>JAPQRN010000009.1:24610995-24684834 GCA_037367275.1 Coranthus polyacanthus
CTCTCTCTCTCTCTCTCTCTCTCTCTCTCTCACTCTCTCTCTCTCTCTCTCTCTCTCTCTCTCTCTCTCTCTCTCTCCAGCCACAGAGTGACGAGGCAGTCCGCATGTGTCTGAGGGAGAGGGGCCACGATGTGCTCGTTCTCCAGAGAGTGTCGTCAGAGCAGCCAGCCCTCTCTGCATCAGCGAGGGGAGGAGGGAGAGAGGACGCAAGGAACGGGAGGTAAGCCTCTTCACTCCCCTCCTTCCCAGATCCCCTCCCTCCCTCCCTCTCTCACTATCTGTTTCGCTCCCTGCCCTCTCCCTGTCATCATTCTCCTTCTCCGTCTCTCTGGATCACACACTCACACAGGCATGCTTACATCACAACTCCCTTCACATAAATGACTACACTGAATACATATAAGTAAGCAGCATGGGACTGTGAGCCAGAGCTCTGCTACCTGCTTCTCCATTCATTCTGGAGCTTTTTCAGCTGTGACAGTTCGGGAATACCTCAGTGTGCTTGAGGGACAGACATCAGTGGACTCTGGGTTGAAGAGAGCTGCAGGTGGATGGATGGATGGGTAAAGGGGGCATGCAGCAGTAACCACGGCAACATTGCCGGTGTAAGGGCAAGGGGACTCTGCAAGGATGGGCTCTCGACCACAGCCCCAGAACCTGCGGCAGGAGGAGGGCAGGCTGCTACACGCCGCCTTGGTCGAGCAGGAGGAGGACGAGGATGACGAGGAGGGCTCCGAGGAGAGCAGTAGTGACAGCACGAGCCGGGCAGAGCCGGTGACAATGCCCACCTTTGACGTCCCATACTTTCGCTACATAGACGAGGAAGGGACAGAGGGAGAGGAGGAGTGGAGCAGCAGCCGATCTCTGTCCTCTATCGAAGAGGACTCATCCGCTGACTCTGTTGTGTCTGACAGGTACGTGGTGGTATCGGGGACCCCAGAGAAGATCCTGGAGCACTTGCTGAATGACCTGACACTGGATGATGAGCCGGGGACTACACAGGGCAAGGAGTCAGGTCGGTATGCATACTTTAACACCTTCTGTTTTTTGTCCATACTGCCTGTTCTCACCTCCACAAAAATTAGCAGAGTTGTCAGCTGGTGTATGGTAGCAGGATAACTTTATGACCATTGTCAAAGTGGCGCAAAAATCCATTATTTTTGCATTTGTGAAAGACAAAATAAAGGTGCTTAGTATCTGTGAAAGCAAAAGGGCAAAATAATTACCTTTACTTTCCATTTTACTTTCTCCACTCATGCCTCTCTCTCTCTCTCTCTCTCTCTCTCTCTCACACACACACACACACACACACACACACACACACACACACACATCGGAGCTGGGACAACAGCACTGTCACTGGGCTAATCATGTGCTGTCATTGCCAGAATGTCACTGATTTTAAAGCTTGTTCTTTCAGACTGAGATGAATGTTGCTCGTATTGTTTTAGCAGTGGTGTAAGGGACAGACTGTGTGGCATTCAGTCCAATTTAACAGCTACAACAAATCAACACATTTCCTCTCATCCCAGCAGGTACATGAAAATATGACACTGTTGCCAAGGCAAAAGAGATTCTCTGTTGCCGAAGCTGGAAAGATGTCTCGATGAGAAATGATGATTGAGAACAGTGGCACAGTCAGACAAGGAGAGGAGGCACACAAGAGAGAGAGAGAGAGAGAGAGAGAGAGAGAGAGAGAGAGAAAGGAACTCTGTATAAAGAAGAAAAGGGAAACAGTGAGTGATGAAGGGACAGATAGAGAGATGAACATTTTTCCTGGGAGATGGAGGTGGTCACAGATGATCTCTCATCATCAGGAGTCAGACTAAGCCCAGTGCAGATCATTACTCATTCTGATGAGGAAGTAAATGAAATTGATCTAAATGTCCTCTCAAGAGATGTGGCTGTAGTTGCAAGATGGTTACTTTGCAAGTCAAATGGCAAGATTTTATTGGTATACCTGAATATTTAAATTGATGCAAACTAAATTACTCTTTTTAATGCTTTTTAAACAGTCCACGCTAGAAGCAAATTTCCTCTGAGTTTGTAGGAAATGGCTTGTTAATGATCATTCACCATTAGCTCACCTTGCACTGACAGTATTGAAGTGAAGCCTCCACAGGGAGCTGTGTACCAGAGCATGATGCTGAGCGATGTCCCAGGGTCAAAGAGCCCGAGACCTGAGGAGGGCAAAGGAATGAACTGAAGCCTGAACAGCAATTGATCTGAAGTCAGTGATGTTTAATAGTGTGACTCCTGGTGGCCTTAGTTCTCTGTGTGAATACTGAAGCAATGTATTTCTAGTGCTGTTGCTGAATTGCCCTTGGAGATTCAGCTCACCAGAAGGACAACCGCATGAGATCCTTGAATTCATCAGAAAGAGATTTATTTGAACATCCACCAAGCTGCCATGTTTGGTCTGGCTCACAAAGAAGTCATGTTGCTGCGCTGGTGCAGCAACATGACTGATGATTGCAGCAGATTATTGATGTTGCGTTTATGACTTACATGCAGTGCAGCACATTAGAAAGCCAGTTTTATGTTATCACAGTAGGTTTCCATCTCAGTACACAACATTAAGAATGCAGAGGAGCTTTCTGTCTTTCTGCAAGAGATGGCACTTTTCTAAAAGCACCACGGGCATGTTTGAGGAAAAGCAGATGTGCACCACTGATGTAGAGCATGCTGTTTAGATCTATGATATGTTAGGGTGTTCCTCTGTATGCAGACATTATCAGCAGCATTCACAAATGTTCAGTGTTGCCTTCTTTCCTGTGCCCAATCTGTGCAATGAGTGCAACTATTGATTCTTGCACTGCACAGATTCACAGTGCAAGCTGCCAGCTCCTAAAAACATGTAATGGAACATTTGTGTCCTTAATGAAAAGGATCTTCTAGCTTTTTCAGTGTTGCACCATGTGGGGAGATAAACTTAAAATAATTTCTAACAGACTAATAGTAATTTACGGCTTTTCATGCCAAAATGATGGCTTTTTATGGTGACTGAGCCAATAAGTGACACATTAACATGCTTATTTAGAAGACTGCGTTGATCAATTTTACAAGCACTTACTGAGATGCAAAAGGGATTGGCAGGTTCATTGATTTCACAGCGGATCGACAAGCTGGATCCATTCATCCATCCAGCATTTTCCTCTAAAGGAAACTAAATTTGTTTTGATTTGAGTGCCTGAATGCAGCCAGAGCAAGGGTTTCGCTAAACTCATGTGTTGTGGGGGTTACTGAAACTAACCGCTTCTCTCATAATTTGTTTGGATTAAGTCTTTTCTCTGCAGGACATTCCCTGGATTTTTGCTGTGTTACCAATAAAAACTCAAGAAGTTGACTTAAGGTCTTAAAAAAATTAAATATTTATTCTGTTTTCCAACTTCAAAAAACTCGCAGAGTGTACAGCCCGGGGAGTCGTATATGTGCTGTTACTCATGAGAAGTGCTTCAGCTGACATAGCTGGGAGAAAACACACAAACATGCAGCAGTGTGAATGAGTGGTGTACGGCGAATGTGTGAGTGGTACGGTACAGTATGTTGGTGGACGATGTGGTATTTTCAGGCTTTGTATGGAGGTGCATTACTGTATTCTTTATGTGAGCTACATGTGTATGAGTGTGTAAACTCTCATAAGCAGTGAGTGATGCAGCTGCTCTGTACGGATTAACATAATGATGTCAGGGAGTCCTGTGGACCAGAACGCACACAAAGGCCCCGGGAGGCCAGTGTGAAATTAAAGGGGAGAACTTACAATTCTGGGTGTGAGGCACGCTTACAGAAGAGTTGACAGGAGGTTTGCTCTAATAGGATTTGTAAAGCTTTTCCTTGCAACTGGCAATCATGTCTGGCAGTCAATGTCCTTTTCTTTTTATGTCATAGGAATATATATATATATATATATGAGTGACTTCCATGTCAATTTCCAAAGCATTTTAAAGCACCTTTTAACAGCCAGTAAAAATTCACATTTTAAAAACAGAGTATGCTATGAAATGGTTTTTGTTTGTAATCCTAGAAGGAGCTGTAGGAGTTCAAAGAAACAGGCTAACTCTAACCCTTTTTACCATGGTAAAAAATGTACATACCATTTCATGATATTGGAGCTCGTCAACTCGAGCTCTCAAGTCGAATCAGCTGATCTCTTAGACCAGCTTTGGTTTAATCCATTTACAGAAACACTTACCCATGTGTAACCTTGGGATACAGTAGGATACAGTGGCAGAAACTATTGCTTGCAAACACATTAGGCTGATGGCAAAGCAATATCAGATTGCTTTTCAGTGAGTGGGATAATTTCAATGAAAACACAGACTTCATCAGAGGTCACCGAGAGTTAACTGACACATTAACATTATTGGCTTAACTTCACTGATGCAGCCGGCGATGGTGAATGTGTGAGATTGAAGATGAAGCCACTAAAGGCTTGTTTGAACTTGTCTGAGCAAAATTCAACTGAGGAATCCTCACAGTTATTATCTGAGAACAACCATGAAGAATAACATGCGATCAAAGGCCCAAGCTCCCCTTCTTGTTTTATTAAGATGGGGAATAAAGTAGTATTTGGAGAGAGCATCTCAGTTGAGGGTGTCTGCTGTATGTGTGTGTACTGTATGTATGTGTAGCTGAGCAAACATTAGTCATACATTTGTAAAAGTCAGTGGTATACGTGCTCTCTAGCAACCTGTAACATAGTTTGAACTTCACGAGGCTGTGTATGTACGTAGCATATGTATGATCAGAACTTAAACTTGTGCGAAGTGTTTTCCATTAGGGAGATTTCTGGGTTTTATATCATAAATGCGTATAAGAACTATTTTTTAAAATCAATAAAATGCACTATACTTTTGTCCATTGATGATGAATCTCTTTTTGCAGATACTCTGCTGGATGACTTTCTCCTGACCTACCCAGTGTTCATGTCGACCAGTGATTTATGTCAAGCTTTGCTGGGACAATATCCTTGAACAGAGATTTTGTGCAGCTACGTTATTACTTTCAGTATGTTACTTTAAATTAAATGTAATCATTTGAATTTATTTGTTCAACAGGGACAAATACAAGTGACATAGTCCTCGTTCCCTGTCCCCGTTTGGGCTTTTGCATTCACAGTTATACAAAATACTAATAAATACTAAATACTATATCAAAATACTTCTTCCACAAAACCACGATACACCACACATACAGAAGTGCAAGTGAAGGTGAAAAACATACAACAAAACACAGTAGCACAATTAGCTAAAAAAAAAAAAAGAAGCTACATTTCTGGTTTGCTTTTAGCCCTTGCCTTTGTTATAAAACATTTTCTATCTTTTACAACTTACACATAATTTGTACTTTGGTGGATGCCGCAGAGCACATTACTGACTACAAGCGTTATTTTATCACACACTGTGGCTCCATCCTGCAGACTCCTGCTGGATATCATACGCTGTAAATAGATCTTGCTCTCCATCTGTGCTGAAGCCTTAACCAAATCTCACCTATTGCACCAAGCGATACAGAGGAAAAGAGGACAGGAAAGAAGCACTGGAGAGGAAACAAAAAGTCCTGCACCTGGTGTCACAGTGGATGGCTCTCTGCAAAGACTTCCTGAAGGAAGATGAACATGTCAAAATGTTCATGAAGGTAGGAAATACACAAAGAAAAGGACAAACGTTTGGGTGTGAGAGGAACATATGGGTGTGACAGGAGAAATGAAAATGGACATTTCCTTGCAGACTTTGTATCGTTATGTGTTGGAAGATCTTTATGAGCACCCGGCCCTGGAGAAGGATGTGAGGGAACTGCAGGAAATCTATCAGCTGCATCGTAGAAAGTGAGTGACACGAGAACGTATTTTGTCCTAAAAAAATGAGTCGAAACAAAGTGAAGTTGGGGTGTGTACGACAGCAACAAGCAGAGACACTCGCTGATCTCTGGGCCTAAAGAAAGAGCTTCTTCTTCTGCGCTTGTTGCCTTTATTTAGCCTCAGCGTTACATCAATGAATCCATTCAGACATTGGTGAGTAATTGCAGTATTGTGGGGTGTATTGAACGGAAATGTGAAGGTCACGATGCTTTTTATGTTGAATCTCCAAAAAGGCATTACTGAAAAGCTGTCATAAATCCCACATGAACTTTTGTCAAAATGGAGTAAACAACACAGAACCTGCACGCAATTCTGCTCAAGCGTAGAGCAATTTGACACCAACACATATACAGGCACATTGAAAAAAAGTTGGTATAATTCTTGAATGATTACTTTTGTAGATATTGTACAAGGTTTATAAATCCAGTGAGACCCTTAATAAAGTGAGATCCAATTAACCTTTCAGTAGGTTTTTAATATTATAGCACTGTAGTAGCTACTACTATTTTTGGTGCTATTTCTGCAAGATTCTTTGATTCAACACTAGATTGTAGATGATTTAGTTTATCTGTTCAGTCTTAACTAACTCTTGTTACTTGTTTGTCATTCATACACTGTGCCTTAAACTTTTTGTTACATTTTACCTGTGTTGAACTAAAGGAGTTTTCAAGTTACAGTTAGATTTTTACAAGGACGGATGTTTGTCCAAATATTGCTTTGAAACTCTGTGTTGTTTTTCATGACAGTAAAAGTACTGTCTTGAGAGATGATCTGTTGCTTGACTTCATTTCTTGATTTTGATCAGAACAGGCGCTACGTTGCCCATTGACGTTATACTGTAAACAACCCCCAGTCACGAGACAAACTGCCACACCCAAGTGCCCATTCCCCTCCCTCGACCACAGCCTCCAATCACAGCTTGTCCCAGGGGACGCTGCAACCTACCGCCCATTAGAAACTGGTGCAGATAATCCAAACCAACCCTGCTGCCATTATTTGGCCCTGCCTTATTCATGTTTATACTAAGGGAGGGAGATCTGCAGCACCCGCTCCTTCAGAGGGGGACTTTGTGTGGGTGTTGCTACCTGACATGCTCTACTATTTATGAGCTTTTTACAATCGGGCTGATCCTGGGGGAGGATTGGTGGTGGCAATCTGCTGCTGACTGAAAAGCTAAAAGATGTCATTTTTTATCAAATAAAAGCAGTAGACCTTAGCTCCCATCAACTTCCATCTGGCTTTTGTGCCCACAGAAAGCCTAGGTCATATGTGTTTGAAAGGTTAGAAGCCACTTGTCCTGCGCTCCCTCGTCATGCGGCAGGGGTAACAGATTGGATTTGATTACATGCTCTGTTTTGAGACGACAGTAGGAATCAGGTTTTTCATTAGTGAAGCATTGCTGCCGGTCAGTGAGAAGGGATCCCTTAGGGCAGGCTTTGTGCCAACACGCCTATTGTGATGCAGAGCCCAGGAAAAGCTGAGGGATGATAATGGACACGGGGGCTATCCATCATGCTCACCGGGCCTAACTGATGAGAATAGGGTGATTAAATGAAGGGATCAGATTGGAAGGTCGAAAATCTACAAAGCACTCTAATCTTGCCTTGACGCTGAGCTTAAATAATGGACTGGACGCGGCAAAGGAGTATATACATTCAGTTTACTTTGGTTATATACTGTGCATATGGTGAAATTATTTGCATACTAGACATGGATGTAACCTAAAGTAAACATTAGGTTTTTTAGGACAAAAGTACAGTTTCTGTCTTTTGCGTGTGTGATGCACGCTGCTGATGTATTTCTTCTTGTTTTGCAGTGCCGTTGATGAATATTCTCCTCACAGAAAGGTACGTTAAAAGGTGTTTTGTGTGCTTTCTTTACAGTTTGACAGAAAGTATTTTACTAGACAGACTCCTCTACAGTTTGGGTGTTCTGGGCTATTGTCCTCACATTTCCTGCTAAAGACATTGTTCTCTAGTTAACCTAAAATGCTCAATGTTCTCAGGCAATACGAATGTGTCAGAATATACGCATTTCCCTTCTCTTAGAGCAAACTTTTCCACCAATTGAGTCTGAAAGAAAACGGGCTCCAGCCCAGGATCACACAGAGGGAGACCAAGGAAGGTAAGTCTTAAAACAAGGCGTTCTTAACACATTCCTCCCATCATACGCTGTTACTAAAGTTGTTCAGAAGACATTTCGTCTGGACAGTAGAACAATGGGAGTCGTTCCAGGGAATGGATGTTGTCTGGAAATGCAAATTCCTCAGTCATGATGACATATGAATTCCTTTTTCCTTTTTAGGATCAGTTTTTGCTTCACTTCACAGTTCCCTCTAAGTGGTATCCAGCCGTACAGATAGTCCTGATATTTTCTGCTAATGTTTTAAGATAACACTCACTGAGCTCTGTGCCTCTGGATAAACCACAGTCCTCACTTCTGATTTGAACTGATTTCAGTGGAACTACTTTCTTTCAAAGAAATAGTCCCCACTGACCATTTGACCTTCATCCAGTTGACCACTGAGCAGCTCCACTGGAACAGTCCTGGCTCATTTCATTTGTCTTGCTTATGGGCACCTCCACCATTATTCAGAGCCCAGTTAAATTCTTTCCTGCTGTTTCTCAGTTTGTGCCAACTAGCTTTTCATGCTGACAAATCAGCAGTGTTCGATCACATGCTGTGTAGGTTTTCCTTTTAACCAGAAGCGACAGCAGGTGATTTATTGATTTGTTTTGCTTTGAGTGTAGCTTGTAGCTTCACTCCAGCAAACCTGCTGGAATGAAGACAAACTAAAAATCCCATTGTTGTAGGGTTGAGTAGGTTGAACACCTCCTCTACACTATGGCCAAACCGTACCATAGTATAATGTCTCTCTGTTGCAGTGCTGTGTCATGTGTATATTTCTATGGATTCATACCTAAGTATGAGGGCCCACGCTGGGGTTGTGGCCCAGGAGCTGCTGCAGGCAGTGGCAGAAAGGATGGATGTCCCCCAGGGGGAACTGGTACTGGTGGCCATCACTTACCCTGGAGGTAAGTACAATGAACACCTCAACAGTCAACAAACAGCTACATAATTATTCAAAAAGGTCACCTTGGACAGAAGGTCTAATATTTGTATCTGTAAACTACTGCAATTCTGATGATGTGGAACTTTTTCATGTCAGACTGAGATGAACACATGTAGGGCGTTGCTGTTATTACTTATTATCAATGCTAGGAAGGTTACTTTTGAAATGTAATGAGTTTACTAGTTACGCTGTTAAAAATGTAATGAGTAATGTAACTGTTTTAATTATATCATCAGGTAATGTAAGTTATTACATTTGATTACTATAACAAATGTCTTAAACTGGGCAATAAAACTGAAGACTCCTAATGGCTTTCGCGACCAGCATTGTCTGTAAAACTGCCAAAAGAGGGCATTCCTGAACAATGAATAGATGCAAAACAACAGAATGAAATATTCATTTAATATTAATGTTGTATTGTGCGTATAAGCTGTTTAACAAAATGATTATATTCGGATGTAGCCCTTTATAATCACCAACATTTTATTTTAGTAACTCTAATTTAATCACAGATTATTTCCCAGTAAATGTATTGGTTTATAATTAGATTTATTTTGTGATTTAATTACATAATGCATGTAACAGTCACCACCCGATACTACTTATTATTCAGAGAAATCACATCATTTCTTGTCCAGTAGCAGTTTACAACAAAAGGACAGGTTACTGTGAAAGTTAAAACTCAAACCTTTAATCTATCACAGTATTTTTTCCTATATTGAGTTGTACACTAAGCCCAGGCATGAATATTTGAGATTACAATCAAAGAACTGGCCCACATATCTCCCCAGTGACAGGAGTTACAAGGGACAAGCATTAAATGTAAAATTATTCTCTGTTATCAGTGTCTGAAGTGACTGGCTCCCTCAGAGTGGAGCCTGGCACAGGGAGTCTTATATCTAACTACTGATAGCTGCTTTCATGCTGTCTGACAGATTTTTAATGGTATTCTGCTGTTTGCAATATGTTTTTCCCTCCTGCAGGTAGGCTCCTCCTCCAGCCTCAGGACAGAGTTTTCTCTGATTCGTCACGACCGGTGGGGAGGCTGCATGTGTGCAGGAAGGACCTGGGCGAAGTCCTGGTAAGAATTTTACTGTCATTCGTCACTTTAACTATTACATTCATTTACTGTTAATGACAAAAAAATGTGACTTCTGTCTGTAATAAGAGAGTGAATCTATAATGACTAATCTTGTAATTATTGTTGTTTTCCTTTTTGTTTTATTTCCTCAGAACCCATTGACAGATAACTCTGAGCTGCAACAGAGGACCGCTCACATGCTCAGTTTAAACACATGGGACGTGGCCGTCGCTCTCACCAACTTTGACTGGACCATCTTTGACTCAGTACACGAGGTTTGTCTGACAACATGAACTCCCATGCGTCAGTTGAGGCCTTCTTCGCCCAACTAACAAGTGCGCTTCTTTACTTTTTTTTTTTTACAGCAAGAACTGGTGTATTTCACCTTCAGCCGCCACGCTGACAGTAGCCACACTGTGACGTTAGAGCTGCTGCTGAAACGCTGCAATGAAGTGCAGCTGTGGGTGATGACTGAGGTGTTGTTGTGCCCAACACTCTGCAAAAGGGTCCAACTCATCAAGAAGTTCATCAAGATTGCAGCCCAGTGAGTAGCGTGGTTTGATTGCGAAATCTACACACTGTCAGTGACCGTGTTTACATGGACCCAGAATAACAGCCCAATCTGAATAAAAATGCCTCATGTAACCACCTCAGGCAGAAGAGACTGCGCTGATCAGAAGGAATTTGCAATTGCAACGAGAGGGGCGGTGTCAACCTTTGATAATGTTTTCAGTAGGAAAATATTAGCCATGTAAACACAGGATCTGATCGCTTCGCTCTTTCTGCTCATGCTTGAAACACATGGAGATAATATTAGGTCACGTGAGGAGTTTATGGAAAAATAACAGGCCAGAATATTTCAAGTGTGATATGTTTAAAAATGCACGGGAAGGCTGCCCCCTCCAGTGGCAGGTCAATAAACTGCACCTAATCTCTTGCTCTTCATCCGTTAACATGTGAATTGTGTGTGTTTTGATGTTTTACAGCTGTAAAGCTCAGAGGAACCTCAACTGTTTCTTTGCCATTATAATGGGTCTGAACACTGCCGCTGTGAGTCGCCTCACTCAGACATGGGAGGTAAAGATCTGTATTTGTGATAGTTTTACACGCACGTTTTCTTTCATATCTGTAGTTAACGTATATGGTATCTGAAAAAAAAAAAAAAAGTATCCTGTTTTTCTCTCTGCAGAAAATTCCAGGGAAATTCAAGAAGCTTTTTTCAGAGCTCGAGACAATTACGGTAAGTCAAAAGCGCTGCTTAACCCATATACAGCCAGTTATGTAAGAATGAAATTGAAAAACATTGTCAATATTCATGCTGTAGTGAGTTACGTTGAACGTGAACATATTTCTGTTCGTAGGAGGTGAAATAAACACATGTGTATAATTTCTGAACATCACACAGAGAGTCGGGCGTTTTAGATGATCATTAGTCCCTGATGCAGACATAAATAAGCTCGAACAAAGCAAGCACGCACAGGCGCTCACCCCCTGAGGATTAGGCTCATTCGTTTTCAAAATGTCTTCACAGGATCCCTCGCTGAACCACAAGGCCTACAGGGACTCGTTCAAGAAGATGAAGGCGCCAAAGATCCCCTTTATTCCTCTGCTACTGAAAGGTGTGCTCATTATTTAGTCACTTCAATACCTCAGAAGTGAAGGAGGAAAGCATTGTACAATATTATTACCAGGCAGAAACAAACAAATACTTTACCTGTTGGTGAATACTAACACAATGTCCGTCTCCTTTAGATATTACATTCATTCATGAAGGCAACAAGACGTTTCACGATAACCTGGTCAATTTTGAAAAGCTGGTAAGTCCATGAACTTTTTAAAAGCACCGCGCACAAAACAAAACTGTGCTATATGTTGTGTTTAGTGAAGTCTACTTTGTTTCCCCAGCACATGATAGCAGACACAGCGCGACTCATCCGACAGTGTCAGAAAGATCACATGGGTCAGTATTGAAATCATGCAAAAACTTTGTACTCTACGTAGGACTTCACATATAATTGCTAATAAAATCGATTTTAAGGAAGTAGAGGTATGATACTTTTCACCAGGTTAACAAACGCGTATCTGTTTATTGTTGAAAATTCACAAAAGCGCAGAAGTACAGATGAATAGTGTTCTTTTAACTTGAAAGCAAAAACAATGTTTGTCCTTCAGGAAACGGCATCACCCAGAAGAGCAGCTCTGAAGCGCGAGCCTACATCGATTACCTTCATATCATCGACAATCAGCAGACTCTGTTTGAACTGTCGCACAGGCTGGAGCCTCGTGCTTAGAGAGCAGCTCAAACGGTTCTTTCCGCTCTGTCAGCCAGACCGCTAGATCGCCAGGGTCCAATCTATCACTGTCCCGTCTACTGTATCTCTCAGGACTCCGTCAGCAATCAGAGGACACTGCACGCTCCCGGCCAACCACAGGAGGGAGCCGCTAAATCAGGAGAGTCTCCCCACAGACGGGGAAAGGCAGCAAAAGATACCCAAGGTTAAGTGCAGGAATTATTGCATAGCTTCAGCAGTACAAAGACGGACAGCGACACTGATTCAAAGCACCTAAAACCAGGACCAGCCAACAACACTCTGACTTTACTGTATGTTGACTTTTGGCACAAGCAGCCGGTTAAATCTGCACATTTTGATGCGATCTACAGGTTCAAGTTATTACTTTTATTTCCTACAAATGGTGCATTTGGTCTGACGGAGACCCAACAGCGCCGCTATGTGGACACAAACCAACCTGCACTGCAATTATGTGTGATTGTCATAATAACAAGCCACACAAAACACAACTGGTGAAGCAAACGAAGCGCTGAGTGTGGAGGTGAAAAATCAGGCACATTAACTTATGATACGTTTTCGTATTTTGGTTCATCGGAATCTAGACAACGGAAATACTGAAAATGATTGTTAAACCTGAAGTTTTGTCGTTTAACGTGTTTAGACATTATTTTTCATATCTGCTTCCACGGTGCAGAATACTTAACCATGACAATGTTTTTATTTTTTTAACCATGAAGTGCAGTGTATTAGCTGAGGTTTACGGAACTCAAATGGATTTAGTGAAGGATATACAGTACAGTATACTGTATTTCTGCGGTGTGTAGGTGTGTGACTTACAATCATGTATGTTAGTGCCAAAAAAAAAAAAAAACGAAACCCGCTGTTGACGTAACTGCTATTCGCTCGTCACCTGAAAAGCATTGGATGTAGGTGTAGTTGAGCTGTGGACAATCAGTGAAACGAAGCCGCAGATGAATGATGTCACGTCTGCCGTCCTTTCAGTTGTTCAACCTACGACACAAAACAATGCATATTCCCTCCTGCTCAGAGGATCATTTGGTTTCAATTGATGAAGTTTAGATGTATTGGCTTTGGCTCAGTATTAGAGTCAATGGAATTTGGGCTTTCAAAGGCTGGAATTAGCGTCTGAAAAACTCAACACGGCCTCCCAAAAATAGTAACTTGGGTGACTCACAACAGCCCACGGCACCTCTTGTCACGAACAGTTTAACTGAGAGCTGCTTTCCAATCAAACTGCCTGCTATCTCCTCAGTACGTGTATGAATAGATATATTATTGTAGTACTCTAGGGAAAGGGAAGAACTATGTTGTTGTGTTGCCGAGTGAACTGTCCATAAAAGTGAAGAGCAATAGCAAAAATATTATAAAAAAAAATAATAAAAATACTAGAGCACCTTCTGGACAAATATTAACAGACAAAAAAAGAAATAAAGATAGAAGCCATTTGTTTATGTACAGTATGTAATGTTAGAAAATACAGTATTTATTCGCTGAATTGGTCGATTGCAAATTCACACCTTTACCCTAAGGTTAGGCCATTCTAAGTAGGCATTGTTAATGTTGTAGATAGATTTTAATTCTATTCTTGAACATTTGTTTGTATATTTTGGGATTTGAAGACCACACTGAAAAGCATCTATCTTATTTAGATTTTTTTTTTTATCATCAACAACGTTCTTTTGATTCTCTTTATACTGTAAATATAGGACATTCTGGATAATGATATTTATTTATTTCAGAATTATTTATTTGTCCTTTAGACGTTACTAATAAGAGTTCAGTTTGATTTGAATGTTTTTGTACGCACCGTTTTGGCTGGTCTGCATGACATGGCAAACCATGGATTGACCAACTTTGTCAACCGTGCATGCAATAAAAATATTTTTCATCATGACGAGCTGGTTATTTAAAAACATCTCTTAACGCGTATAAGTGGGTCACGTTAAAAATTCATTTCAAACAGGCAAATGATACCTTTGCAACTCTTACATAAGTGACGGTTTGATTAAATCCAGGTGAGGAAAAGGTGGAAGTTGTAAAGCGATTCTGGTGTAAATTTTAAATTTTAGATTTTAGAACTTTTTACACTTGCTGTTTTAAAATTTCAAATGAAATCACGATATAAGAAACTGGGCCGTTAATTTCTCACGGCAGGACTTGGTTTACAGACACGACTCTTCATGGTAAATCATGTTCTAACATCAACCCTTGTATGGTATTCGGTGATATGGTAGATGTATGGTATGGTAAACATTTTCTCACACTATAGCCTCGTACCTGCACATCAAAGAGATCAATACCTCTACGTCACAATACACAATCTAACACCATCAGCACGACCCGTTTATGACCCGAGGTCGACCAGAGGATCTCAAAAGTAAAGACGACACAAGGGTTAAACTGGTTCAAATGCCTTCCTCAATATGAGCCTCTGTCACTGGACAGACGAAGCTTTACTGCCTCTCTGTGGCTGCAAAAGGGTACTGCGCGATCCAGTCGAGACATTACAGCAGGCAGTTACATTAGATCAAAATAAAATATCGAATAGAAACACGCTATTTTAACAGATAACACTGCTTTTCCTAATAATAAACGTTACAATAAGATACCACAGTTTGAGACCTGTACTTTCATCGCACAGAATGTTAGAGGACGAAACCTGCTTCTCTCTGTGTTCTTTTTTAGACTTTGTTAACTTTGAGGAAAACAAAAACATTAATACATAACATGTCATTTGGGTGCTCTGGGGCGGAGGTGTGACCCAGATGCCCTTGCTGACTTAAACCCAGGTGTCCCGCCTGGCCTTTAACATGACTATCTGTGTCACGACCCCTGCTGCGCTTGGCCCCGTACCCTGCCATTTCTTCCCAAACACTGCTAGCACTGTATCATTTCCCTGTCACCAAATGACTGGCTAGCTGCCGTGGTGCGCTAATGAGAGGAAGAGAGGGCAGACGAACAGAGACTACAGGAAGACTGCTTCTTCATTTCCCTCGCGCAATACAATACACAGAATCAATCCTCCATCCTCCAGTTGTCTGTCTGCAGCCGCTCTGGCTGTAGGGAGAAATTAAGAGCAACACAGCAGTTATTAGTGTTGGAGAAAAAAAGATAAGAGTGCTGATTTTCATCACAAAAGAAAAAAAAACAAAAAAAAAACGTGGCTGTAATTTGTACATCTTAACATCACTTGTTTATCTCAGCAGATAATATTGCAGTTTTCTTGCTTCTTCCTGGACATAAACATGTAAAGCAAGACTGAAATTATGTCACGACGCTGAGGGTGTTTCTAAATGTTGACGATTCCCAAAGTGGGTTGGTGTAAAAACGTGTCGTGTAAAAACATCACATCCTGTTATAACTCAACAAAATGTAATATATTTTCACTTCATTGTGTAATAATAGAGCAGGGTGATATGGGCAAAAAATTTTTTATCGCGATTAAAAAATGTCATATTATCGCGATAAATGTCATAGAATTATTTTGGTCAAGTTTAAAGGCTGAGTTTTGGTCCCGAGTGGAAGTTGAAGAAACCAGATGGTTATTTATTATTATTATATATTTATTATTTAACTCTGCTTCATGGTCAGAACATGACAAACACATATTATAATGAGTATAATGATAAAATATTTGTTCACATTAAAAAGTAAAAAAAATCAAACAAACAAACAACAAACAAACAACCAAACATGTTGACATAGCTGACAACGTAAACCCAAAAGACAAAGGAAAAGTCTGTCACGATATATTAAATATACGTATATGTATATCACGATGATGATTATTGTTTTACGGCCCAGCCCTATGTGATGACATTCACTTGCACTTTCATCATGAACATGTAAGAATGCAGTGTATTATGTAATAACCAACAAAAAATGGATGTCTTCAAGTGTAGACATGTTTATTTCTAAATTAAATGTACCAAACATTAAATTAGATCAGCCTTATATAGACTAACAAGTCAAATGCCAAGAGAATGTACTGTTTATTACAAAATGAATCATATAATTACAAAATGTTTGTGAAAATGTATTACATTCTGTTGAGTTACTACATAATGCTGTGCTTTTACATAATGGTTTGGGTTTTGGATAGTAAATGCAGTCCACCAGAGGAAAAGAGACATAACATAAGCATCACTTCTTCGTGTTGATTAAAAAATATTTTTCCTCAGAGCATGATCTTAGCCTTGACTCTGGAGCGACAGTTACTGTATCTGTCACGTAGAAAGACTTCACAGCATATGAATCATCCTACGCCCTTCTCTTTCAGTGCATAATCACAGTCAAACTTTCATCTCCCTCCCCTGGACTTTAATTAACTTGATTTAAATGAGTTGAAAAAGACAACATTTTAGATAAGATGATGGTGCAGCTTTCAAGACTCATTCAAAGTTAAAGGTTTTATTTGGTTCATATCAAGTTAATCAGATGCTAACAGAGAGTGCAGACAGATAAAGGATGGGTAATCTAATGTGTTGCTTTCTCATAGAAAGCTATCAGTATCTTTGAATAGGTCTCTCCAACAGGCCAGGCTGAATGAATTACACTAGTCTGTTAGTATTCTGCCTCTGCCGTACAAAAGGTCAATGTCAAATGCACCTCATTTAAAAGTCAATAGCAACCATGCACATCATCTCCTGGGAATTCTGTCCGGGAACCCTCCAGACGGCATTGTGTATCATTCAGTTAGTAGAGGGCAGCCAGGGAGCTTTTTTAATCTTGACCTTCCAATAAAATATGCTCCCTATCCAGAATTACATGGTCTAAAATGGAGACATAAGCTCCCAACAAATCAAGCCCAGACTCGAGCCATCTCAAGGGAGAGGTTCAACAGTGTCAGACACAGACACAACAGGTTTGGCACTGGTTAAACATCAACCCCTGTTTCTTTATTTCCCTTATCTTAAAATCTACAACACATTCGCACAGTATTCCTACCGAAAAACCTAACAGGATTCTGCTGCATTAAACAAAACGTTGAACTTTTTCTAAAAATATGTCATGACAAACATGATTCAATACTGTCCCAACTGAGTAAAGCACATAAACATCTAAAATGCTATTTTTTTAACACTGTTTGCAGAACGCTGTTGGTACTGTTATAAGGTATATTATAAGACACTCAAGTGCTCACTCAATGACGTCTCACACAGACAGCAGGAGCGCCACTCCGGCTACGATCCACTTGGCAGGAGGCCGTTTGGTCCTGAGGTGGAGGGTCCAGACATAAGTGGACCCCCGCTGCTTAGTACGATACACTGGACACTCATACGTATTCTTCAGCTCCTGCTCCTCTGCGAGTACGGCTCTTACATACAGCACCGGCATGGCTGGGGTCAGATCCCGCAGAACAGCCTCAGACATGACACCAGTCTGAGTGTCCCACCGTGCTCCTGGAAGACACACGACACGCCGCGCTGTGAGTCTGATCAAGTATCTTCTGCAAGAGCATATCCACCTCCTTTCACCATTACATCGACTGCAACATGCAAAGCTAAAACGATACCGTCAGTAATTATTAAATGTATTAAATTAGCTGCAACTTGGAATATCAAGAACGCTAAAGAAAACTAGGACGCTATTGTAGACTAATTTTAGAAATTAATTTCACGCAAATTAACTAAGTAAAGAAAGAAAAAAATACTTCTATATATGAAAAGTAAAAATAAATAAATACAATTCTCTTCAGACCAGTCTAGATATTAACTAATTAAATGATTAAATAAATACTAAATTTCTTAACACATGTGTAATATTTGCAAAATATAAAACTACAACAATTACACCCCGAGTGGATATTATGTGGAGAATTATTTCTGACCTTCTATGAAGAGTCCATGGATGTAGGCCCCCTCCCGCGGCGGGTGTCCAAAGTCATCTTTCGTCTTCTTTGTTACATCCACAGTCAGACTCATTTTGTCCAGGGGCCACTGATTCTTACGAGCAATGCTCTGAAGCACAGCTGAAGAGAGCGTCAGTTAAAGTTAATATTTCTAGTGCAGCTGGGAGTGCATGTCATCTGAATTACTTTTCTTATTCGTTGTGGTCTCACCAGTGAGGAAGGACTGTGGGTTGAAGAGACCTGAGAGCCAAACAACTGCTGGTAGAACAAAGTCTTGAGTCCAGCTGTCAAGCTCTCTGCAGCTACACATTAGATCATTAAACCTATGAAAATAATAGAACAGCAAACGGAAACAGTAATAAATAATAACTAATAGTAAAAGACATTGAAAATTGAATTTTAAACATTGACCAATGGAGTGTCACAGACAGGCATCATAATAAAGACGACATAATACAGGTCACGCTGTAATAATTCCTGTATTCTCAGGAACCAGTAGTTACCATAGTGCAAGTGTTTTGGTGGAAGGGTAAGCCAGTCTAGCCCATGAATCTGGAACAGCATCAGTGAACAGGGCTGACTGCAGAGCCTCCATACTGGAAGAGATGGTCAGCTCTCCCTGCGAGCAGAGGAATTCACCATTTTATTGTTGACAGGGTTTTCTTTTGACAAAACAGTGCATTTTGCAGTAAACTGTACCTTCAGGCCGAGCTCTAGCTCATTAAGTGACCTCCCTATTTCTACCAGCAAGTGATTCATGCGTTCACACTCCTGTAAGCAGACTAAAACGTAGGGGGTCCTCTCTGTTGTCTTTGCTACCATCTCTGCCATGTTATACTCCTCAGGAAGCTTGTCAATGATATCTTCAATGACAGACTTGACCTGATAAATACAACAAACAATGTGAGGTTAGTTATGTAGCCCATTATATTCCCAGCTGTTTGGAGTGATAACAGTAATTCTTCCTGTCACTCTGCACCTTCTCCTCTGTACTGTGAGCCGTCCGCTCCCCTCTGGTGGAGTCCTGAGGCTGCAGTTCAAGCAGAGTCCTCAAGAGGCTGTCTGAGGTGACAGTAAGGCACTCGAGCTCAGCGTTCGGATGCAGACCATAAAGAGTGGGGTTCTCGGGTGGAAGGTGTTCATCTATATAACTGTGGTAACCACTGTAGTCCATGAATGGAGGGGCCAGGAACCCAGGGCACAGAAACAGTTCCCCTTCGAACTACGAATACAAAATTTAACAAAAAAAATACATAAAAATTAAAAAACACACACAACAATATTTTACACAGGCTGTAAAAAGTAGACACTTTACATTTAACCAAAAAAACTTAATTTAACCTAATACAACTATGTGTGGACCTGTTGCTGAACATACAGCACAACGCACTGACAACTCGAACAGTGAGGTATCAATCTGACTGGCTGAATTGCATTGGTGTAGCTGGGAAGTAAAGGTGTGCTGGCAGAGGGTTAATCAGTCCTGCAATGTGAGAATGTCACAGATATATCCCAACTGTGACACTGACTGTATGAAGTGAAAACATGCTAAAGAGCTAAATACCAAATAATGGCCTAATGAACCCTGTTGTGGTTGGGTACCGCATTTGTCAGTGCACAGCGATGTTAACATTACTAAAGTGAGAGTGGTATAAATCTGCAACACACATACTGCAGTTTAGCTTTACATCCCAAGAGGGCACCCTTTACCTTGAGAACAACTTCAAGAAAGGGCACAATAAAACAGAAATCAAACTTCTGAGTCTATGTGTAAATTAATGACTGGAGTATTTTTTTTTATATTTCAGATATTACCATTATGTCAGTAAAAAATAGTCTTGCAATACTTATGTTAATATCAAAGACAAAACAAATACATGGATTATATTCACATTAGAACATAAACACTGACTGACCATTTTTGGATGCATGAATTCCTGCAGGTAGGTCTGACAGAGCCTTCTATCCCAGTCGTCAGTAATGTGTCCTCCATACATGATCTCTCCAAACAGATAACACAAGTCCTCCCAGGGCACCTGCATGGACTACAATAGACTTAGATTACAGAGCGACGTGACACTTCAAATGTAGCTGCAGCTTCCATCGCGACAAAAGACAAAAAAAACAATTCAAATATTGTTACAGCTTCTCGCCAACTCTTCTCAGGAGATCCTGAAGTTGATAAAGAGCCTATAGGATTTCTTTGCTAATAATCTCTTTAAATAATAATAACCTTAGGGAAATGTAAAATTATGTTTCTTTACACACATTGATCTGATGCATGACAGAAAAGTCTTTTCCTCAGCGGGAGATTATGATCCGTGAGGGTGAAGGAGGAAGAAAAGAACCTGTGATTCATAACAAATTACAAAAGCTGGAGGTTCACAATCATTTGTACCTGTATTGTTTTGCAAATTGCTTCCTTCATCAGCTCTAATTGCAGTGATCACTTATGTAGCGTTGTGAACTGTCACATTGGCTGCATGTAATTACATTTAGGATAACGCTTCATTGCCCTCCTAATGAATTCTCTGTATACGCACATACAGGTTACTGTTTGGTTAACATAATGAAGGACATTCGTTTTTGGAGGGCAGAATACCTAGGAGACATAATTGGTTGTGACCAGAGTAATAGGAGTTCTAAGAGAAATGCATTAGGAGTTCTGAGGGATGCAGCACCCCGAGAATGGATTTTTTGTCTTCCTGAAATAAAGCTAAATTATGGGTTGCGTGTTCATAGTTAAGAGAAAAATGTGGAAAAAAAAGATGGAAAAGAACATTTTTCATAAATAGCGATGGAACAAAAGACTGGAGATACTATAGAGTAACTCAGCAACTCTGTCTGACTATGATAATGCCACTCCAAGCATTAATGTCATTACACATTTACACAGCTTACAAAGCCAGTTTTAAAGTTTCATGAATATAAATAAATGTATATTCATGAAACAGAAGGTAGTAAAAGTACTTTGGTGTTGGCCTCTAAGTAGTTGTACAAAACACTGGTTGAGATGGTGAGGTCTCCAGTGCTGAAGGGGTAGTTATGGTTCCACCCTTGGGGACCGAATTTGCGGCGCTCAGTGACATTGGCATGAAAGAAGCAGAGTGAGAAGAACATCAAGTTGAATTCTTGTTCTCTGGAACACATGTCCAGAGTGTCCTGCAAAGAGAGAATAAGAATCAGATAAGACTACGTATGCTACATACATTTTATCAAGATAACACATTTCTATTTTCATTTTAACCTCACTTGACTGAAGTTGTTGAGTGCTGCGTGCAGACTGGCGTTCATGCCAGTAGGTGGCTCATTGGTGATTTTGATGGAATTCTCCAGCATGCCCCGGGGAATAATATGCTGCTCAGGGCTCGGTGCTGGTTCCCCAGTGATAAACACCCTGTAGTTCGGGTGACTGTTTATTGCCGTGGCCTCCAGAAGAGCATCCAGAGAGGGCAGCCAGCGAGCCACCAGGTGTACGTTCTGATCAAGAAAAACATCATAAAAAATTATTACTCACAAGGCTACAGAGATTCCAAAAAGATTATATTACAACTGAATAAAATATAACAGTTTAAGAACAAGTACGACAACCTTTAGTGAGTTACTCGACAACATGCTCCCTCTTAAAGGAGGCATTCATGGAGCTGATCTAGCCAATTATGGTTTTTATTGAACCAAATTGAGTTTATTACCCTTGCTCCAGCAGTGAGATAATATCATTACAGAGCATAACAGGCTGGCAAGAGGAGCAGCCTGTAGTCACTAAAGACACCAGAAGGAACCAAAGCACTCCATACCTGCAGAATGACCCAGTGTCCAAGTTGAGAAGCGTTCCTCAAAACCCTTTCAGCTACTTCCTCTTGTCCCTGACCCAGGGACACATTGTGTAAAGTGCCCTGGTCAATGGAGAATCCCAGCTTCAAACCTCCAGGTAAAGAACAGTTATTTGGAATATCATCAGGTAATACAGTACAGTATGTATAGATAATAAAGATAGACTGTTTAATTGGTTTAGTAAATTAATCTGTGCTGAACTTGGCTCTGACAGTGGCTTGTTGCTAATAACAGGCTTTTCACTGGAATTACTGATTCAAAAAAGAAAAAACACCCCCACCTAGATTTTTACAGTTGGTTTAATGTTCAGTTCCAGTTTTAATTAATTACTTTGAGATTGATGTTCAGTGATCCATGTTTATTTATTTGTGTCGGTACTTTGACTTAGGTGTTCAACAGTTATCCAGTTTCTAATAAAGTCAAAGATAGCTACGTAATCTCCAACAGTATATTGTTTTCAGCCTTTCAAAATCCACTATCGGTCATGTGTAATAAATGATAACAAGTCTTAATATTCATAGTACCTAGTTTCTCTACATCTTTGAGTGGATCGACTCCAGGTGAAAGGATGAAAAACACAGGGTTTGAGGGGCTGCTATCTTCACACAACTTGTCAAATTCCAGCCTTGCAGCCTCCACATATTTCGCTCCCAAATTCTCTTCCACAAAGTTCCTGCCAAGACACATTTTCAAAATGCTTAGTGGTTCAGTATACTGTTACTCACAAACACGTCCATACACTGGTGATGCTCTTACCTCAGTGTATAGGTCATCCTGTCAGGTCGCAGTGCCCGCAGGATGATGAGCTTCTGCAGGGAACTCTTATTCTTCCAGTCATGGGGAAGCCTTTCTTTTTCAGGACAACTGGATTCTATAATCTTCCTCCAGCGCTTGGGTGAGCTCTCAAAGTCTCTGTCTAGTCCACTGAAGTCGTCCATTGTTGAAATTAGCTACGTCCAAACAATAACCAGTGTCAGAGCTTGCTGTGCAGTGGAATGATGACCTTACAGCTAAAATGTGACCCTTAACCATGTTATATCACATGCTTTAATAATCTATTACTGTACCTTTATGGCCCCCCAGGCATGTGGAGAGAGAAAGGACACAGGACTAACTTTGAAAGTTTCCACGGGAAAACGCAGTAGGAAGTCAAATTCTTGCGCGTCAATCAGGCCCTGCTTGAGGAGAATCTGACAGGAAGAAAAGAGCAGTTTGAAAAGACGTACGCTGTATTGATTACTTTTCAATCTTTTTAATAACAATTTAAATGAGTGGATAAACTCATGCGTCTGTAAGAATAAGGGCCCCTGAATGTGCATGCGCCATAAAGGACAGCCTTCAGAGCAGTTTAATTTCTAAGATGAAAACAGTTGGCGCAATGACAGATAATTGCATTATGCCATCAGAACCAACCCCCTTGTCAGAACCAACTGTTTGAACAGCAGCCACGAAGCAAGGTGTGAGAGGTAATCAATAGCAGCGTATGGTCCTGCTGACTGCTTTTAATTGAAGTTAATGTGGGGGCAGAAAAGTACTTTGATTGATGAGGATGACAGGAGGCCACACCTTTGAGGCGGCCCTGAGTACCTCACCTGGAAGGCAGTGTGTGACAAGAAGGTTAACTTGTCTCTCTCAAACAGGCCCTGGCTGGTATACAGGAATACCGAATAGGTGATGGCCTCAGTGAGGGTGTGCACTCTGGTCCTCACATCCTCATCCCATTCCGCATGCTCCATTGCTTTGTTAAACACGGAGTTAAAGGTCTGAAACAGAACCAATGGGAGGACAGTGCTTCGATTAAAAAACATACATGCCTAGAGCCGGTCCCCTGGTGAAAGCAAACACTTAAGTTAATTTGCACAGGCATGAAAGGCTTATTCTCCTGAATATCAAAAGAAAACAATAACCAATAGCACTGATGTTAAAGAACCAGTGCACTTGGTAAGACTTGGACTCAGAACATCAGTTGAACACTTCACCAAACATTTTTTGTGGTTTTTTTTTACCTTGAGAGAAAATTGGTACATGGGGTTAATCTTGCTGAGGTCATTTATGATGAAGAAAAGGAGCGACGCTCTCTCAGCCGCTGGGCGGTATAGTTCTCGAGCCTCGTTGATCTTTGTCTCGTTTTCTCTGGCCTCGACCACCTGTGTGTTCCAATTGCATAAAATGAGCTATTAGGCCCTCAGTCATGCCCCAAAACACTCATTACACATATTCCTATCTCCACATCAATTGCATCTAATGTAATATAATGAGAAGCATGTTGTTATGTGACATTCAAAAAAATGTAAAAGAAAAAAAAAAAAGAAAAGCTAACCTTATGCTGAATGTGAGCAGCTGTAGTCTTGGTGTTCTCAAGTTGCTCGACCAGAGAAATATCACCCAGAAAATTACCGTGGGCTGCAGACAGACGACTCAACAGGTCATCCTCTAACCTCTTGAGTTCAATCTTGAAGTGGTTCTGTTGTGTGGTCAGCTCCATCTTGGGCAGAACACACAAAACAATTTGGAATAATGGACTTTTCTATTAGGGATTAAGGTCTGAGGACTTGCTTGTGAGACAACTAAAGTCACAATGCTATCCTTCAGGTCTAACAGACTACAACTTCCTTACCTTTAGGGCCTCCAGGTCAGGCCTTTCCCGGGACACTACCTGCCCCAGCAGCTGCTCTTCCAGACCCTCAGGGGTCACTGTAAAGTTGATGAGGGTGGTCTGGGCCTGTAGCTCAGGGGGGAAGTGGGGATTGGCCAACTTGGTGTGGATCATGAGTTGAAAGTTACTGTTATACTCACATTCCTTGCCCCCAATCTGAATGTACCTGGATCACATGGTTAAAAATACAATTATTATTAAATTAACAGACAATATACCCAAGAAAAATGGTCATAATGATGAAAGCTGGAAATCACAGAGTAGCTCGGGATACAATACTATCACGATATGTAGCCCACAATAACGATGCATCATCTAAGATACATCACTATGTATTTATATGTGTGTATATTTGTGTAACTGAAAAATAAAAAATGTCCCAAAATGCCCCAAGAATTATGTATTTCATCACTGCACTGTAGAATCAGTTTCACACGATTTGACAACAGATGTGAAATGATCTGCAAAAAAGTGCATAGAGTCTTAGCTTAATGGCTCTTTAATACACACACACTAGAGATAGACCGATGCATCGGATTGGCCGATTGATCAGCGTCGATAGGTATTGATAGAGGTCGGTGTCGATAGTGGCTAATATTAGGCTTCAAAATACTGTCTTTGAGGGAAAATAATAGCTCAAAAGATAAAAAGATTTGGATTTTTTACAGTTAGTTTGATGTTCAGTTCTATATTTATGAATCAATTACTTTGAGTTTGATGTTCAATGATTCAGATTTATTTATTTAGGTATTTACTTGTTTGACTTGTTCTTGAGTTCAGTAGTTGTCTGGTTTTTAATAAACAGAAAGATTAATTTCAGACATGCATAATGTGTTTTCAGTGTCAAAATCTTTTCGGGAAGAGGTCAATATGACATTGGCCAATTAATCAGCTATTGGTTATTATATCGGCTTTTAAAAATCCACTAGCGGCCGACGTCTAACACACACTGCCTGCAACTACCGGATCCATGTGTACCATCATTCTGAGAAGTAGTGACGCTGGTTGTCAAATTGGCAAAGGAATCTGTTTAAAACATGTTTCATGTTTTAATAAAAATATCTATACTTTGTGTCAGTAAGATTTAATATATCTTAAATATCGTACGATATGATGTGTATTTTGTCCCACTTGAGTCCAGTAACCTCCCACTTTTACTCATTGCCACTTTAGCAGAGCAAAGAACTTCACTCAGACTCCAAATGTCACTCAGACTGTAGACAAATAATCTTGAGTTAATATGAAAGATTACTACCACAGCAGCCAATATTTATCTGTTCCTGCATTTCAATTAAATTAGCACTGGCTTGACGAACCTGGTGGCTTTTCATTTTTCTCTAATTACCCCTTGGATGTCAGGCAAGGCCCCAATTTTACAGCACAGGTTCCTCATGGCCTGGGTCTGGTTCAACTCTATATCTTCACAAGCCAGAATTAATGTACTATTGATAGAACCATTACTCCACCAAATTAAAGTCCTTGCTGATGGATTGGCTTGTAGTCTTCCGTCAGCCATGAAAGGAATAATTAGTATTCATTACTTCACACTCTACAACATTCCAATTATTAATGAACTTCAGCTGTGGAACCCTACCAGATCCATCATGGCTGCCTCAGCAGGTTTTATTAATCATCGACAGAAACAAGTGTGTGGGTCATCTACAGGGGATAAACTTATAATCAGATTTACTATGATGAATTGTTACGTCTGGACGGACAGGACTTCAGAAGAAGCTCAATGAACATGCACTGAGATGCTCGATATTCATAGCCACGCATAGATCAGAACAAGAAAGATGTAAACATTTTTCAAAGGGGAAGTGAAAGCAGAATGTCAATATGTGGTAATTTCAATTTCATATTTATTCTGTTGTTGGTGTGCAGTTTAGGAAATGTGTTGCATTTTGCCTGTTGAGGGTAACCGGTAACTGATCAAAAGTAATTACAAAGCTATGTTGGTGGTTATACAACATGATGATATAAGCTACTTGCGGATGCTGTATATTGATATCTGCATATTTAGCCTATGTGTAGTTAAAACACATGAAATACTAAGAAAATATTCAATAATGTTATTCTATTTCCAAATAAATTAAAGCAGACAAATGTCAGCAAATCTCTGATCAGGGTTATGAAACTACTGAATTCAGTGTGTTACATGTCAATTTTTTGTGGGACAGAGGAGTCCTTATACATAACCATGACTGCCCTCAATTCAGCTTTTACACTGAGGCGCAGCTGTTCAATATTCATCACACCTAAACAATATGAACACACAAATATACATCTATCACCAGTCTTGAGAGGCCAATCAATATGCTGGCCTCAGGGATTCAGAGCACGCGCTGCAAATTCATTTATAATCTAAAGAGTGGGCAATAATAATGCATTCAGTCATGTCTTACTGGTATTTCAAAGCCCAGTGAGATTCAGCCATCTGGCAAATCTGCTCCCATTGTCTCTTGCCACAGACACATTCGGACAAGTTGTGGGCATATCGACTTATGTATCAACAGGAATATAAAACCCATACATTGATTTAAAATGTTTTTGGTGAGGAAGAGCTCCATGCTAAACAGTTTCCACCAAAGAAAGCATCTACTTTTGCTCTGCTTTGGCCTTCAGGAATAGAGGTTTGAGGTTTCTTTTATGCAATTCTTTTTCTACGATCAAAGTACAACAATGTAAATTGAATGTTGCTGCTTCAGTACTAACCTCCCTCTTTTGACAGTGTTTCTGCCCAGTAGTGGCTCCAGGACTGGGTCTAACTTTTCCGTTATATTCTCTATTAGAAGAGTTTCCCCACAAGCAAGAGCTTTTTCAATCACATCCAGGTACCTAAAAGTGGAAAAAAAGTGGTTGGGGAAGCACATTTGTACTAAAAACTTATATATATATAAAATGTATAAACAAAACCAACAACATTATACAGAATAAACTGATATTAAAATGTAAATGTGACTAAAATCAGAATAAATCCCTTCTCACCCTTTCTGTCCCAGCTGCATCACCCTCAGCTCTGACCCGAGCCAGTTTCGGATCCACTTGATGCCCTGCTGCTGGGGGTCAATGATAAGTGGCCAACGCTCACTGGTGGTCAGGATGGCAGCATTCTCGGTGGACATCCTATCGTTTGGCAGGCCCTGGTTATGCCAGGCAGCCACAGTGGCATCATCTGTAAGCATGAGGACTGGGTCCAGGCCGTCTGTCAGGGGTATGGAGACCTGGAACAGAAACAAGGGAATAATGTCACTCTAGTTGGAGGCTGTATGAAAAGTTCCAGTTCATAGACTCTACTGTGGATGTTTGTAGAGAGGAAGGTTTTACTCTCTACTAAAAGGCAGTTTTAACAAACAAACAGCCTCGCAAAACTGACTTTACCTTTTCAGACTGAAGGAAGGGAATCCATTTGTTATTGAGGAGTTCCACACGATACTGCCTGGTAAAATATCCCATGTAAGAGACGAATGCTGAAGTGAGGAGGACGTCTCCGCACAGGGTCTTCTGTTGATTCTCATACTGGACAAGTGCCTGTGACCAGCGCTCCTTCTCTGACTGCATAACACACAAAAAACAGGATTCAGTATTAGTTGCACAGAAGACACACAAAAATTCAAAGAGCCACATAAAGACAGTTTAAAAGAACTAAACAAAAACGTACACTGCAGTGAGATATGCTACGAAGCATCCCATTAAATTTACTGTGCAAACTAAGAAGCTATAAACAGCAAACTGCAAATCCCTTAACATAGCTTTGGAAGTTCTGCTGTAGAATCACTTAGCATCAATTTAACATTCATTTAAACCTTCAATACTATGACTGTGACAGCCCTACAACAATAAATCATGCATGGCATTTTCTTACAAGGGGCCGTGGATCTAGAATATGTCACATAATAAATTCTCAGACAGTTAAAAATCACTATAATTTTACTCTAATGTATTATGGATTGCTTGTAATATCACTCAGTCTGGGGTGAGACATTGTTAATTTCCAACAGCTGTTGAGGCTTTGAGGTAAGTTAATGATTAAATATAGACGGCCTGATTTATTAGTCTGAACACTATTGCTTCCAGGTCAGTGCCATAAAGACAAAACATTTATCTTGATATGCTTAAAAGCCAAGCTGTTCCATGCAAACCACATTTATTTTCTGCAATAAGAAAGTCGAACTTACAAAATGGCCACTGAAATGGCCATCTTTTATTTCATATTAGCATCCATAAAGATAATAGATACTGTAGCCAAAAAAGGCCAAGGTAATGATGCAAAAGAGCCGAATGTAATAGTAAGAATATATATTATGTATATAACAGAGTTAAACACACTATACAAATATGCAAAATTCAACATTTATATATTCAATATATTAAAAAGGCTTTCCTTAAATACTTTTTCATGTAGTCAAAAATATCTGAGAGTGAATTAATATATACCTCAAAGTACTTTTGAGGTATATATTACCTCAAAAGAGATTGTACAAAGACACCTACACCCTGCCTTTTGCTCAGACTGAATGCAGTGTTAGTGTAGCATTGTTGCCATCTCTCTTCCGTTCTCTATTTGGAAACTGTTCAGCAAGCCAGTTGCCCAGTTCAGCCATGCATTTTCTGTGGTCCAGCCCTCTCTACCTGTCTCACAAGTCCCCAGTATGCTGCTGAGCCAGGCTGTAAAATCTCCCTTTGTCTGATCTACTCGCACAACTGTCAAGCTGTCTTGCCAGGACATAACAACTTCTAGTCCAGATTACTGATGCAGTTCAATTACCAGTGACTCTCCAGGCATGCCTCCGGCAAATTAACAGTTTACTTTATGCCAGGTCAGCCCCAATGACACCACAACTCCTTCTCTCTCCTTGTTTACCTCTAAGCCCTTGACTAGTCGGTTGGCCAGTCGTATAGTCTGGTTGGTGTGTTTCACCTCCTCCTGACAACTGATTTTCTCTGCTGTAGCCCTTTCAAACTGAGATGTGAGGTTCTGGAGGCTCGTATCAAGATCCTGGAGACAAAAAGCAAATGGGGTAATGGAAAGTAGACGCAATTAGAAAAATCTAGCTTATTCTATGAAGAATATAATGACATTTTACTCACCTTCAATTTCTTTTGAACTGCCAACAGTTTAGTTGTTGCTGTTTCTAGTTCTGTATTAGCTTGTGACAACGCATGCCTCTTTGGAATAACCTCACAATAAATCTACAATACAGGAGAAATATAAAAAAAAACACATTAAAAAAAACTATCTTGTAAACACATTAACATTTATTATATGCCTGCTTATTGCCTGACCTCGTAGTATCTGACGATGTTAATGGTCCAGGCACACAGTCCAGCTGCAGCTGTAGACTTGGTCCGAACTAGGTCAGGGTGAAATTCTTTGTTTCTCAGATATTCTTGTTTCACCACACTCAAACAGGAGTCAGGGATGTGCTCCTTGTCATAGGACACCAGTGCTTGCAGGAAATCATCCACCTGACGTACACACAGATGCAGGAGATACATCAATACTTATGCTAGAATTTTCCGTGGTAAATCAGGTCCTGAATATCCTTATTAATAAAATCTGAAAGTAAAAGCCAAGTCAGAGCATGTTAGAAATCAAAACAACTTGACCCAAGTGATGTTTGATGACTTGGTGTTCTCTAAATTATATGTCTCAGGTGCACGAGCAATTTAACTTATCAAATGAATTCAATCAATAAATAATCAATAAATGCAAAAACAGCTACGTCTAAAATGCTAAAAATATGCCTTTGGGATATAAAAGATTGACCTCTATTTTATGCAGAATTTCACTGACTTAATGAAGCCAAACATCCTTTTTGGCGTCACTTTCATTAATAGCTGCTAGAGGATGAGGAGCAGGTCGGCCCACTAGCTCTCCTAGTGACAGAGCATATTCATAGAGCCTCTCAGCTGTAATGTGAGCAAGGGAGAGATGCTGGGCAGGGCCAGGGTCAAGGTCCACACACAAATTAGATTGGCATTAATCAGGGAGATGTGATTGACATGATGACAGCTTAACCTTGCCCATGAAGGCCCGCGCCGCCTTCCAGCTCCGATCCTTAGGCACTCGACCGCGGGGAGCTAACAGGACCATTACAGCTGCTGCTACATTGATTACTGCTGCTGGAGGGTTTGGAAAGGCCTTCATCTCAGTTAGATTCACCTAAAAAGAATTATAAAGATCATAAATAATTTAAGCGACTAAAGATTTAACTGAATTTTGCCGTGTTTGATTGGATGACTCACCTTGTTGAGGGTGTTGAGTGCTGCTGTGGCAGCTGCCAGTGATGGCTCTGCTTTACTTAGATCATTCTCACAGTCCTTCTGTTTGACTGACACCTGCGCCTGGATGACAGAAACCTGTACAAAAGCAACAATTTGCATAACGAAAAGCCTGTGATATTGTGTAGTTAAAAAAAGCAAACTAACAAAAATGCACTGTGTATCACCACCAGCATTTGATAGGATATCTCACCTTTTGTGCCTCGACATCCGCAGCCTCTCTCTTGCTGCTAACCCTCTCTGTCTGCTGACCAATCTTTGCAATTAGAGCTTCAATATTCTGGTTTTTAAAGGTCAACTCTGCTTCTTGGGATGCCAATTTTGCTTTTAAATCCTCAACCTGATAAAGAGAAAAACATGATTACACATCGAATGTGCAATGAATTTAAAATTAGAGGGAAAAAAACACATTATATAATTCAGAGACTAAGACTATTTCTAATTTTCCTCCCTCTGCTACATACCTAAAAACCTAATATTAGCCCCCTACAGTATATAATAAAGTCGTTTACCTGGGCAGCTGTGGTTTGGAGTTTTTGAAGGCCACTGTCAAGTCGGTTCATATTGTGCTGGAGCTGAGCACGGCTTTTCTCCAGAAGGTTCCTGTACAATGTGATTTGCTGGAGAAAGCTCTTAGGGGTGGTGTAATTGTACCTCTTCTCATTGCGCTGGTATTTTTCACTAGCATGTTTGACACTGGTGTGAACATGGGCCATGAAAAGACTGATGGATTCCTGGACGGCAGGCTGTAAAAATAAGCAGACAAGGGGGGGAAAGGGGAGACCAGGGCGAGCTGAATTGAGTAGAGTTTAACATCCCCAACCTGATGGGGACTGAAATATTATCTTCATAAATTTTGAATTCATCTACAAGTTTTGCCATCTTACTTGGCTGGCCCTGACTTACTCAATCTGAAATTTAGGTGCAGCTAGCAGGAATGATTAGGCTTTGAAACCTCTGTGAAAATAATGTGTTTAGACGACTGACGTGAAGCTTGTAAAACATGCACACCGTTTACATTATCTCTGATGTCCTCGAACTTCTAAACACCATGCACAACTGCTGGTGTATTGCATTACAACTAGATATTCATCATATGGTGCTCAATGACACAGTGCCTCCATTAATCATATAGTTAGAGATCAATTAAAGCAAAAACAAATGAGCAGAGAATACAAGGATCAAACCTAACCATAACTCACAAAAAGCCATTGTTAATAATCATGAAGTCAGTAGGAAAAAAAAAATCATTATTAATTAAGATCTGACATAATGCTTTTTGACAAAGCATGCTATGTTCTGTTGAGATGCGAAAGAACTTCTCATTGATTGGCCTTGGGTAACAAATATGAGTGGGTTGTGCATTTCTAACTTCAAATAAATGAACATTTCATTTCTAGTATATCTGCCTTCTTTAGAACATAAAGCAGCAATTATTAAGTCCAACATAATATATAAAGTGTAACATGTTGCATTGTTTAGTTTTTCAGATGTTTTGTAATTGATGCCTAGTCACACACATTTACTTCAAAGTGTAAGCAGTGTCTACTTACACAAAAAAGTATAATTTATTTCATAACTATTAGTTTTCCCCTCAGCGTGTTTATATTACCCTACATCTATGCTATAATGCTTCTCTGCTGTAGATACAACCATCAGTCAACAACCTCAACTCCACTTCCTTCTTCACCTTCTAATTCTAATAACATGTTACTGATGTTGCGATAATAAAATAGAAATGTACTCCATTAGTCTAATAATGTCATAACTCCAATACTTCTTTTTTTTTGCATATGAAGATCTATTCATGGATACACAGATGTATACACAGATGTACACACACTTATACTGGGAAGTAATAGTCTGGCACATGCTCCCATATGTGATGACACTTCCTGGTTGTGACAGCTGTGCCTCCTTAGAGGGTCATTATGTGCTTAATCACTCTTCCCTCATTAACACAAATGATCCTGGGTTGTGATCGTTCCACTGCTATGATGGAAAACAATGATATGCCTGCACTCACTGAGAGTCTCCAGGCATGTGTTCAGCAATTTGTCAGTACCTCAGCAGAGAACTAATGATGAGGGATCTATGGAAAAGTTAATCCAGCTGCACTGTAGTAATTAGAAGGTGTTCATTAAAGTCAAACGCAGTCTGGTATATGAGTTAGATGGCAAACCGCAGGAACGTGTGTCAGAGATATATCTCTTAAATTGCCATTTGAGGAAATATTTCATTCTGTACACATGTACAAAGGAAAGCCACATGAAACTATTTAATTAAGAATCTGGATATCAGAATGAGAGATATGGTGATACGAAGGAGTCGATTGCATATACCCAACCTGAATTCCTTCAATCTCTTGGATGAACCTGTAGCTGACAGACTGCAGAGCCTCAGAGGTCCAAGGATGGAACCAGTCGATGGTGGTGCATTGAAAGAGGGCGGGGAATCTATGGGCCCTAACACGAAGGGCACTGCCCACTGGAGAAAAACACAGCACCACCTACAAAGGATCAAGCATAAAATGAGTCACCCAAATGTAAGTACATGCCCACACTTAGGCATAATGATGCACAGAGAAAAATCAACAAATACAGGTCATAAATATCACAAATGCATCCAAAGGGGAAACCCATTTCCCATGGCAACCTTCTTTGACCCCCGCAGCCACATTCCCAGTTGGCTGGAGCAGACGGTGACGCTACCAGAGGTCCTGGCGCAAAGATTAGCTGGACAGCATATGTGTGTAATGAAAAAGAATTTCCTTCCTTTCAACCCCCCAGTTAGTTTAGGTCTGTTAAGTCAGCTTGTCAAATACAGTATATGTAATAGCATTATACAGAATCTGTGCTTTTCATTTTGCAGCTCAAACAAGTCAGAGTATGATTTTCTCATTGGTTTACAGTGAATGCTGTGATGGCACATTTGTTTACTATCAAAAATGACAATCTGGTGTAACACTGATGTGGTCTTGAGTAAAATAATGCTCTTATCGCTGATCAAAAACAAAATACTATATTATACACTCCCATAATTAAGCAGTATTGTTCTAAACACCGAAAAAGCACTTTGGACAATAAGATCTCTAAATAGAATTTGAAATACCTTGAGCTGTTGTTGGACTCGTTCAGTAAAGAATCTCCAGCAGTTCTCCCTGTTGTCCAACAGTCCGAGGGCTTTTACGTCAGCTCTTACTCCTGACACAATCCTTCCAATCTCCTCCTCACTGAAGAGTTCAGGAATTTCTCCTGGAAGGAAAGACACAGTCATTATCCACATCTTTGCTGAATGCTTGATACAATTGATCAATGATGGCATTCTCTGTTCCGTTTCTGTAGATCACTGCCTTGAATAACAGACCGTTGCTATGCTATGCACAGCTCCAACCACAGAATCTAACTAACTATGCTTTAGTGGAGGCAATAAAATCATTCTTAAATCATTAAAATAATTTTAAAATCAATTTATTTTGTCAAATGGTTGATTTGTTTAGTAAGTAGCTGTGTAGTAAGGGGGGTAATGTACAATGAGCTGTCAGGGCCCGGTCAGGGTCTACTTCACAATAAGTACTGGTTCGCTATGCATTATCCCTTACATAAACACTTGTGAATACAGTCACACACGTTAGTAATTACACAAGTTGAACATCAAACAGTATGCAGTACACTTTTACTGCTATGTTAAAACACACCTTTTATAAAAGATAACATACACAGGATAACTAATATGGAGTTTGGTTCAAACCTGATGCTAATAAGTCATTAATAATGACCAGAAACCGTTCATCAGGAATGTGTATGTCAGTCAGGAGAAAAGCCACACGCTGGTTCTTGAGTCCAGTCTTGAAGAACAAGCCTGCAAGATCCATCTAAGCCAAAACACACAGAGCATGAATGAACATCCATTAAGCCCACACCAAATTTCATTGTTCAACAATAATCAATGCAATTGCACAATCCCCCTTGATCTTGAAGAAACTGAACAATTCTATTGACAAAACCTACTTTATCAATAAGACATTGAAATATTTATCAGTGGCCTTTAATTGCATCTGACAATTATTTTAGGCATCAGTGAAAAAGCTGAAGAAAACTGAACATCATCAATATCCTGTATGCAGCCAGTGGAAAATGGATCTTATTTTTTTTTTGTTTGATTTGCATTAACTATTCATGGCCACAATTTAAGATCATGGGCTATAACCTACTATTGATGTGAATATGTATTTAATATGAATTTTTACCTTGAGATCCTGGATGCTGTAACCTTTACTCAGAGTAATTTGGAAAACTTCCACAGAGGATATGAAGGCAGCAAGACGAGTCAGACTCTGCTTCCCACTGCCCCCGACACCAACCAGTAAGCCATGACCCCTTGGAGACACCAGGATGCGACTGATGCGACATCTGATAACAGCACAACCAGTTACGTTACCATGTATCGGTATCTCTCAGAATGTTACAACTCTAATAATATTGTCTTTAAACACAACAGTGGCAACATGGCTTTTAACATATGTAAATAACTCAGATGGTGTTAATATATTTAATATATATTAATATATGGTCTTTATATTTAATACGATTTTATACTGTATTTACATTCCTTCCCACTGTTCTGCTCAAGTGACTTGTTTGATGTGTTCATTTTCATTTTTGGTGCAACACAATTGAAACTAAAGAAAAGCTTTAATATGAGCATCATTATTATTATGATCATGTGGTAATGACCAACTTACACATGTTGCATGGCATCTTCAAAGAGCACTAGATTCATGGCTGCATTGAGCTCATTGTAGCTCTCCAGTGCATCTGTGAGAATGGTCCTGAGCACAGACCAGTCTGTGACAGGAGTGTAAGAGGCGTCCTCACCCATTTGGGCAAAATGGCAATAAAGGAGGGGCTGCTTTGTCACCTTTTTGTCCTCCAGTCCCTGGAAAGGATATGCATAATAAATCATTTGTAGTTTCAGGTCAATGTCGCTGAAGAACAGATATTTAGACTATTTACACAGTTAACCACAATCTGTATTGCACCTCATAGCATTCATGCACAGTCTCCATCTGGAGCTTCTGGAAGAGCTGCAGGTCCTTGACATCTACGAGTCTGTCAGAGTACACTCTGCAGGACTCATGGAGCCACAACAGTGCCAGATCAGTGCTGTCTTTCACACTCTCAGGCCCAGCGAAGAGAATGCCCTGAATCACACCCAGACTCATATAAATATTTCAGTTACCAAACATTTCAGTCGATAAACCTGCTTACTATCAGCGCTACCTGAAAGACGTTAGACAAGTCTCGTAGATTAAATGTGTAGTGAAATTTGATGGCTGTGGGCAGAAAGCTGTGAACCATCTTATGATGAAGAGTTATGGCAGCCTGGACCACAGCTGTAGCACTCCTCTGAACCGATGGACTAAAGAGCTGCTGCTTCAGGTGGCCACAGAGAATCTGACTGAAGATCGACATCTGACCGTCAGAAGACAGAAAGTTCACCGCAAACACTGAAAAATGTCTCTGCAGAAAGCACAGGCACAATCAAGCTTTGTATGATTTCAATATGAATATAAAGTACAAATTCTGATTAAGATTGACCTTTCTCTCAACTAGTTTAAATGCATCCTAATGTATCCTAATTCATGTGGAGCGTGTATTGTAAATCATTAAATACATGCTGCAACTGCTACTACTGTGGTGAAATCTATGATTTATTTATGCTAGAGACAACATGGTAGTGTTGTGGCATTGTAATTGCTGATAATGTATCGTTCCTGTGCTAATCGTATCCTCCGCAAACAAGTATGTCAGAGAGCTTTTGCTTGAAGATTTGCTGTAAGCTAACAGCATATGCCCTCATTTGCACCTGCCATCTCATAGAAAATACAGGTGAGAGTTCTTTAAAATGTAAATCAGCTTGATATGCTTCGCTCCCCATTGCAGTTTCACTGGAAAACATACCTGTAGTCTCGGGTTAATATTGAAGCTCCCAGCTGTTGGATTCATACAGGCAACATACTGAGTATTGTGTATTTCCTTTATGGTCGATTTCTGTCTGTCGTACCTATAGTGAGTAAGAAATGGAAGATGATTTGGTTTAATACAAAACACACGACTGAAAAACTTGTACTACGATGGTATCGTGTTCTCACCAGTGCCCATAATCCAGATGCTGGCGGATGAGTGTGTGGGGTTGCACTGTTCCATAACTGTCGACAGCTGGCATGTTCATATCATCTATAAAGTAGATGAGCCTTCTGTTGCCTATAGGGGAATAGCTTTTGCCTGTTCTTTTCTCCAATGGCTGCTCGAGGATTGCTACAAAAGAATGCGCAGTCAAAAATAACTACATGCAATATATGTTATAGATTTTAAAAAAGACAGAATGAAGCAGACCTTGTCATACAAATTTTTGAAATATGGGGATATAAGAGTAAGGTGGTGATTAAAATAACGGTAGATGGTTAGGTTTAGTCCCCCCTGCCTTCTCTAAACCTGAACATTACCAGTAGATGGTGCTGCAGTTTATGTCATGTGCTACTCTGTGCTACAGGACAACATAAGAACCCTACTCACTCTGCAGCATGAGAGAGGTAGTGTAGTAGTTGAAGGGTACTTTTGTAGTCATGTAACTCTCTGGCAGACAGGCTAACTTGTTCCTGACAAGTGCAGACTTTCCCACTCCAGCATTCCCCACAAGCATCACTGGCTGTCTCCTCTCCAGCAACAAGTCCATGAAGTATCGAAGACGCACAGTCTCTGCTGTGTGTACCAGAACAGCCTGCAATCATAGAAACAGCAGGAAGACAGGGAACAGAAACATACATGGTTATTATGGCTTTCTTTGAGTGTGATTTATTGACAGACATGTGTTCAGTGAATTGCATGTGATTTATAATTTCTTGTATTTCCCCAGTACACCACAACTATTCTGTCATAATAGCATCATTTGCTCAGAACAAAACCCCACTAATTATGGCTCAGCAAGAGCCTTTGGAGCATTCACAGCTGTATGCAGGAGCATAAAGAAAGACAATAGCGTGTGGGTGATAGCTCAAGCCTTGCTGCTCATGCCTTCACCCCCACACAGTCTGGTATGGGGTGTAGTAGATGGTAATCAGAAACAGTGGCAAGCCTATCATCCATTCTAGCACCCCGGCCATAACCTCATGATGTGACTTTACCCTCTCTTATTATGTTCACTGAAGCATACATACATTTTTAATACGACGGTATTGTTCATTTTTGGTTATTTTTCTTTAAGAAGGTTGCTTCTTGTGATTGCATACTGTAATCTGATAAATTTGACAGACCTCTTTGAAAAGTTTCTCCCTCTGGAGTTACAGTACAAAACAGGTCCTCCTGCATTTTGACAGTACTAACTACAATTACGTACCTGTAATGGTGTACTAGTTTCCATTTCAAATGGAGGCACAGTGTCAGTCCAGGGCAGGAACCGTCTGGTTTGAGGGTCAAGGTAGTAGTCAAACACTGTCCCCTGTGCTGGTAGCTTCACTGTCTTCATTTCTTTTATCCACCACTGACTGAACTCCACCCGGTAATCACAGAGCTAAAAAAGAATCACCAGCAATGAAATATCATACATTAGCTCATATAATTTCAATAACCCCACAATTTTTCCAATGACTGACAGTTAAGCTTAATTTATTCTTTGTCTCTTGACACTCTTGACTGTGTGTTGCTCCTCACCCTGTATTTAAATATTATGATAGAGACAAAACAGTGGAGTAATACCTAGGTACTGTATTAACTTCAGAAGAATAACCTTTCCAACAAATACTTGTTGATGTTACCTATAACACTCATGCCCAACTTGTAACAAACCATACACTTAGCTTTATTAAGACACACAATAATGCACTCATATTGTCCTTACAGAAAGTTTAGTTATTAGACTATATTCAGTTTCACCTACTTGGACCAAAGTAGTACCTGATCTTGATGCAAAGCCCCACCAAAAGCCCAGATACAGGCAAACGTGAAATATGTCTCATAGAGCTCACGTGGAGAGTCAGAGGGAATGTTTTCAGATGTTAGAAGGCAGTCAAGCAAACTGCAGAGTGTCTAAACAAGAGGGGGAAAAAAAAATTTGACTGTATAAGCCAAAAAAATATAAAATAATGACACTGTACATGCTTGTGTCTGGTGTACCTGCACCATTGAGTTCTCTGGGATAGGAGTGATGGTCTTGAAGGTGTTTCTCATCTGTTCCAGACAACGGGGGACATATTTTTCAAACAGGATTGTGAGGTGAGCCCTTTCTGTCTGGCGCTCTCGTTGGTCAATCCAACTGGCAACGTACCTGGGCAATAGTCAAAGGAACTATTTAGTGTTGCTCAGCACAATACATTTACACAATGCCAAAATCTTGACAATATTTTATTATTATGGGAATAAAAACTGATAAAGCAGGGCTGTGTTTGACTCACGGGTTCCAGCCCAGGTCTTGCTGATTGACATAGAGAATTCCTGCTCTGGACACAGTTGCAGGAGTAGCTGTCTGTAGGTGACTGATTTCAAATACCAGTCTCATGGATGAGGTGAGCGGCACGCGTTCATTACTCGCCAGGGTCAGGACCTGAAAGATGTTATGGAACAAATACGAGTTTTTGATACTAAAACAATTGAATGGTCAATATGATGGACACAGCCCTACTCGAATAATACGTAAAACAGTTTCAAATCTCATCGGGTTTGACAGATTTGGTTAAGAATATTTGAAAGGCACAAGATCACAATGGAACGATTCATCACTCTGAAAAAGACCACCAATACTCACATTGCAAGAAGTGATTGCTAAAGGAGGGGGAAAGAAACATCTTTTTCTATCTAAGCCACCTTAGTTGCAATGTGTTGTACAATAGTGTATGAGTAAACAGGAGGGAGGTACCTTGTTGTCATCCATCACTGTGTTGAGGGATTCAATCCACATCGGATCAATGTCTCCATCCAGCACAATCCACTTAGGTCCTAGGTGGGAGATGTTTGCCTGCTCTCGCATCAGTGATGAAAACAAACCTGAAACCAGTAATGAAAACACACAGTAACTGCAATATATACACATTATTTATATTTTTAAAATGTTGCCATTTTAATCACACGCACAATTGTTCTTTGTGTTCTAAAATGTGCTATTTTCATTCAAACCAGCTCTGTTTACCATCTTTCCACTCCCGAGTTGAAGGATGGATGTAGCCAAACAATTCATCTCTGTCGACTGCCTTTGGATTGAGGTCACTCCAGACAGGCTTCTTCTTTAAGTTTACATAGGTTTTATGGAGAACTCTCAATAGCTGTTAAAAAGATAAACTTGTTGCATTTTATCACCTGCTTTACAAATCTAACATTTACCGTCATGATATTCACAGCAAAAATAAAAATAAAAATGCAACCTGGCTTTTCCCAGTCCCAGCATTTCCAATAACAAAGACGGAATGACGTATTGCCATGAGTTCCTCCAACTGTACCACCTGACAAAATAAAGAGATTTGGGGATTTTAACTCTTTCGTCTTATATTATTTATTTCTAAAGTTTTAACAAATGCCATTACTACCAAACCTTCAGGATAAATGTTTCTTCAGGCTGAAGTCGGAGCTCCAGTGTGGTTTTTCGGACGGCTTTTTCAAATTCATAGTCTCTCTCTCTTTCTACCTCCAGGCCAGGGAAAAGGTCTCCAAGCAGTCCCAGGAAGATACTTACATCCTCAGTCACAATTTTGGGCATGTTGAAGTCCCTCAGGGCACGCATCAGCACCTGGGAGGTAATGTGCATTTATAAATGATTTAAAAAACAGTCCTCAGTGGCTTCCTGTGGCCTTGAGGTGGCACACACATAAAAATCACCTGATCTTCTGGTCTTGTCTTATCTCTTCTTCTCAGAGCTCCGGCCACAACCAGAACAGACTTGACAGCCCGCAAACCCCAGTCATAGTGGTCCTAAAAGTCAAATGAGGATATACAATAGAATTATTTACATCTACCATACAGTATATACTACAAATCATACAAAGAATTGAGATTTACTGAATGATTTGATGCATTGCAGTGCTCTGGAGGTATAGCGGGAAACAAACATTATTGATCCAATCTAAAATAAAAAAATATAAAAGCACTGCTTAGTGTTTTTTCTCCTACCTGTTTGGAGAGCAGTTCTTTGCAGAGAGTGTACAGAGTGATAAACTTCCTGGCTAAAAGCTTAGCATTGCGGAAGCCCTCTGCCACCAACATTATCTCACAAATTAGCTCAGTGTCAGGCACCACCATTGCGCAAGGCCTGTTGCATGACACAGAGAAAATTAACTTCATGCTGAGTAAAAGCAAACTATAAAGACAAGTATTGTATCATTCCCACCTGAAAAGCGCTTTGAGGTTCTGAGGTAGCTCTGTTCTGCCAGCGTAGCCTGGGTTCATAGTGATAAAAATCCCCACTGAGGATTTTAAAACAATCTCCTTATCTAGGAACAGGAACCTGTGAAGTTTCACAGAGCGGTTACACATTTTTACAGTGTGAAAGTTGTATATATTGAGCTACAAATGCTTACCTTTTCTTTGTAGAGCGTATGGCATCCTGTATGGTTTTGACCTGCACTGCCACTACTGACAAAACATCCACAGGAATACGATTGAACTCATCGAAGCAGCCCCATGCTCCAGTCTGAGCCAGACCCTTGTAGATATTTCCTATTGACTGATCATAAACAAAAATTAAACTTCGCAGGAAAACATTAAAATAACTGAAACATCTTATGAACACACAATGTACTGGGGAAAAGAATGAATTCCTTGTACCTTGTAGTCCATCTGTTCAGAGCAGTTGAAAATGTATACCATGACACCCATTGCTCTGCCAAGATCCTTAGTGGTCTCTGTCTTCCCCGTTCCAGCTGGACCTGCTGGGGCTCCACTCATAGTCAGGTGAAGAGACTGAGTTAAGGTGATATAGCACCTAAAATTGCCCAGCAACAGCACAAAGAAAAATTACTGTTCAGCAATGCTTAATGTATGTTTTGAAAAGTTAGATGAGGCAATGCTGATATAGTAACAAGCAACAGTTACCGGTCTGTAAGTGGAGTGACAACTAGACGTGGTGTATTTCCAAGATATTCGTAAGAATAAAGGAACTGAGCATCACAGATATTGACAAAGCAGTGACGCATTTGCTCATTCCAGCAATGTCGGAGTTGGGAAAGCCACTGGAAAGTCTGTGAGTTGGTAACCTGTGAACAGAGACTGCTGTTTTCAAACTATACCAAAAGAACAAAAAAGTACAGGAGATACAGTTCAAGTAGAAACAGCAGCACAATCATAAACTACTGAACTGTTGTCACTTTCAGTAAATTATAATGTAACAGTTTCATATGTAGAATACATCTGTAGAAGTAATATTTGTATTTGTGTGCTCACTAAAAATCTGAATAAAATAAAATAAAATGTGCAATATTCAGCTGTGTCAACCTTTTGGGCAATGAGGCTGGCAACAACATCTCTAGCATGGACATCGATGGTGCAAACAGTCATGATCTTCTGTCTGTCACCTGGGCTCAATTCCCCCAATAGCATACTGATCAACGAGTTGAGTTGAGAAATCTGTAAGATGAAAGAAACAAACATTTAACATAATAGAGAGTATGCCAATTTAATTTCAAATTACAAATATAGGACTGGGCTTTAAAGACAATCAAAAATAATCTTGTGCTTTTATTTAGTTTAAAACATCACTGTGTCTGTTGCATTTAATACTGGTCATGTACAACAGGAGATCCAATCAGTGCAGTACAGTGGAATGAAGGGACAGAAAGATTATTCAGACGACAGCCAAGGACATGCTAACCTTTAACAGCACTGATGAAACTGACAAGAGTAATAATACAACTGTGAGTGTAGCCCATAACCTGGCTACACGAATCTGGCTCAGGTCACTGGCTCATCACCCAATTATAAAGTCAGAATAGAAAATGTGTCAATCACTACAAGGGGTCATTTAATTTACAGATTGATTAGAAAATGTAAAATACACGTAAATTGAATGTGAGGCTATAACTTTTTTCTCAGATGAGGAGGCTTTTCTTATGATGATCAAATAAGATGACGTTAATAGGAATATTAACATGTTAACACCTCTTAAAAAGTACCTGTTTTTTGTTGTAGTCTCTTAGAGAAGACTCAAATCCTTCCTCCAGTCTTTTAAACACAAGCTCCATGTCATTGCTCCACCAGATCTGGGATCCAGTGAGAGCCACTTGAGCAGGGAAATCCAGAATCCACTGCTCTCTGGGCCTGTCCTCATACATAGTTACAGCTTCACACAGGTGGGCCCTGACACTATCCTTCATGGACTCCTCCAGGGAAGAAAGCCATACCTCCACCTGACACAAAGCATTCTATGCATTAGTAAATTTATTTTCATAAGCGTGATATGTTATTTAAACTCTGGGAAACTAGATGTAATACGATACCGGCCCACAACAGCAACATTCAGTCTGGAAAGGGACATACTCCCTCTCTTTGCTGTACATGCCCACTGCCAGTTTTGGATTATCCAGCCCCTCATTTTTGGCAAACTCCAGATCTGACATGTTGTCAAATATTTTTGAGAGGTGGACAGTTATCTGCAAAACAAATTAAGTATGCTTAAAAGCAGTCACACAGTGTTCATACTAAATAGTAAAGAGAAATTGACCGTCAGTGTACCTCTCTGGGACGACTCCCTTTGGAGAGGATGTCCAGCAAGTCTGCCGTTGAAATAAAGTAGAAACGTGGAAAGTAAAGTCTCTTTGTCTCCAGGTATTCACCAAGAGCTTTTTCACACAATGCCAACCTGTTTCATAAGATGAGACGGAGGTAATGAACACAAATCTTTAACTGTACGCTGTATAATCAAATTGTAACAAATTAAAGATGAACCTTTTTTGTAGATCCTCTAACTTCTTGTATAGATCAGGTTTGTTGGTGGCCTTGATGACATTTTTAGTTTTAGTACTGTCTAACATTAACTCCTGAGAGAAACAAAATGTCAAACTTAAAATTATGAATAGCAGAAGAGACAGAACGTTTTAGTAGTAACACAGCATTTAATGTTTGACCTGAAATTCAGCATCTATAGCTTGGAATCTGTGTGCATCTGCAGGCAGCTGTTGGCAGATATCATCACAACCTTTGAAGATGCTTTCCAAGTAGGCCCATGTCCTCTGTACCTCCATCCACACCATTAGCACAGAGTCAGCCACAGTTAGCTGTTTTTGTAGTTCCACTACCTGGAGCAGGAAGTGATCTACATGCTTGCTCTGAAAGATGCCCTGAAGCTGAACCTTAAGGACAAGGACATGTAAACATGAGCACAAGCTTTCAATAAAATTTGGTCCAAGGTTAGACTAAAAAAAAAAAAAAAAAAAAAAAAAACTAAACAAAACACAGAGAAAGAGAGTCATATCTTAGTCGGATACCACAACATATAGCAGTGTAACTTCCAAGAAAATGTTTATCCTCATCAGCCTTCCAAGCCATAAAAAAATGGGGGAGGGAAGCAGTCTGTTTACACAAAGATGCAGACACTAAAGTGGCAAGACTTCTAATTGGTGGCTGTAACCCCCCCAATACATCTGGTGTACATGTAAAAGACCGCCATGGTGCAACAAAGCCCAGCAGCTATAAATCTGAGGACTCAATAGAGACCTCTCTACCCTCAGCTGTGCTGTTAGACAGTCAGACGGGGCGGCCCCTTTGTGCACTCTCATCTCTATTCAGCACTTAACTATCACTGCTTCTAACAGACAGCCAATCTTAAGAACTACTCCAGTTCCTATGCTTTTCAGCTGTCACGCATTTTTCTACATAAGGTATAAGGTCATATAAAAATCTTTCGGTTAGCTTAGGAAGTTACCTGATGATCCTCAAGAGTTTCAAGAAGTTCCTCGTCACATTTCAGAAGAGGCACAGAGGTTTGGTAATGATCTTCATATGAAAGCTCCATTGATGTCCATGTTTGACTTATTTCTGTCACAACCTGAAATAAAATGGTAATAGCATTAAATTGAACGTATTCATCCTGAAAGAAAAGCACAGCACACTGTTCTTTAATACAAATCACTGACAGCAGAGTACAAGCAGCATTGTGTAAGATTGTGTACAGCTTTAGCAAACTGGTTAACATGTCATTTTTACTTTATCATTATTATATTATAGCCTTCCTCATTGAGATTAAAATATCTTTTCCAAGAATGATCAAGAATTGCTATGATATTACATTCTTTGTTAAGTTGTAAGTGAATGACGTCTGAGCTGCTGACTTGTTCCTTTTGACCGTTATCTGTTAAAAATGGAATAAGAACCTTCTCTATGGTCATTTCTTTGACTGCCTTATCCACTATGTTGCGAACTTCATCTTCGAACAAATGGAGCTGCAGAGCCAAGAGGTCTTCCAAGGTGGTGTTATCAGTCACAGTGAAATCCATCTATGTGAAAAGAATTATTGTTATAATGCAAAGCCTCTGACTTCTGTGTTCTGAAAAATGTGTGGAGTAAGACCTGTGTTATTTATGCACCTGTGTTATTCTAATTAGCTGCACCCAGTGGCGCTCACGTATTGCCAGGTTCTGTAGCTGACTCACGGCCCGCAGTGACGTCAACAGGTTCCTTACATAAAGGTCTAACCCAGAATACACATCCCACATGCGAGCCTCTTTGTCAAGCTTCCGTATGTCCTACACAAACAGAAGGTAGGTAAACATAATTAGTTACTAGGGGCATCTGTTACAAACAGCAATGGTGCATGACAGCAAGACAGCAGGAGAGATGTGCTGGTCTGATGGAGCACTGTTGGTGACCTCACCTTGGCAAACCTCCTCAATTCTGCATCCATCTGGTCCACGTTTATCTGCCTCCATTTGGTCATTGTCCAGTTTTCCACACTGCTCTGTATAGATAAAGATGCGAAGGGTCAATGGGTGGAGAGTGCTTAATGGGGACACTTCGAGGCTGCAGGGTATTCAAATATTCAGTGTCAGCCTCAGAGAGAACTACCTGGTCAAGTTATTGTGGTAAGGTGATGAGGCCTTTAGCTTAAGAAGAGTGACATTTAATCATTTAATACACATTAAGGCACTTACCTGCACAAATATAACAATGTCCCACAGTTCTTTGAGAACTATAATCTCTCGTCTGCAGAGCTTGATGTCTCTGTAGTCAGGGATAGTAACATCAAATAGATTTGTGGACTCCTGCAGCTCTGCAACCTCTTTTTCCATGTCTCGGATTTCTTTTTCAGACTACAAAATACCACACATCATTTGTATTCCCAACAGTGCAATACATACAGTGTCTTTATGTTATGACCATGCGATGGATAAATTCATACTTTTTCCAAAGTGATGTAGGGATGCACTGCTTTGTAACTGAAAGGCGCCGTTGCTCTGAACATTTCCCTGAATTTTCTTTGTTTCACCTGAAATTCAGAAACACAAGAGTCATGCTCCTCACAGTGGCAGCTGGACAGCAATTACTTCAGTTTGAGGTGTATAGAGATGAAGAATAAAGAAGCGATTGGTCACCTCAAATTCCATGCATCGTTTTCGTAAAACCATCACTTCTGCATTTTGCAGCGGTGCCACCTCATTCCTCACTTTTAAAGCCAGTTTTTTGGCCCCATTCCATTTCTCAGGGAGTTCCTATGGAGAGATTATTTTACATTCCTGTCAGTAAAAGCATTTCTACTCATATTATTTAAAACTGTTATTTGCAAGTGGCCTTTTCGTACCTCCAGCTGACAATAGACCTGATCTGGTATGGTCACTCCATATCGTTCCAAGAGGATTATTGTATCTCTAAGAGGCTCAAACATTTTGTCTGTGGTCATTTGTCTGTCTCTGACTGCCAGCAGGTGACTCATGACTTGCACCAGGCCACAACGATCTCCTTTCATCACAGGCTGGCCCAGCCCTTCAACACTGGTTCGGACAAACTCTTGTAGCTCATCAAGACTGAGTGGAAAAGCATGCAAATGGAGAATAACTTAGATTGTGGTTTGGTCTGTATTTAATAGCTGTGCAGAAATTAATTTTACCTGTTTGTGACATATGTTAAGAGGTGCTCTTTAAAGAGCCAGCTCCACTTTTTTACAATGTTAAGAAGAGCGGCCTTGAAGAACTTTACATCCACTCGAAACCATCCATCAAACACTCTGAAGTCTTCGAGCTTGGAGATTTTAGCAAACAGATCCTCATAATAATCTATCTGTAAAATTAAATTGCATGATAAAGATCACAAGTAAGACAAATTATGTATGGAAAATTGTGATTCCTTCATTTAGAAAGTTTGTCACCTGTTCTTTGAATTTATCAATAGTAGGAGGGCTCTGAGGGAGTGCATCTGCTTTATAAGCCTCAATCTCTTCTGCTGTGAGTACACGTCCATACAGCAGGAACTGGCTGAGAAACTCAGCCCTGTCATCCTGCCATAGATGGGAGTAGCAATCAAACTTCCTCTGGTAATTTATTGCTTTCTTGAGGACGTTCTCCACTCGCTCCATTATTTCCTGTCTGAGGTCCAACAAATCTAGCATGTTATCCATCACATCCTGAAAAAGTAATAACACATGACATCAGGAGTGTTTTGTGGAAGAATGACCTATAATTAGTTTAGAGTTTGCAAGTACATTCTTTGGCTTGTTTTTGCCAACACCAAACAGAAACTTTATTTAATACCACTTATGGCGTTAATATCACTTGTCTCTTTTACCATTTCAATTAGGCATCAAATGTATCATTATTATGCAGAACACTTCTACTCCTCTGTTTCCTCAGCATCTCATATGGTCTTACATCTGCATGTATTTATCTATTCTGCTGCTATGAGACCAGGGAGTCTTTTCTCTGGTAGGTACAAGTCTCGTCTATTGACACCTGCAGTAAATAGAGCATGTACCATTATTACAAAACCAACAGACAGCCAAAAGTCTCAAACTCTGACGCAAATGTAAAAAGATCTCCAACTACTGAGAATTCACTGTATTTTGATTTGATGTCTTTGCCAATATTAAACATGCAAATCCAGAAGATCAAACGTCATTCAATGTGATAAAGGAAGTTAAAATGAATGTATGAAATCTATAGAGTAGAGTACCTGGTAGCTCTCCATGCTAAGATGAGAAGGTACCCTGTTGATATACACTGAAGTCTTGAATATGTCTCCAACCAGTCCCTCTATCAGCTCGTAGAGGCCATCCCCTGCATCTCGCTCCAGTGATGGGAGGAAGGTGATCCCTGAGCCATTCAGCATCAGCTGAGCCTCAAAAAGAGGAGCACGGCATGATTCCATGTTGTCCACAAAGAACTGAAGGGAGTGCCTGATGTAGCTGAAGAGCCCCTCTATCACAATCTCATCCACATACTCCAGGTATACTTCCCATGCATCTGAAGCAGGGTCAGCACAGAAGAGGGCCATATTCTCCTGATGGGAATGCAGGATATTGATATATAGATAATAAGCACAAAAACTGTCCAGTGTTTTGGCTATTATCAGTGTCCAAACATAGAAAAAAGTTGGATACCAGTATAGATAAAACAAACTGGATCATTAGAATGTGAAACAAACAGCATCAAAAAACTCCAAAAAGTGATATTTTTTTTGACAGAACAGAATCTTTCTCTTAATGTACTATAAAAGCCTGAAGAACTATATAATGCATAAGAGTGAATATGATCCTAAATCCAACCAATACGCACCTGCACCAACTTGTGGATCAAGTCTCCATCCTTTTTTATGAAGCTGTGCTTCCTGCTCACATGCTCTCCTCGGTCTTCAAGCTGTATAAGTGAGCCTTTTCTGTTGTCCTTTCTGCAAAACATTGCTTGTTTGCTCCATGTCTTCATCACCGACTGGAAAGCTTCACAGTTGTCTTTGGCTTTACTGACTCGACATACAAGGTCGTGGATCAGGTCTTTAGTGGTGCTGATAAAGCTCCAACAGTCCTGGTCCTGCCAGATCAGGTCAGTCTCAGCCCTCAACAACAGCAGATCAATGGACTCCATTTCAGATCTGATGAGAGGAAACTCAACTTCTAGCACTATCTGCTTCAGCTTATTGTACCATTGTACCAGAAGCTGGAGACTTCTCACATACTGGAAAATAAAAGGAAGGAGAAAATGTGTCTTTTTATGTTCACCATAAAAAACAAAAGAAGGCTACTTATGTTTTTACTTGTTGTTTGAGTGTAAGTGAGCTCATTAAGACATTTGTTTTTACCTTTGTGAACATGTCACGCTTCTCAAAAACAGTCATTGCAGCTGCAGGGATGTTGATGTGACTGAGAGTCTGTATATACTTCACATCCTTCAAGATTTCAATTAGCTAAGGAGTGACAGGAAATACTGATTTACTCATATACCTCGTCACAATGGGGGAGTGATACAATATTTTTACAAACACAATCCCTTGGGAAACGTTTTAACTAAATAAAACTCTACTGAAGTATATTTCCACAGCCATGGAGAAGCTACTTACCATTCATTTAAGAGACACAGATAGTAATAGAGATGTTGGATTTCCCAGCATAGACACATACACAGGTGGAGGTTTTCATAGTGAACATCTTCTTGTTTGTTAAAAAAACCTTCATTAATTACCTTTGGATTAAAGTTGACTGAGATCAGGCCAGATGAGGTATTTCTAGTTATAAGAGGCTGGTTCAGGTTCATCAGGCATGCCTCTTCCAAACCATTACACCAATCTGAGTAAACTCTTTCCTCGTACTGATCCAGGAGACTTAACATCTCTGCGTACATACGATACTCTGTAACCATTTCTACACCTCCTGCAGACCTGAAAATATGGCATCAGTTAACAACCGTTATTTGTAAGCCTGGCACAACAGTACTTCATTGCCAGTTTATCTGTGAATAATTCTTTCTAGATTGCCTCTGAAATGCAGTGTTCTGGTGTTTTTACACACATGTCAAATAGTGACTGGATTTTTTCCCATGGGGTCTGAATGCGCTCCCTGAGCATTTTTGCCCACTTCAAAGCTCCAGATGTGTGAGCCATGTTTTTCGTCAGACCACTCTCCATCTGTAAACAAAGCAGACATTTAAAACAGCTGCAAAACTGATAATGCCAGCTTTGTCTTTTGCTAATAACACATCTTGGTTCAAATTACCTGGCTGAGCTGGGATTTAAACAGCCATTTACATTTTTCCAGCTCTTCTCTGAAATGTCGCAGCAGTACAAGGAAGTTGTGGCTGAATATCTGTCTAATTAGTTTCCTCTCCACGAGGGGTCCAACAATTGTTAATAGCTGAAAGACAAAAAATTAAACCTGTTGGTGTCCCACCTCTGTATTCAGTTCATCACTAGTGTCATCACATTGTTCAATTATTCAGACACGCTTACTTTAAATGCTGATTCCAGTCCTGAGCAATCCTTAAAAGCCAAGCACAGAAGGCTGGCAAGACGACATTCAAAGTCCACAATCTTCACTTTGAAATCATTGTACTCGTTCTCAAAGTCCTTAGGACAAATTTAAATATACAATATTTAGTAAGTGATAATACAGTGTGAATTCATGAATCAAAAATCTCTTTTCATCAATCAGTATAGAAGAAATAACAGCCAAAGGTGATATTTATACTATTTTACCTGGGAGTTACAATCAAGTGGGTTGTGTTCACTGTGCTTTAACACTTGGCAGTGGTTAGTGAACTCGATATACATCTGAGCAGCTTGCTCACTGTGGAGTTTGCCTTTAAGTCCACCAAATTCTAGTTTTTCCATCCTCTGAAAGTCCAGCATCATTTCCAAAAATTCCTGCAAAGATAACATGTAATTAAAGTACACAATAACATGCAAAAACACAACCTCACTTCCCCAGAATCTTGAATCTGATCTTACCTCCAGTTGTTGCATACGATTAAGGAACTGGTTGAAACGTGCAAAAATCATAGCAGATGGGAAATCCCATGGTGCGTGTTTCATGTGGCTGGCCAGCACTTCTCTCTGAGTTTGATAGCTGTCTTTGAAACATCTAAACACTTTTATCACCCTCTTTACCATTTGTAGACTTTCTTCTGTATCATCTCTGAGTAGCAAATCAGTAGAGAGGTATATAGAAGCCTAAAAGAAGGAAAATATTTTATCTCTAAAAAAAAATTCTTGGGACAGAAAAAAACAATAACTTAAGTCAAAGCAACACATCCTGACGCACTCACAAAAACATACATACATATTTAATACTGGCCTGCTCTGTACCAAATTACATAAGCTTTTGTGTCACAAGGATGTATAACAAGTGGAAATTCATCATTACAGGTGTTTTAAACTGGGAGTCTTACTTGCTCAATGAGTAGGTTGCAAAGTTCCTGTAGCAACACCACAATGCGTACAGGCTTTTGATAAGATTGGCAGTTGGTCCAGATAAGGAAGACTGTGTGGAACAGTGGAGGAATGAACGTTTCAATATGGGTAAAGCCGCCCTTTTCCAGCTGAGACAGTTGAGCATGAAGTGGCTGTAGATGGAGGTCAATGTCCTCAGCTTCTTGTAGAGCTTTTAGTTAATTAAAACAACATAATCAGAGAGAATGTGTTATCATTATGCTGAGTTCTACACATCTGACAAGTTCCAAAAACAAACTAATCTTACCTTCGAAAACATTTCCGATTACAGTCTTAATTGTTGGATGATAGCTGCTATCCATAATCTCTAACATCTTTGCCATCTTTTGAACAGTGGGACTCTGAAGCTACAAGTGAGAGAACCAAAAACTTCAACAAAAAGTGGAACGTCAAAAGATCAAAGTACATTAAGCCGTATGTCTTTTAAGATCAGGAGAAATGGGAACATACCTGATGATAAACGCTCTTTATATTGTTCTTTCTGGATGCCCAAAAATGTAACTCTGCACTGGGCCCTGGATTACAACCCATCTTAAATAGGTCTGAGGAATCCTCCTTCAAAATTTTCGGGATTAGATTTGTCCAGTTGATTACCTGGGTCTCAATTGAGTAGGCCAGTGACCTGTCATAGCCATCAAACCTAAGCACAAAAACAGATGTTATGTTCTGAAATACAGCCAGCACGAACAAGGGCCAGTGACAAAAAAGGAAATCTTTGCGGATTCTTACATTTCGAAGTTCCTGTCTGTTTCACGTGGGATAGGGAGAACCGTTTTCCCTAAAACCTGTCCCCGCACAACTGACGTCTTAGTGCACATGCTCTCAACATGTCGAATAATATCCTCTGACATCAGATTTGGCCACATGTGGTGGTTTTTGTTGTTTGACAGCAGTGGAGAGCATACCTTGACATAAACCACAGACTGAATTTAAGCAGAATCCCTAAGGGTTAGGCTACAAATGTGAAGCCACTGACAACAGAAAAAGGTGCAGGACAGAAGTTTGACAATTACCTGCTCGACTGTGCTTGACAGCTGCAGCAACGGTGATGGAGACACCAGGCCGAACACCAGAAGTTCTTGGTGGTTTTCAGAGGTGATGAGGACATCGCTCTTCTTGAGGATGTAGATTTGCTTGGTTTGAGCAGCTGATGGGGCCTGCATACGAGTTAACGTCACAAGTTATTAATACAAATATGGCACTCTGAAACAACTGCATTAAAAAAAACACACGTTGAATGTTTTTTTTTTCAGGTAACGCTAGCTAGCTATTTGTCATTTGCTAACATGTAATGCTCCTTATGTCATTAGCTTAATTAATTGCTCTTGGTGATTCTGAAGCAGGCATACCTCCGTGGAAGGAACCAGACAACCTTTATTCGACGCAAAGAAAAATAGTCTTCTGACAGTCTTCTTCTCGAAGAAGTCTCGCAGAAGCGTCTGGAAATCTTGACAGGCTGCACTCTTGTCCCATGTTTGGCGCGGCAGTCGCAGCAGCCCGCAAACCTTTTCCTCGACGAACTTTACTCTGGTCTCCTCAAGAAAAGGCGGTGGCACACTTTCGTCGTCGGACATGTTTCTGCTATGACATGTTGTAGCTTCGTCACTCGCTACAACAAAACGGAATTTAAAAAAAATAAATGCTTGTCGTTACAATTTCAGAAACTATTCCCTACTTTACTCTGTTGGGAAGACTGGCACGAGCTGTACTTTCCTGGGGGCGGTGCAGCGTTCTGTTGCCTAGCAACGGCCCCTCTCGTCAATCACTTCAGTGATCTTTTCTTTACGATTTAAGCTATGATTATATTAAATTTAGCTTGTTTAATTCATTAGTCTGCGGACCAAAGTTGACATAGACTATCATATTACATTATTTGCACTTGCTGAGGTCAGTGGAATGGTGCTCTATCTGCCTCGCCTCTCGCAATCGTTGTTGTTTTGCGACTCAGTGTTAATTTATTGTGGTGAAGACTTGGTGAGGTCACATTGTATCTGTACTTTATGTTGTACTTGCGATGAAGTATAGTTTTATCCCCCCTTTATGAGTGCATGCTTGCATGTCGGATGTGACTGATGTACAAAAAGATTCCAAGTTTGAGCTCAAAAGGGGGCATAGCCTGAAAAAAAAAAAAAAAACCCTTCACGTTTCATTTTCAGATTCAGTGAACTGTTTTTGTAGGTTCTGCTCATAATATAGGCCATGACCGATAGCGATTTCATTAAACAACAGATCTAATGAGCATTTCGGTTATATAGCCTCCTGTAGGCTACATATAAAGTATAATCCTGGTCATTCCTGGTAAACAAGTGCAAAATAAGTGGCCCCTTTTGGGGTGCATAGGCTATGGCCTCTTTATGAGAGCGCTGGACGTGGAGGAGCCTATGTGCTGGAGCTGTGCTGTAAAATGTGATATATGCGTGCGTGTGACTAGTTTGACTGTTGTCTTGGCAGCACAGCACTGTTCCCAGCAAATGACATTTACAATGCATTTTACGACAGCTAATTTCTAAGCAGTCTAGGGGCTCTTGCTCCTTTAAATAATAACAAATTGTACTTTTGAAGTGGCTAAGTAAGTCAACTAGAACTAATTAGCGAAGACTACCCTGTACATAAGAACAACAGGGATAGGTATTCCTGAACAATGTACAAATCTACCGAAGAAGGTGACACTACGCGGAATTTGACTGTATTAGTGAGATCACAAATTATATATCACAGTAAATCATGTTTTTTTTTTTAATATCAGCGTTGGTGTATTAATGTACAGAGCTTGTCTTTTCCAACTTCTTCATATACAAACTAGGGAAAAGAGAGAGGAAAGTGAGATAAACTCCTCAGGTTTGCAGGTGGCACTACCATTTTGGACCTCATCACTAACAATGACAAGACCACCTACAGTGAAGAGATTGCCTGCCTGTTGCTATGGTGCTAATAACAAGTTGGAAGCAATGCATTCAAGCAGTTAAGATGAAGATGGCTCCTGATGTAATCCACATGCTCATTTTACTCTGGAAATCAGCGCAGATGTTAACATGGTTGAGAACATGAGTCATTTAGTTTGCCGAAGACCAGACATGCTTGCAGCCTCAAATATGATCATAACAACTATCATAGCAACGAGGAGGGAGAGAAAACGGTCAGCGGCTCGCAAATCACCACATGTGCAATCAGAGCACCGTACGTCTTTCTTTATAGTTTCGCCTCTCTGTCTGCAAAGGAACAAATATATTTTTAATCCTCAAGCCAGGCAAATCCCTTCCAGGCAGCTGCCCCTGATCCATGAACTGCAGAATCACAAAGCTTGCAACATACATTCAACCTTTCAAGCAACCAAAAACTATACCACTGCTGTTCAACCTTGGCACTATGCCTGCCACCTCGACCATTTTCCTGCCAAGTCTTGTTACACTGCTGAGCTAGCCCTCCCAGTACCCCCATCCACTGCTTGTTGTGCAGTCTGCCACTACAAAGTGTGTGTGCATATGTGTGTACTCTTGTAGTACAAATTGTAGTTTGCTTCTGGCCTTCAGAAATTGCACAAGGTACATTTGTAATATGAAGCAGCTCATCAATGACCGGCACTGACAGCAGGGCTTTGTTGATGATGCCATATTGATTCCCAAACTGAATCGCAAAACAGCACTCCATCATGACAGCCGGTTCAATCCAACAAGCAGCTATGAGCAAGCAAATGTGTTGTCTGAGACTAAGATTTGTTATGTTTTGTTTAATGATGTTCAGTTTATTATTGGGAATGCTGTCTCTGCAATAAACCACAGAGGTATATTAAACATCATCTACAACAGCGTGAGTGATCTTCTCCAAAGTTCCCTACAATTGTTACCGGTGTTCATTCTGATTCGAAGGAGAAAGGCGCAACGCGAACAAAAATGATTTGAAAATACTTCAAATGGCATGCATGCAATTACGTTTCACATATGTAACGACAAAGATGTAGCAAAGCGATTCAAAAATGTAATTTATATTTTAAAAAACGACATGGTTTTTTTTTCACATTTCTGCCTCTGTGCACTGTTCTTGGCCGTTTCATAAGTCTATATCTAGAGTTAGAGTTCACTGAGCAGTAGTTTCAAGTCAGTTTACTACTTTTTTAAACCTTTATTTGTCCGCAGTAGTTTGAGAACAGCTTTTTCTTTTTTTCTTTTTTTTTTTGTGCTATTTCTGTCTTATGCCGAGTCTAATTAAGACCGAAGGCTTAGATGTGCTCAGATCGCTTAGCTGAAATAACTGCATACATTAAGCAATTTTAAGCTCTGTAGATGTACAGCCACCTGCTGCGTGTATAATGTGACCCCGTGGATGGTAGAAAGGTCCACGCCACGCAAGAACGCCCTCTGCAGGACTCACTGGGGTCAGGGCCACTTTCAATACAGATACCGGTCTCTTGTGGAGAACATCTTAAAACGTCAGGTATTCATCTTGGCTTTGCAGAAATCCAGGCTTAACCTCAGAGGCTTCCAGTGGCGTCCGTTCACTCACTCATAGCTACAGTCTCGATGATCAGGGAAATAAAATCCACACACATAAAATCACATTTGAATTCTATTTTATTCTACTCTCGCGTCAGGGCGAAATAGATCGCTGGTTTAATACATTTTAAACGAAGAGAATCGGGTTGTTCGGTTCTACTTGTGGAGTTTGCGGCGCGTCTCTGTGTGCGCGCCGTCACCATCGGCGGCGTCCTGCAGAGGGCACTGGCTTTTCTCTTTTGACGGATCTTCACGTCGGCACAAAGCGCTGAGCATCTCGGGGAGGGTAACGAGGCGGTCCGTCAACTTAGACGTGTGTATTTCACGCGGATAAGTAGACGGGCAGATATAAGTCGCATTTGCCTATGCCGCGTGGATTCGATCTCGGTTTTCGCTGTATTATTAATAACACAAAGGGCTGTTATGGGCACCGCGGGAGGAAAATGCCAGCTGGTTGACAGAAAGTGCAGAAATCAATTTGTAAGCCATATTTAAAAACACAGAGACGTCAGGACGGGAGCACGCTGCGTGCCTCTGATGTGTGTTGACCTCCCCGGTCCCTTTCCTTAAAATAATTGATCTCTTTGACTAAATAATGATATCTTGCCAGTCACTCCGTCATGCGCCATTGCGCCACTTGTCTCCGGAATAAACTAGTTTCGATGTGTTGGTGGAAAATAATAGCCTGGACGTAGGGAAATTTGCCCTACAGTGAATTAAAGGCTCTGTAATGAAATGTTTGAATTTGGAGGAAAAAAAAACAAAACACAGCACTGATGATGTTCGCCTTGGCTGTCTGTGTGATGCGTGAAGGAGATCACATAAAATCCTACCAGATAGCGGTAAAGCTCCTGGGGTGTTATGTAAGCCCCAGAATGAACAAATTTGTTAGCCCACACCCGAGGGCATCTGGTGATGGATATGTTTTCCTGGGGGAATGGGGAAGCCACAGTACAACAGCCGGCCGCTTATCTTGAAAGGCTTGTTTTAAGTGTTCCTCTGCTGGGAAACAAAAGCTTTAAGGGCGCCCATTACCTCACGATTGTTGTACAATCCCCATTGTTTAGTTGGTTCACACACATACATATTAGAGCATATGCCATGCGTTAAGCTTAAGCCCACTGATTAAAAGGGTTAAAAGATGAAATAAGCTCACGCTATAAAATGTTAAACAATAAGATACGTCTGTGAGGAATAGATGTAAAAATACATGCAATTCTCATCTTCTTTGATAAAGAGTGTTTATTTGAATGGCATAGGATAATATGTCACATGAGGTAATTTTGCACATTTTGTGTGTGTTTGTGGTGTGTGTGTGTGTGTGTCTACAAGGCAGGGTGGGTTGAGTGTTGTGGAGGAAGCTGGGTTCAGGCCGTTAGGTTGGACTCCCCTGAGGACGGCCAGGCCACTTGTGTCTGAGGGGCTGGTTTATCCCACTTAATCAGCATCCTGAGAGACTGGCACTGCCCCCATGGCCATAATGCCTGGGGTCACTGTGGGCTTCTCAAAATGAAGTGAAGCCCCACCAGACAATGCTGCTGTCAATCAGCCTTAACCTGAGCTGGGCCCTTTATTCCTCATAAAGTGTACTTGTGTAATCATTCACTCCATAAATGCAAATTAATCTCATCAATGTTTTGACTAACACAGGGCAAGGATACATAGAGAGCTTTTTGCATATAAAATACTTGCAATTCTCACAGTACAGTTCCTGGAAAATGCAGAAGGACAAATCATGGGTGTCCTCTGAGCAATGTTAATCACGCATACACCTGCTGAGATTACATCCTGGCCTTTTCCTATTTTCTGTTAAAATATTAAATGGGAAATTCTATTATCTGTTGAGCAAAGAGGCTGATCAACACAGCCACAGGCTGTTGAAGACACATTTATCTTAAAAAAACTAACAAGATAATGAAGACACAGGAGAATGCTTCCTGTAATTTGCAGTTGCTCTTCCGCTTCATTTGGACCATAATTTGTACTTGTTTGGATGCTGCATACAGTCAGTGGTTTGGGGTTTGTCGAGCTAATGTCCCAGGGGCTTCTGTCAGTCCGGCAGCATTATGAATGACAGAGCTGAGTGAGTCTCCTTGGATGTTTCTCAACAAGCTGCCTTCCTTAGGGCCTTGTGTAGCATTTGCAGAGCGCGTGCCCTTTTGATTTCCTAATCCCAGCACGAGCTGTGGAATGCTGGCTCTCCATGAGATATTCCACTCACAAGGAGTGATTTATGTTCTTGTGGCGCAAGGCTCAGTAGTGAGAGGATCACAGGTGGTGTGGTGCCTCAGTAAAAACTTTTAATATGCACACCTCGTGGTCCACGGCAGAGCCCGGCACAAGGATTACTGCCATTCAGTGGGAAAGGTGGGGGGGGTGGGTCAATAAGTGTTTAAAATTCATCTGAGACCTTACAGGCTGATATCTATTACATGTGTGTTTCAGCAGCGTTACAGTATCTCACTAAATAGTTGTACACTAAGCAGGATACACAGTGTCTGGCTTTGGCATTGTATCTTTGATATAAAGAAAATAGCTGGATAGTTTCGCTTGTCTGGTCTGGTTTCAGAAATGTCTGTGTTCATGAAATACAATATTCTTCATTGATAAAAAAATAAAAATAAAGAAGTAATCTATCGGTGGAACCTCAGATACAGCATATAAACCTGCAACCAGGGCTGGTACTCCAGTAGCTGTTAATTACTGCGCTGTTGACTGTGTACTTAATGCCCACTTTAAAATGAAGAGGCTGACCTTTGCTCATGTCATAGTAAAAGTCTCGACATAAAATCAAGTGAGCAAACTGAATGACATTCATTCAGAGCTCAAGGGTTTGTCCTTTTTGTAGCAGCGCCATTATTGGGCATTTACTTGATATTTTAATTAAAGCTTTGGGAAATCATCTTTTTATCATGCAAAGTGAATTAAAATCGAGGGTTTATTTTATGTTGCTATTTCTTAAGGCTTGGGAAATAAAGAGGGGGAAAAAAGTGGTCTACTCCCCACTGGCTTTGCTGTCAGACTAATGATTGTGTGATTTAATTGTACGACAATTTGCTCTGCAGTAGTCCAGATATGCTAAACTTCATTCAATGTGTCTTTGAGACATTTGTTATGAAATAAACTTCAATTTGCCGCCAACCTACATGTGACTGACTATTATCATAATCAGACTTTTTTCTGCGCAAAGTTATAACGCTGACAGCAGAAACAGATGCAGTTCATCATTAAATGTGATGACACTAATTACGCTTTATCTTCCCATCCAAAATTTCCATTCGCTGAATTATTTGGTTTCTTCCTGCCAGTGAGTTAGATTTTGTCATGACATGTCACAGACAACTTCATGTGCACGAACAACCTTCCTGCATGATTTAATGATAGTGATCTGTGTTAATCACTCCCCCTCCTTTTTCCGTTTTTCATACTTTGCCAGAGGGATTGCTGTAAACTGCACCAACTTACCTGACTGCAACTATCTCATCTTTTCTAATGGCTGCATTAGACCCCATCCCCCTTTCTTTGACAGGAGGTCAGGAAGGCCTTTCAGTTGTGTGAGGAGCGTGTGCTTAAAGTGGAGTGACCTTTTCAACTCTACTATTTACTGTGAATCCATGAAGCTGTTGTGGTTTTGGCTGTCTTTTACTCAGGCCAGTATTTTGGATAATACAAAGAAATAAAGAGAAAAGGGGAACAAAGTGCACTGTTGCTGAAATCAAATTACAATTTAAAATTACAACATGTGATCATATTCATCCTCTTTTAAAGGTTTAGGAATTAAACAGACATCGGTATTAATGTATTAGAAGTTTAACATATAAACTGAGCTACAGTTCTGTGCAAATCTCTCTCGAAATGAAATCGTGATCTTGTTATGATAAATATTAAGATGTAAACACATTCTCGTAAGCATTCTAAATTGCTTAAGACTGTTATGCACAGTATAGATTAAGATATTTTCCATCGCTTTACCCATGAGTGCCAATAATTAACTATTTAATTATTATGAATTTCAGGCATTAAATTTGTTAAAATGCTGTCACGATTCAAACTGTTGTAGCACCTGAATTTCTGAAGCAATGCCAAAATTTCTCTTTGGATTTATGTTAAGAAATGCACCTCTCCAAGGTTACATAGCAAATTCATTTAGTCCTTATACAGATACTCCCTTCTCCCTCTCCTTCCCCCTTCTCCTCCTCCTCCTCCTCCTCCTCTTTCTTTCCCATGTCCATTAGACCTTGCAGACTAATCGAGCAGCACCAATTGCTCCCGTGGTGAGATCATTAAGTAAATTATTTTAAGATCAAACGGTCAGCAGCCACAATTGGGTCCTGTGTAATGGTAAAAGCCTCAGAAGCTGCCACCCACCCCTTCCCTCAAATTAAAGCCCAGTGGGGAGAGCTCTGCACCTCTCAGGTGGATGCCCCCACCATTAGGCCTTTTAGCTGCAGGCTAAGGTAGGACCCACTAATTGGTCCTTTGAACAAAACTAACCCACTGACAGGATCTGACTTGTACACAGGCTAAGAGCAAAAAATTGTTCCCGGTCAAAGACAGTGGGTTTAAAGCAGGTAACAGTCCACCTATTGAGTCCTGGTAAGGTGGCACTACGCAGGTGAATAGGGGGATTTATAAAGCTGACTTCATTTTACCTTCAGGGACTTTTAATGCACTACTGGCTTGAGCTGAAGCATTGAGATTCTACTCAAAGACATGTATTACAGTTTGGTTCAGATACAAAAAAAACCCCCAAAACCCTAAAATGTTATATTTTAAAGTATTTTTTTAAAATTCACGTAAAATTATTTCAACTGATTTAGGTTAAATACATTTAAATGTACAACGTATGAACACACAAAAAGTAATATATGTTGACAGAGAGAGGCTCCACGTTTGTCCGTTCATGGGTGTTTATGGAAAAATAAGAAATATTGTATTTATGGACCAACCATTCTCTGTAGTTTTGCCATCAACAGTTAGAGCTTCCCCCTCCCTTGATGTGTTTAGGTTCTGTCTTAAAACGTACATTTTACTTGTTATGGTGATAACTTTCTGGCTTTTGTTTGTTTGTGTTTTTCGACAGCCTGTGCTCTTATCAACTCACTCATCTTCTTTTATTCACGTCTCTGTTTCATCAGTGTGCTTAATCTCTATATACAGCACTTTGGTCAACATTTATTGTTTTTAAATGTGCTTTATAAATAACCTGACCTGACTTCATTGTTACATTAGGAAAGTGCTTTGTATGCAGGTAATGTACAAAATGTAATCAGTTATTTCCCATTAATCTCTTATTTAAAACGGATTTTATCTAAAAAAAAAAAAAAGGAAAAAAAGTGGATTCAAACTTTGAAGGTGTGGGAAATAAAGACCATCTAACCTGACGAGTTAAACTGTCTCTTGTCGTTGTGGCAAGACTGCTTTGACTCATCGAAGTATAGGGCAACAAAAGCATAATAAAGCGCTGATCTGAAAAAGGTCTAAAAGTACCAGAAGCTTCGGATGTGTGTGTACAGTATACTGACACAGTACGAAAGCCATTAGACAGTGATTACTCTCAAAGAGCTGTCACTGGATGGATAGGCTGACATCTTCCCTTTTAACAGGTCAAAGTGTCACTCGGCACTGTATGCTTATAGAAGGGCATATTCATTTACAGTAGACAGAGATTCATACAGATATTGGCCTTCTTAAGTGACTTTGTTTCCTCATATTATTTCAGATATGTGGTAAGAAGCTAGAGACTTAAGGACACAATGCACAACACAACATTAAAAGCCAACCACAGGCAGCAACGGCGCGTGCTTTCAGTTGTTTATTCCCCTCAGCTGAGTAAGTGTTGAACTTACAGTATCTTATGGTGTGGAGGCAGGAGCCAATGCAGCAAAGTGACTGTGAGAGTGATTTATCCTCCTTTGGCATGAAGCGTCAGTGTCATCAATCACATGGTTTTAATTAGTGATGGCTCCCCTTTGTGGCTGAGAAATGTGCATGTAATTCAATTTGGGACTCACTGCTGCCTCAAGAATCCTGTGCAAAGATTTGTCAGTCCACTGTAAGTTCATGCACAATTGCAGCAGGTGACATAGACGCTGATTACACAAGGCTGCAGAGAATGGATGGCATCCCAGGGAATATATGGCGGTGAAACAGACGTTCATTGACGGATCATTTGTTTAAGGAATCAAATTCAAATGATCCAGTGAATTAGGACGCGACATAAGCAAAAAAAATCATTCCCAAAAAGCAAAGTGACTCTAACTTGATTTTTGACCCCAAAAAGTACAATTTGAGCGTGAATGTGCTCAAAGGGCACATTTTTCTTTTTTGAAATATTCAATTAAAAGAGTCAAACTTTTAATCGAAAGTCTGTTACTACTTTTTTTTCCCCCCTCACCGGTGATTAGTGCAAATATAACATTCAAAAAATTACAAAATTCCACATCATAGGCACTAACATTAAGCAGAAACAAATATAAAAGGAAACAGTATTCATTAGCTGCAATGTGAGTGCTGTCACTTGCTGATGCTTTGTTTTCACTTGAGGTTATTCATTGAAATGGCAATACAGTAATGCAAGACAAAAACAGGTCTCTTCAGCTTCTGACACACAGAGAGGCCTCTTATCATTCATTTAAATGTTGGTTTCTTCTGATTTCCTCTTCAATGGGACACTTAACTGATACCAGCAGCAAAGGCCTGAGCCTTAAATGAAAACAATGACGGCTTTGAAAGTTAAGGTGGCCATTGAAATGCTAAAACACCAATAGCAGTTATTTAGTTCTCTAAAGACACTTGAAAGTCTCTTATCTGACACATGTTAATGCAAGTCACTGTAGTGATGTTTATTTCACAGCAGCTATCCACTTTATTGTTAAATGAAAGGGTTGTTTTTTTTTTTTTTTTTTTGGGGGGGGGGTTTGCATTTAAAATCTCATTTCTCATTGTGATTTGACCCGTGACGTCATCACAGTCAATATTTATGTTTTCGTTGTGCAACAGAAAACACAACCTAAAGAGGGTTTAAGAAATAATAGGTTATCCAAGTGAAAAATGTTACAGCTTTTCAGTTTAACAGACAAAAAAGACTTTAAGTTATGTATAAGTATGTATGTTATTTCTAAAAGCAGAATTCCACACACACCAACCAGTAAGAATACATCATTACTGATAGAAAATCTTCGCTCTTGTACTTGTGTTTTCAAAATGAATTTTTGTACATGCGTATACTGTCTACAGTCTGTGGGTGGAAAAAAAACAAAACATGGAGTTTATGGTTAAAGCAAATTATTAATACAATCGAATAAAACAGACTTATTTGAACATAAAGCTCCGTACAGCACATTTGAAGTATTTTCATCTTTTCCAAGGATGCGTAATACACAACATCATATAATGATAATGCTTTAAATATACTCTGTCGTGTACTTAGTCTACTTCTTGTCACCACGGTTTTCTTTGCTTCTGCTGTCTTGCCGGTGTATTAGATGTGATTGAATTTTCTGTCTGCACTTGCCATAATCAAATCTGAATATCAAGTTCTACCAGGGTGGGTAGAACGATCATGTTGTTGATTCAACAGTTTGATTATGCTGCACAAGAAAATGTCAGATTTAAGTCGTTTTTTGGTTCTTGGGATACATCAGCTCCCTGACAAAATCTCCCTCAATCAATTTCTTTGATGCCTGTGTCCTGTTTAACTTTTAGTGGCGCTGATTATATTCTGCCTTTTCGTCCCTGGATCTCCTTTAACAGCACCAAATCAGCATCCCAATTCTGCACGAACATCACAATCAAGCTGTCATTTGGTCTATGAAAATTTGGCTGTGCCATTAGGTGATGTGCCGAGAGGAGAAATACCAGACCTCTGTGTGGTTGTTTTGAAGGAAATGTTGGTTTCACCCCCTCTGATTGACTCTAATCAGCCACACCATGCCAGCATCGCTCTGTCCTGAAGCCCACGTATGCTGGCGAATGATTAGGTGGGAAGCATGGTGAATTGAACAAAAAAAAAAAAAAACATAAATATTTAGCATGCCCTTGATACTGTGCAGACACAAGCAGGGCTGCTTTGATTCATGCATGTACACTATAATAGTCTGCAGGGAATACGCAGCGAATAAATGTTCAAACACAAACTTGGTCTCTTTCAGTTCAAATTATTTGTCTCTAAACCAGTATAGATACCTAGACATAAACATTATGTTAACATTTAAACAAGAAGCTTTTTGGTGCCAGCATCAATGCTGTTGTCACACAGCTTGTTGTCAGAAAGAGCTACAGCCAAAAAAACATTACAATTATTGGCTTGTGTTTCCATGTGCTGAACAGGTCTGACAAAAAAAACATCGTTGACGCCAGGTTCACACTGTGCTGTCTGGGACCACAACAGGTTAAAACACCACAATGCAACACCACGGCTCCAGGCTATTCTCATGTTACATGCATATTTTAAATTGTTGATTGTGAAATCACCACATTGCAACCTGTAACGTTTGCCAGTACGTGTAGAAGTGATCGTGCATGTGCAGTAGCGTTTAGTGTATTGAAACATGAGCACAGCATTGCACAGGCTGACATTCGGAGAGCTAGTTCAATATCCAGACTATATCCAGGGGCAATGAGAGACAGGTACTTCCTATATCCTGTGGTTGATGGCGAGGGGCCTCACCTGGGCTGTAATCTGGGAGGACTGATCACAAAGAACCAGAGTGAAGTGAATTCCGCCTGTCCTACTTCAAACACAGGAGGACAGTAAATCAAACAGGTAGACGACACTAGGCGGCTCACTCATCCCTTGTGTTCACTGCTTCTGTCCCCCAGGGCACAGGAAACAGGTATGCCAACAATGTCACCTGACAACAGCGTGGAGCCATTTCACCAACAAACCATTTTACAGAGCTGCTCAAGACGTGTGTTGTGTCGGTATGTGCCTACACACGAAGACAGTGAAGTCACGCATTTAAAAAAAACAAAAAACACAAATCTGAATCAACCACGGAAATATGGATATGGATTATTTACCTTGTTAGGTACATTTCTGTTAATTATAACGAAGTCTTAGGATCGATAAAACAGAAGTCGTAATCTGTTATGTAATTTTTGAGATTTTACCATAAAGAAATATGCACAAACATTGTCATCAAATGCAAGCAAATGTCCATGTAGTATTTGTTTTAAAATGGCCAGAGACAATAACACTGACTACAAGCTCAGTGTAAAGACTGGAATTATATTAGAAGGCAAGCAAATAATTCAAGTGTAGCGGCATGCAAAAATCACAAAATTGATTTTATGCTAAATAAACCCTGTAAATGTGTTTAAAATTCACACACAAAATAAAGTAGAATCTCTCAGAATCTCTCACACTTCGCACACTTTGCACAAAAACTTTGCATCATCTTAACGTGGACTTAAACTTTAAAATGACAGGAAGAGTTTTGTGCAAGTATATAAGTGAAGCGTCTAAGTATTATGAAATCCCATCTGAGGATAGGATGTCAGGGAAAAATGAATCAGAAAGGAACACCAAGGTCAGTGTGATATTTCAAGGCTTCTACTTTACATGGCCGCATAGCAAATGAAGGCCTTCAATCAAGTCAGATTGGGTGGATGGACTGTAGCTACACCACCACTCTGTGCTGAGAGTAATGACGAAGGAATAAATCCTTCAAATAAAAAGAGGGGAGGAAAAAAAAAGGAAACCACAAAAAATTTCAGGGTCACCACCGCAGTCTTTCTCAATGGACCTCATAATATGAAACAAAAAGATTACTGCAAACAGCTCCCACCTGAACAGGTCTACGTACATACATCTTCGTATAACTTCAAATTTATTAAAGCAAAATAAGCGCACAAAGACTGACGTGATCCTACTCGTGGAAATTAAGCGGGCTTAGCTCTTTATTTTCCTAGAAGTGCCTCGCCCTACATACTTTTCGCCTGAAATTGAGGAGTGCAATTTTTCTTGCATGTGCCTGAGGAAAAGGATGCATATTTGACTAATAATGCCATACATTACTACCTTGTCATTACTGCAAAATGTGAACTGAAATACAAACCCTATCTGTTCGCTCTTCTCTTTATGTAACCTATTTGAATTTACAGTGAGTGGATTTTACAAATTATATGTATTAAGCGCCCTGATGCTTCATATCTTTGCTGCCAAAATGGAATAAATCCAGGATATTAATAATATAGGGGTTGATCCATCTCCTAAGAATCATTTATCTAAAGTTTGTGCTATCTAAATATGAGCCAGAAACCCAATGCACCAGTGCTTTAACAATCAATACATTATCTTATGTGCAAAGTCTAAATGTTCAGAGGCTGTTTTTTTTTTTTTTTTTTCCAAGTGTGTGGAACAAATTAAAAGCTGGCCAGTCAGTAAAAGACCAATTCATAAAGGTGAAAAAGTGGGGCTGCGGCTGTGACGGGGAGGACCAGTGAAAAATCTCTGCTGACCCTCTCATCCCTCTGCTCATCTATCTCTCACTACTGTCCACTGATAGATTTCCCCTCGCTGATTTATGGGAGAAAAAAAATGTCACAGTGGAATGGGCTTTTGATAAAATTGTTCAAGAGATTCTGGGCAATAAATCCTGATCTTTACATCCAGGTTGCTAGCTACTTTCACATTCTTGTGCCATCAATAAGAGCCGCCAAACATGACAACTAATCAATAACTTTACAATATTCTGGGCAGTTTGGGAAAACAGTAACATTTATATTTAACAGAAAAGAGCAAGTCACTCTTTTATACTCGACAAACTACAGAGAAGAGGAGCTTGACTGTAACTTAGGCTGAAAATAAGTCACACTGTGTTTGCACTGCCTGCTGGAGAGAAATTGTTGTCCTTCACAATAACTTTCAGAAAAATAATTTCTAACTAAACCAGTTTTTAAACCAGATATAAATCACACGTCCTATTTATGCCGCTATGTTGTGTGTATTCATATCACATACACGTCTACTCGCTCCTGTCATCGTTTTAAATGAGTACCATTTTGCAAAAGATCATATTGATAGAAAAATATTTTGGACTCATTGAAAAATATGAACACGACCATTGAATGATCATCAATCAAAGCGACTTTACATTTTAATGTTTTCAAAATTGAAGATGCAGTGAATGAAGCCTGTTTTCTGGGAAATAAAATAGGCCAATACAAAGGTACTAACAAGTTACAGGACCTCTAGTCAACATCAGTCATAATGCAGCGTTACTGACAGGAACTCTTCAGTCAGCCGAGTGGCGCCAGGAAGGATGAGTGATTCAGCAAACCTGCCCGGTGTTGTCTCTCTGGTCTCTCAATCTTTACGATGTAGGTAAGAGAAAAACAATGAGCCTGTTGCTCAGTACAGGTGTTTCTCAGAGGAGATGACTTGTAAAAACAGGTAGATTTCCACTGAGACAAGAACTGACTCACATAAAAGGCTTCTGCTGCTGCAATAACTCACAACCAACTTCTGGTTGTCTGCCAGAGACAGTGAAATCATAGCAGTGCTTCATTTACACAAATATAAAAAAAAGTCTGTGTGTCAGGAGGCATCTGACAATGTTTATGGTAATGTAATCCATTGTTGATCGCGAGATAAACATCAGCCCTGCAACTGCAGATTGACAAAAAGACAAACAGCGATCCACTTAAAAGAACATATTTTAGAGGACCTTTGCGCTTTCGATTAAGGGACAAAAAAATGCTGGAACATGAACTTACGTCGCTCTAAAGACAAGGTTGTCACAAGGGATGAGAAAGGAAGCAAAAACAAATACAAAGCGGGGGAGCTATCTGGCTGACTTTGTCTTTCAGATTAAAGCCTGAGCAACAACCAGCAACAAAGACATTTCTGACAGGATGAGGAAATGAAATGTTTACTGTAAGGGGGCTGATAAGTGAGAGCACATAAGACATTGGAAAACACTTGTTTGGACTGTCACTTTTTGCTACAGATGAGGAGTGGTCATTCTTAAAACAGGTGTCATTACGGGGCAGTGAAAAATGGCAAGTTGTACGCTCCCCCATTTAATTTACGCAATCTGTATGTCAACCAACCCCCTACAATTTCAATTCAATACAGCACTCAGATCAGCAATTTGTTTTGTCTTTACAGTGAAATTGAAATACTTTCCCACAGCATGCCAATGATTCTTCTCCCACTGCTAAAAGATTGAAATTACATTTTCTTTGCTATAGAAATATTTCATATACAAACTGGTTCATCTAGAGGAGCATAGGTGCTGTATTGCTTCTATCATTCAAAGACTCTAAGCCTAAAAGGCTGAGGACATTTGAATTATTTACATCAATTGTCACACAGTGGAGTGATTTCAAAGAACATGCTCCCAGAGGCCTATTATCCTGCCCTTGTTTGCAGGGGGGAGATGGGATATTTTCTCAGTGATAGGCTGCTTTTCTGATTCCTGCAGGGAGAAAAACACCATTTTAATTTGGCCCAACACGATACACCAGCACGGAAAAACGATGCTTGTCCTCATCTTTGTAATCACAGCAGCAGGAGCAGAGGGCACACGTCCCCCCGTGCCTCATTTCAGGGTTAATCTTTCATTTCATAGCCCATCTCTCCATATCAAACAATACAAATGGCTCAATTTGCATGACAGGATTTGTAACATGGCGAATCAGGTGTCAGACTCGATTAAACATTACACCGGCACACTATCATAATCAGCCGTCTAATGAGTGTGGCCTGTGGTGTGAGAGGCTTGGATGGATCAGGGAGAAGGGCTTCTCCACGCTGCCCAGCGGGGGGTGAGTGACTGAGGGATTAAAGCTGAGGTGCGGTCCCTCTAGCTCTGACAGAGGGGCTCCTCTGGGTGGCAAGCCTTGAGCCCTGTGATGCTGACGAGACAAGGCGACGCAGGCCACACACACACACACACAGACACACAAACAGAGAGGACTTTTGGGGAGAGCTGCTCTTATGGCTGAAATACACAGACAACCAAGAGGCACTATCTGAGGAATGCTTACTCCTGTGTATCCTCAGCTTTGAATACTAATGCGTGGGGCCATTACAGAGGAGAGAAACCCCAGCAGAGTGATCCCAGCCCTAGATCGCATCAGGCTATCACTGAAATGAGGCAACAGGATCATTAAGATTCAACGAGACACAAGGCCAGACATCATTTGTGTGAGTGGGAGCTTTGACAATGCAAAAGTGTTTTTTTTTTTTTTCCCCCCGCTATACATTTACATATATTTTTTCAGGCTTATTACCTTGGACTGTTTTTAAAACATTCAAATATTCCTCGTGATGGAAAGTGTTTGGAGTCAGTAGTGCTATTTTTTTTATGTATCGTTTAGTTCTCAATTTGTTGCAAGCACAGAAAATCTTGTGGAAATGTACACTGATTGTGTTTTTATTTCATCATCTGATGTGTTGGTCTCCGCTTCCCTCCTTCCTTTAATTTTCACCCTCCTCCTTGTGTACAGTTTGCCCCTCCCATTGTCCAGCCCTTATTGTTACCTGCTGAATATACACTGATGCTAATTCTACTGTTCAGTGTGTTGATGTGCAGCTTTTGGTTCGTGGTCCACAGAGACTTCCCTATTGCCACCATCCTACCACCCTCTGCATCAAGGTCCCCCTCCCTCTTACTCCTTCCCCCACCCTCTGCCCTGCTCCCCATTTGGGGTGACCCGGGTGCTGTTCTGAGGGTTCCTCACACCCCAGAAGCTGTCAGTGGCCTCCTTCCTTCCCATGAGCGGAACACACAATAGAGAAAGGGCTCCGGCTGAGAGGTTCAGTAGCCATTAACCCCTACCAGCTGTTCCTGCCGAGGGTATTCTGTGCCACAATACGTGCCCCCGAGGGGGCCCTCACGTCCACTAATCTAGCCATTGTTGGCCAGGAATGCTGACAGAAGAAAAGAAATTTTTCTTGTGTCCATGCAAGCGTGTGTATCCATGTGTGAGAGCCGAGAAACGTAGGGCTAATTTCTATAGTTGCCTGTGAAGAAGGGAGACCATGAAGAATACCCTATTTAGCTGCTTGACAAAATTCTTTTGCTTAAAAATGGAAAAACAATGGCAATTGTTTTCAAGTGGACTCCTTTACACTCTCCAAGTCTCTGAATTTAACTAAAAAAAAAAATCTATTAATGTCGTCTGCGCAAAAAGTTAAAGTAACTTTATGAGACTTGAATTATTTTGTTATTTGTGAGTCATTTTTAATGCATGGACAGACAAATGTTCCGAAACCATGATCAGTACCAAAGCCATTTCTAAATGGATTAAATTTTGGGAAAATTATTCCATTTTGGTACTTTGCTCTCAGAATATATTAACAATTAGTCCATTTCAATTAACATGGAAATTAAAACAGCATTTTCCAGTCAATTTAACCATGATGCAGCCATTAGGGACTTCTGGTGCACTGAGCATGTTTGTTACTCCAGTCTCCAGTCTACGAATCAGACAAAAAGGAAAAAAAACAAGAGATAATTCTGCTGCAAGGAAATTTATTTTAATATTTTTGTATTTTTGTATTTTTATCCTTTAAAAATACCCACATAAAACAAAAGTAAAAATTCCATTCACATTCACTTCTCTAACGTAGAAATAAAATATTCCATAGAACTATAACCTGGGATGAGACACCTTAAATGTAAAGATAAAGATGAACCGCTCCATACAGCTGAATGCTTTTTTACTTTTATCTGGTTTTATCTTCCCATTGAGTAAAGTCAATAGATGTGATATCCACGGTGTTGACAGCAACAGGAAGCAGCGCTCATTGCTGTCAGCAGGCTCTGGGATGCAGCATTAGCATGAAGGAAGTAAACACAAGAGCACCTAAAGACAGGGGGAGGCCAGCTCTAATGTAAACTGTTAGGTGAGTTTTGAAGAGGAAAGGTGTTTTTCTGTATGTGCTCCATCCCACAGCCTGTGCTGTGTTGTGACAGGCGGGGGATCTGCGTCAGTCAATTATATGTCCCAACAGACTTTTGTGCTAATGAGCTGGTCCAGCCATCGGCAGACTTCCCCTGTCGTCCAGAAAAGATCACTTTCATTGCTTGCAGAACTAATTCAGGGCACAAAAGTGGGAGCTTCACCATTGCAGCCTCTTTTACTGCTCCTTTTGTGGAAGCTTTAGAAGTGCGCTGAAGAGAGGGCCTAGCGCTCAGGCCTCTTCATCTCCAGTCCATTGCCTGTCATTAACATACATATCCATATGAAAAGTGGGGTAAGGCCGTAACAGCTGTCCAGTAAAGAGGCAGTGATTCCCTCTCCCAAATGCTGACAGAAGCCTTTAGCCTTCCTTGGGCAATAATAAACCAAACCATTTAAACAGTCTTTCAGGGAGTGAGAAAGAGATTGGGCCATAATGCTACATTCACGGGCATCGGTGGCCCTCATTGGCTTGCAACAGTCTCCTGCGGATTCACAAAAGTTAAGGGACAAACTGGGGAAAGAATAATAAAACTAGAACAATGTGAATATCATAAGGGAGTCTCCTTTCTGACTCAGAAAGTTCGATTTGAAAGAACCCACCGACAACTTTCAGAGTGGTTTAATCAGAAACAACAGCAGGGATATTTATTTTAGCTGTAGACACGAGTTCTTAAGTGTTGTCAGAGGCTGGACATTGTTACAAAAATGGCATGTTTGTTTACTTTGGGAGCTCTGTGCTGAGGGCTTTTCACCCTGAGCAAAATGATTTGGTCTAAAGGGACTTGAAGAGTGTATGGGGATGGAACTGAGCAATCCTCCTCTTGTTTAAACTTGGGTGGTGGGCATGAAGACAGAGGTTAAGTGACTTGCCCCAGGTCACATGGGAAGTCGTTTATTTAGGGTGGATTTTCTCATCTAAACCTTTATGTGCGGCCAGGACGCCTTCTATACCATTTCTTTCTTTTTTGTTAATGTGAATCGTACATTTTACACTCTCTTCTGTTGAAGCCCAAAAGTTTGGGGTTGTATCAAACAATTTGTGGAGATAAAAAAACATATTTTAAATAATTATGTGGACAGATTTGCATCTGCATTAGTTTGCATCTGCTTGGGACAACTTAGAGGCAATTTGCCTGAAACATGAAAAACTGCTGCTGAGGGAATGTTGAAATTACAACCAAACATTAGACAAGAAGGATTAAATAATGGAAAGATTAGATAATAAAGCTGATGGTGGAAATAGCATCATTTCTATATTTGATTCTGGGGATTGAGAAGAAATTAACTACTGAAGTACAGGTGTTCAGGTGTTATAGTTTTTTCTTTCTCTCAAATTTGGACAAATCATTACATTTAAAGTTTCCTTTTGTCCATCAAAAATAGAGCAATTTAACAGCAAAAAAAAAAAGACAGTTAATCTTCTAAAACAGATTTTAATGAAATGTTTTTTGTTGAAGTTACACATGGAATTTACACTTAGGGTAACATAATGGACATAACGGTTTTAAAAAAGTTGACATTATAATAAAAATAACTGATCCAGTCATAGAGGGAGAGTGCCTATGACGTTATCCTAAACCTTAGTTCAGGGATCTTTTTGAATTTTGTCTCCTTCCACTGAGTGGTTTTCTATGCTTGAGATGCCTCGTTCTCCAGAAAAGGAGGTAAAGGGAGAAGCCAGAATCCGGATCTAATGAATAAGAAAAGCCTTTGGTTAAAAGGGGACTGGTTTGTCTCTTCATGGGTCGCTTTTTATTCAGCTTTAGAAAGACGAGGAGTCCTGATTGATAAATCCCCTCCCTTGCCCCCCTGGCGCCTGTGACCCCAGAGTCATCAAGTACAATACACAGCACCTTAAGTTTCTAAATCTGTGATTGAAAAATAGAAGGAGCGAATTTGTGTCCATTGAGTTAGCTTTGACGTGCTTTTACAGGGATAATTATTCTGCGGCTGCATGCCCAGTGGGCTACCAGCAGCTAACTGCATGCAGGATTTATTTTCTATCTGATCCTCCTACCCGCCACCTCCCGGGCATCAGCAGCATCCAGAAACTACTGTAATGGCACTTGTTGCAAGCCCTTAAATCCAGCGGAAGTGTTTTTTTTCTTTTTTTTCTTAGATAACCAGCCAACACCTCAGGCTCTTACCTATCACACTCCCCTTCTGGTTTAGGCTTTATTTATCATGGTTCTGTTGTTTGTTGTCTCTGTAAAGTTCCACAATTCATTAAAAAAGGAAAAAGGGGGTGGGGAGCAGAAGAGAGGGGCACAGTATGGAGAAGCAAAGCTGGGGCTGTTGTGAGGGAGCAGGGGGTAAAGGGGAGGGATTAGGATGACTTCTTGAACACATTTTCTCCCTTTTGCTGCAATTAAACAAAGTAGGCCTGTGATTAGTGCAGCGCAGGGAGCAGAGAAAAAGACACCCTTGAATCCCAATGGAGGGACCTGACTGAGCATTATTGCCTGACAATGCCTGAGTTTATTGCTGAAACCTGCTTACCCTCCTGCACGGCAAACCATGGGAACTCCAGTCAGGTGGAAACTTTTTCTCCTTTTCTTTTCCCGCTCCTTGTTTTTCTCCCCCCTCTGACCACGGAAGCCCTCCAGGAGCTCACAGTGTGGTTGAAGCCACACAACTCCCCCCTAGTAACTGAGATGTTTAGGATAAGCTCTGCCTGGTTTTTGTGCATGAGCTCACACTTGTCTGCTGTTGTTCGAACACAGTTAATGATGAGCTTCCTCTGTTTTTTCCACACCCCTTCCCTCTCTCCTGTCCTCCTCCTCCTCCACCTCCTCTCTCTGCTCCTTTTCTCCTTTCTTATTTGAAGCTAAGCGGCTGTTTAAGTGGAGTGCCTCCTCCCTCTGGCTCTTGGGAATGCTCTCAAGGGGCCCTTGCCTGGCACTGTATGCATGACACATAATGAAAACAATTTTACGCTGCAGAGGGAAGTATGAGGCAATTACGGATGTGACAGCCACCTGCAGACTCACCCCCCTACAGTCTGCTACTGCACTCTCCCAACCACCGCACCATTGCCACAACCGCCGCACAGTGTCACCGCACTGGTAACCCCCCC
>JAPQRN010000009.1:24698231-24719270 GCA_037367275.1 Coranthus polyacanthus
TGTAAAAAAAAAAAAAAAAAAAAAAGCATTGGAGATCAGTCAAAAATATTATATTTATTTCTTGCATTTAAATCAGGCTCGGTGTGTAAAATGATATTTATCTGGACCCACGCGGAATTTTCATCCCATAAATAAGTGGAGGAATTCCTCCGCTCAGCCTCGGCGTGATGGCGCACATGGAGAGGCGTTCGCCCTTCTGATGTAACCGCTGTAGCTGCCCTTGTTTTATTTAATTTTTTTTTTTAAACATACTGTTATGAACGCCTAGGGAACGGGCTTCGCGAATCCTAAAATTAACAATCCCACCGATTAATTATTCTGAACACAGCCTGCAGGCTCTAGGATTCATCGATACACTGCTATCTCATGCTGGCCTCGGCATTCTGCGTTTTTTTTTTTAGGGTTTTTTTTTTTTTTTTTTTTTTCTCAGAGCCTCATGGTAATAATAAAAGGTGAGACGAAGTGATAAACTGCCTTTCTCACTGAGATGTGGTATTAAGTGGTAATGGTGCTAAGTTTGAAAACAAAGCCTGGGAGAGGCAGTCGAATTTGGTTTGATGCTGCCTCATATAGCTGAATGTTAGGACCCCACTGTGTCAGCATATCTAGTGGCTACAGGCGAACTAACCCACCAGTAACCCCCCCCCCCCTCTTACATCTGTTCTTGAAAAAGTGCTGCCAGAGTCCAGACCACGTTTTGCTCCACACACTCTGCAGGTTGTTTTTGCAAGGCATCAAGCAGGCATTAACGCAGGCCCCTGTTCTTTTTCAGTGCAAAACAAAACATTTCCACCTATTTAGAGCAGTTATTTCTTCATGATGCCTGATTGTGTGAGAAACCTTGCTGGGTTTGAACAATTCACCTTAATCAACAGGCAGCGTGTGGATTGCAAGTATGCGATGAACATAGGGAAAGAAACCAGTCGGAGGGAGGTTTCGGAGAGACGGACAGGTACATTAAACTTTATGGGAAACTAGATATAGCACTGTGCAAGCAAGTCCCGCTCTCCATGCACTGCACATACACACTCACAGGCACACAGGGGTCAAAGGTCAAGCTTGCTCTCCTCTCCTCTCCAAACTGGGAGGAACTACTGCCAGGTCAGGAGGGGGTCAGGTTTTGAATGACCACAGCGGGTCTGGCTCATAAAGGATTTAGTGGCTGCTCAGATAACTCTGCGCAGGATGTGACATCAGAAAATGGACGTGGAGAAGTAGTATTGATTTGAGAATTTAATTTTGCACTGAGAAGTGAGGATTATTACGGCCATTACATTAGATGAAACATAAAACCCAATTTTTTCCTCTGCGCTCGTGAAAAAAAAAAAAAAGACCAGATCAGAGAGAGAGGATGGCTGTTTGTCTTCTTCTCCCAAAGCTGCTGAAACCAAAGTGAATTAAACGTTACTGGAGGGAGTCTGTGCACATGGCAGCACTGGCGAACGCTGGCCGCCACCTGCAGCTGAAGCTGGAGCTCACACAGCCCCTCCAGACCTGCACTGACATCTCTGTCACATTTCTGCAAAACAATGGGCTATACAGTTCAAAGGCTGGCTCTTTTAACCTGGATTGGGTGATACTGCCTGTCAAAAGATGACTAATGAATGACTGACAGCTTTATAAACAACATGACAACGGGCTGCTTTGCAGAGGACGCAAAACTTCACTTAGTGTAAGCTGTCCAAAATTGTATGCCAGTGATCTAACATTGCAGTCTCTCATTGGGATGCAAGGGGTGATGTGATTTAGGGATAAACAGTAGGTCTCAGTCAAGCATTTAAAGTTGCTTAAAGATTTTAAATGTGGAAAAAAACACACAACTGCATTTCCAAACACCAATAAACCACTGTTCATATGATGGTATAGTCATTATTGTCAAAAAAGGCCCTTCCAATGTGCCCATTAAGTCAGTCATAAGCAAGCAGTGCCAGAGAAATATTATCTGAAATCAATCAAAAATACTATCATTACATTAAGCTTTGACTTTATTAGTCTGTTAAGGCCCGTGGCTCCATTAAAACATCAAACCCGCTGTCATCACTTGTTGGCAAAATATAAATACACACAAAAGCTGATGGACCAATAAACGTCGGCGCGGTTGCAGAACAACAGGCGGGTTTTCAGTTGTTGGCGTTGCAGCGGAACTTGTGTGGTCAGTGATAAATAATTAGCAGATAAACTTCCGTGTGCCTGAGCCCCACTGCCGCTTCCGTGTCGTGAAGTTTCCGCAGCCGGACAGCCGAAGCTCACTACGATGCGGGCGATTCCCGAGGAGATAATCACGCTTATTTCAGGTAAAACGCACCAACGCCGTGTACTTTGTGCCCCGGGGCTGATTCCCGTTTAGTTTTAACTCCCTTTCGGTAAAAATCCTACTTTTTAAGGCACCGTTTTTGGAAAAAAAAAAAAAAAAAGAGGAAGTGCGACTTGATATGTGTTTTGTGTTTGTCAGATGCATTGCAGCTTCACTGCTGGTGTTTCATTTAGAAATGCTGCTCCGACCTGAAAGATGGGAAAAGCTGATTTTTTTGTGTGTGTGTGTGTTTATTGTTTTTGTTGTTTTAAATGTAAGTCGATCTGCTTGGGAACTAAACTGATTGTGAAATGCAAAGATGTCAGGTTTTATCCATGTACCTTCTATATTCTTGTGGTTAGATCTTGAAGGTTTCCTCTGTGATGGGCTAAAAGGGGAAAGTTTGAGCAAGAAGGCAAAAGAGAAAAGGGAAGCCTTCATTAAACGGCTCAAGGAGGTCAAACTGGGGTATGTGCTGGTTTTCTGTGCTGCAAAACTGTTTGAGTGTTGCTGAGAACTGATAAGGCCGTTCAAATTTGTTCACTCTCTTCAACAGCTTCCCACATGATTTCAAGGACAAAAGTAAGCGGTGATCTCAGTCTCTTTGTGTGTTAATCCTAATACCTGTTACACCACAAGCGTAGCGCGGCGTCACACAGCACCCTCTGCTCACTTCAGTAGGTGAGGAAGACTCTGACGACGAGGAAGAGGTCGACAGCAACAATGATGGAGGGTCGCTGCAGTCGGAGCGCACAGACAAGGATGAGGAAACTTGTGAAGGTAAGCCACAAGCACTTAGCAAACGTCCAAAGCTGACTTACTAACTGTGGATTAAAGTATTGAAAATTGCATCTTGGCACAAAAATACACAAATCTTCTAGTCTGCTCCTTGGAGAAAGTGACTTTGAGTGGCACAATGAGGGAGACATTCCAACTGTAACTTGGCAACATACTTTGGAAGCAATTTGGGGGCTCAACTGCTACTCCCACCGCCTCTTTCAACCCACCCCTTTGACAGCAAGAGCATGCTTTATTGCTCTCAGCCCCAGTCTGTGGACTGAAAATTACTGCCAAGGCTGTAGTTTGAGAAAACACACACACATTCCCAACTATACAGTAGCCCAAACCCTGTACAGTATACGCTCCACCATGGTAATCTATGCAATATTTTGTATTCACTTTTATAAATAGGGTATCAGGGAAATCCTTGTGAAATGGTGATTAGGGGTGTGGGGTTTATGGGCTGTAAGCAGCTGCCAGTTTTATGGCTTCGCTTTCACACAAAGCAACTTTGACACAGTAGTTGAACATTTGCATTGAAGTTGCACACTGCAAGGGGGAACTCTTAAGTAAGCAGCAAAACATGTTCATTAATTTTACTGTTCGTTTTAACATCCATCAACATGCACAATAGCAAAGGTATCCGAAGACCCACTTGGTTATGCTTAATTTTTTAAATGAATCAAATATTATAGCTTTTAAAAGTCGACATTTTAGACTCAAATTAGGGCTGGGCAATATATCGAATGTACGTGATGTACGACAACCTCCACGCGTGTTGTAGTAAATGACTACAATCGCGGATATCGAGTACACACCGTCACGTAATGACAAACAGCACGAGACTTGCTTTGGTGTTTCACTTTTCTCTCTTGTGGCTCTTTCCCTTCACACACAACACACATACTTCACAGAGTGTTGCATCGTGGGTCCTTTTGGAGTATTAATGCTGCAAGGTTAGCGAGGGTGTTTAAAGTCAATTTATAGCGATAACGTCTGTCAGTTAGTTCACTTTAACCTGCTGGAGTTTGTGCGATGTGTTCACTGGCAGTCAAGTCAGTGTTTTCGTGCACGTTGACACGTATCTTGTGCGTCTTCGACTAACAACTGAAAATTTAACCCACTTCAGAAAAAGTCAAGATGCATATCGTTCGTTGCCGTTCAGACAAATATTTATTTAGGTTTGATGCTTTTTGTGCATATCGTCCAGACCTTTTTCAAATGACGATTGGTCCAGAAATTACACATCTGATGCGTTGCTGTGGAATGAATAATTAAGGTAGCAGTGATCTTTTCATGATGTGGTCTTTTCTTTTTGTTTCCTTAAATGTTTCCAGGTGCCCAGCAGTCTCCACCTGTGGCAGCTCAGGACCTGACATCTGTCTTTAAGGCAGGATATCTTGAGAAACGCAGAAAAGGTCAGTGTTTCACGAATAAAATATCCCTCAAACTGACACTTTTCCTTCTAAATAAACCAGTAGTATCTCCAAAACTGTCTTTTTTTTTCCGCTGTCGTTGCATTTCCCCTCCACAGATCACAGCTTCTTTGGCACCGAGTGGCAGAAACGATGGTGCGCTCTAAGCCATCAAACCTTCTACTATTACGGCAGCGAGAAAGGTAGTTTCTGTCCCACATTTGCTGCCTATTGTGAATCGCGTTCTGTAAAGGGAAACTTTGAAGTGAATGGATATTCGACACTCTGCTTTTGTGTCTCAGGCTTGACAGTGACACTGCAGTTGTCGAATGCCAACCTTTACCGTTGATGTTTTAATTTCCTGTAAACAGACAAGCAGCAGAAGGGTGAGTTCAGTATCGACGGGTACGCTGTCAAAATGAACAGCTCCTTGCGAAAAGACTCCAAGAAAGACTGCTGTTTTGAAATTTCGGCTCCAGACAAGCGACTCTATCAGGTATGCACGTCTCCAGTCGCTCCTGAGCTAAACGTTCCCAAATTAAAAACACAAAGATGGACTTGAAATGTACCACGTTTAAAACTTGCCGCGGTACGTGTGTTCATGCACTTCATTGAGTCTTTATTTTTAAAAAACGTATTCATTCCTTTGACACTGCTGCCTTTGCAATGCCTTAACTTGACATGCATATTTAAGAAGGCTAATAAATGAGTGTTTCTAACATTCAGGCTCTTCCATGCGGAAAATTTTACTATGCATAAATGCAGTATTATTTGTTTATGTTAATTAATACATGTATAACTGCATAATGCACTGACTACAGTTTTCATTTCGCTCCTCTTTCATCACAGTTTTGTGCGTCATCAGTGAAAGAGGCGGAGGAGTGGGTGAAACAGATAGACTTTGTTCTGAGAGGTTTGAACTGTTTACATTTATTTTGTGAATGCATTATTATGCTCTGCACTGTCATTAGCAGTGTTTTCATGAATGAAAATATAAGTGTGAATGAAAATTCTCCTAATGGTAAAACAAATGGGCCGTGTGTGAGGGTGCAAACGCTATTTTCCCTGTTTTGTAGATATGACGGGCACCATCCCAGAAGAAGACGAGGAGGAACAGGAAATGTATGATGATGTCGGAGCTATGGCCGATAATGCAGACTCTGAGCCCATCGACGAGGACATCTATGAGGAGCTGCCAGGTCCCACCTCTCATTTTATTAACACTTGCAAAATGCATGCATCTCTCTCAGGCCTGAAACTAAGAATTATTTTCTAAGGATGAATCTGTCTGTCCGATGACGTCCTCAAATGTCTTGTTTGATCCACAGCCACATCCAAAGATATTCAGAAACCAGAGAATACTGAAATTTAAGAAGTTGTAATTAGAGAATTTTGACTTTTTTTCTTAAGAACTTCCTCAAACCTGTCAATCCATTATCAAAATAGGCGTCGATTAACTTAATTGTATCTCTGTTCTCTCTGCTATTGTTTCTTTTGTTTATTTTCTGACACTGAATATTTCGATGACTACTTACTGGACAGAGAGTCATAATCCCTAACCCATAACGCCCTTACTCATCAGTGATGTCTTGTTTTTGCAGAGGATGACATTCCCACTCCAGCAAAGCCTCCTCCGAAGGTGGAGCCATCCAGCAAACCTGCTCCTCCCGTTGCAGGTACAAAACAATGAAACTTGTGTTTTTTGGTGTACATAGTTACAGGTCACACTGTATTTCTGTTGTTTTTTGTGTTTGCATTAAATTTATTTAAGCCACAGAGAAGAAGAAGAAGAAGTGACATTTGTAGAGGAAGTTTCAGTGAACATGCGCAACTGAAAGTTAACACAATTCTGGAAATAACTTTCAGGCCAGTTAACCAACTTCCTTTTACAATAAGTGATGTGTTATAGTTGCTGTGCAGAAAAAATGTCTATTAATATCTAGTCTATACGAAAGTCCTACACAATTATCAAGCTGTTCTCCTCATGAACAACCCGTGAGCTTAAAGATCAGTATTTTGGCCGAAAGCTGCCAAGACACTAACAGTGTCCTGCTCTGTATTGATACCAAGACATCTTTTGGCCTTGGCCTTCCATCTAGGCTTTTTGGAAAGAAGTAGCAGTAATCATCTCAAAAAATCCTGGCTTTTATTATCAGTCCATCATTCACATCTCTTTGTCTTGGACATGTCCCAGACAGACTAAAATTGATATCTATCTCATAAAGATCCTGCTGCTAGGAAGCAAAAAAGGCCATTACAAAATGCTGGCTTCCCCTTACTGTTGGTCTCTTTATCCATATTGCTAAACGTATAAATGTGTTAGAACAGATGACCTGCTCCTTGCAGGTCTGCAAAAAAGAAAAACAGTGGGAAAAACTATGCTCATTTAGCCAATGAGAAAGACCTTTCATAGTTATTGTACTATGTAAAATGTACGTGATATATGTGATATGATTAGACCACACTTTATAAGCTCTGGGGTCTTCTTGGGACCCAAATGTACAAAAATACACCATCCACATTCATAAGCTACTGATATGCACAGAAAAAGCCAGTCAAATTGAGATTTTACTATGACACTGCTGTCAAAGATGCAGCCAAAGCAGCTTAAAAATATTTAATAGCTATTTAATAGCTATACAAACGTCTTCAGAGGGGTTTTGGACCTATTTTACCTCCATCTGCAATTAGTTTTAATTTTCACCAGCTGTGATCAGCTCCTCCGTCTCCTCTTTGTAATACTCTGTTGGAGAATGAACAGCACACCTAAAATGTGGAGTTTTTATACCGACTGTTTTTCGATGTGCTTAATTTTTCCAGTTTTCCGGTATAAAAAAAAGCTACACGCACAGAGCTTCTAATTATTCTGTGCTGCGTTCAGCCGACAACAATTACTCTGTAGTGTGAAACTGGGACTCAGCTTAATGTTTTACGCACATGGAACCTCTACTTCAGGTTCTTCACTGCCTCCTGTTGGTTTTTCTCTGCACTGCCAATCATAGCTGTTTCTGACCTGTGGACAGAAAATAAAACACCTAAAGCGTGTCGTCTCCTGTTCATTCAGTTGATAAGGGCACAGACTACCCGAACTACTACCAGGGCTTATGGGACTGTAACGGAGACCACCCAGACGAGCTGTCCTTCAAACGTGGAGATGCCATATACATCCTGAGCAAGGTATAGTAGAGTGTAGTATAGTTTGTTTCTAGTCCTAGGTAAAATTTGTCCCAATGTAAGTGTGTTTGTGATGAATGCTGGAGCCAGAATTAGCCGTAACCCCACAGTAGTGCTAGAGCCTGAGCTGTAGCCCCAGACCACCTAAAGTGAGTTATTTCTAGGCCCTTGGAGGAACTGACTGTTCATATCCTTTACTGGCAGTGCCTGGCCCACCGCCTCGAGGTGAGGGCTGATGGTAAGAGGCAGACTGGGCCAGGTTCTCTCTCTGGCACTGTGATGGGGATTAGTTGTGTCACAACGGAAACTGTTTTAGTGCTGTTGGCGGAGGCTGGGCTTCGCTGGCACACAGCTCCATTCCATCACTTCCATCTGGACTGTTTCTGCACACTGCCGCTGCTGCCATGCCAAGCAGTGAGCAGCTCTCCCTCAGCCCACACACCTCTCAGACGTCTCTCTCGCTCACCTCGCCAAATAGGAATGTGTGTTCTCAGGAAACCCAGGCTCAGTCCGCCACTCTATTCAGAGCAGGTGAGGACGTGTAGTGGACGCACAATTTCCGAGGCTTGTCGGCTAGGCAAGGGGTGCCATGTGTGGAGAACCAAGAGGTCGTTCTTTACCTTATTATGTAATTAAACAGGAGGCCTTCTGTGCTTTGCTGGTTCATATGAACGCATAATTGGATTTTGTTGTGATACATTTAACAAGCTTGTTTTTGAACATCGCACAGCAAATAAGTCAGAGAGTGTTATACTTCTACACATGCTTGTCAAGGCTGTGGTGGTGAAGGGGAAAAAGTGTGAAATATGCACCATCTAGACTGGCTTTATTTCCTGTCTGGTTTGGTTTCTATGGAGCATGTACTCAACTGACACATACTGACTTGCCAGGTCCTTTTTTTTTTTTTTTTTTTTTTTTAAATTCAAGTCTGCCATCTAGTGGTGAGTAACAGGACTGAACATTTGAAACCATCTGGGGTTGCTGACGCTCGAAACAGTCAAAGATGAGCTGTACAATATTCGCATTTACACCAAGATTGATTTTTTTGTACTTATACTTGTAGAAATCTTAATTGCAACATGAACTAATTGTTCAGCTTTCAGCAGCCACAGTTTTTTTTTTTTAATTATCAGTTCATCGGTTGATTATTTTCTCTGTTAATCCTGATTTACACTCGGTCCAGGTGCTTTATGTCTTGGACAGAAAACAGAAAATTGTTCTATTGATCAACTTAATTGATTAATTGATTCGGCAGCACTAATGGTAGGAAACAAATGCACAAAGCAGACAGACCTTTCTTTGCTCATTTGCCAAATGCCTGTTTATTGCTCTCTCTTCGTGTGTGGAAAAGGACCAAGAATCAAGTTGCCCTTTCACTCAGACTAGGAGTGCCATTAGCTGAAACCTTGGTGTTGGGGGTTGTGGCCTGCTGCGAGGGCAATGACCATAAAACCTGTCTGGACTGCAGCAGCCAGCTGCAGCTAAAGGGACAGACGACTCCTTCCTCCCCCATTCTCCTTTCTCCCTCTTGCCTTGCGTCCCTCCCCCATTCCACAGCCCAGAAATAGCTGGAGTGTTACAGCTGCAAGACCCCCCAGTCAGGCCTGGGTGTTGATTGTAGGACCTGACTAAGAGTGTGTTGTCCGGATATGCAGCACCGCCCTCCCCGGTTCAAGTCACAGCACATAAAACTAATCGGGAGATGTAACATCGCACTTAACTTAAGTGGGTAAATGGGTTGATAAAATGTAAACACTGCCCAAATATAATGCTGCTGACACAACTGTTGTTATTGTGCCCGCAGGTCTTATCACCTTAGCACCATTATACAATTCGAGCCTGTAAACTGATGCATCAGCTCTGGAGCATTTACTTTTTCATTCAGTATGAGACAACGCTATGCGCCAGCTTAATGTATTTGTGTTAATGTGTGTGTTGTCAGTATGTGCATTAGTCTTTCACGGGTCTGTATCCATGTTGTTTTCCTGCACCCACTCAAGCACGGGTTATTTGTCAGAACAGAGCTACACAATGAGGTGTTGCCGTTTTCAAAGGCTAGCTGCAGGAAGTCATAATGTGCACACACGCTCGCAACACTCTCTTACACACACCTCATGGCAATCTACAATATACTATCCCCCTGGGCCATGTTATATAATGTCATGTGACATTTCTGTTTGTTTCTCAGTTTGTTTTATTTATTTAACAGTTAAAAGTTGCAGGGACAGGACACATTAATAGACATTTTTGTAAACGTGCCAGTTCAGGGCAGGTGTCAGGACAGCCACAACAGACACACAAAACCCCTTAAATCAGGAACAGCAATACTATGCATTTATCATAGAACAGATAAAATCCTTCAAGTGAGGACAACAATGCACTTCAACACTTCAACCATGATTTTAAATAAACGATATGTGTCAGAGTTTCTGATAAGTGCTCCATGTGTGAGCTGCTCCCCTCTTGCCACACACCAGTGCGTTTATCATTCGTTTTTTTTGTTTTTGGTTGATTAAAGCACCAACGGGGACGAGCCTAGCCACGATGCTTCAGATGTACAATTGACTTTATAGCGTATCCATATACGGCACTTGAGTCAAACTATAGGACTGTGACACAGTGAGTCAACTGCCTCTTTGTGTGACATGATGAACGGTCCATCACCAGCCACGTATCACTGTTGGCCATGTATGTTGTTATTGTAATTTTTCTGTGATCATACTAACATATGATCACTTACATCCATGTCTCTCACCTGGGAATAAATGGACACAGATGTGGTCTCTGCTTGTACCTGAGTTTTGGCTTGGGTTTGAAACACTGTGCAGGTTCCTCTTCCTTCAGCCTTGGCAGAACGTGATCTCCGGTGTGATTCATGTCCTGGGAAGACTTTGATGTGAGGTCAGGCTCTTTGCCAAAGAGAGAGAGAAGGGGGCATTCTCCTCTTGTTTCAGATCTCTCTCCTCACAGTGTCTTCCTCACATCTCAGCATGCTGACAGCCATTTGGAGCTATTACTTGTCATGCTGTGACAGATTTATATGTGATGTCCTCGATGCACACTGGGGTTTTTGTCTTGAGTGGAGAGTGTGCAGTCTCACAAACGACATCGGGTAGTGAGGCAGGAATGGAAGTGGGAATTGCAAAGTGCTTTGAAAGGAAGAATGTTTGGGTTTGGAGAAAAAAATAAAAAAATAAATAAAAATATGTGTGTCATTCTAGTGGCCATTATTGCTACATCTGTTTTCTTCTGCTCCAGGACTACCAGAGCTTTGGCTGGTGGGTTGGGGAGAAGAATGGAGCCATAGGAATTGTTCCCAAAGACTACCTGATGGAGCTGTATGCAGTATAAATAATATAAATTCACCCAGTGTACGTTCTTCAGGTGATTCACATTTTATTTTCACTCTTGTTTGCGGAGTTCAACACTAAAGTATCAAAAATCTACAAAAAGTCTTTAAAAAATCCACTAGATTTTAAATTGTACTTGTGTTATTTTTCAGGAACATTCACTCACATACGCACTATAAGAAGACTGAGTGAGATGAAAAGATGGACCACATGACCAGATGCTTACCAGATCTTTTTTCTATGATTTATTAACTTTATTCTGTATGTTTGTATTTATTTGAACTTATTTTTCCATACCATTTCATCCTCTGCTTTTGGCATATTAAATTATCATATAAATAAAGATTTGAACCTACTGTATCTGTTATATCAGTTATTTTATTATTTACCTGCTAGTTAAGCCACAAGGTGGCAATAGAGTCTCTTTAAAGGTCACATATGACGTTCGATCTGGCAGAAATAACCACATGCAGTGTCTTTTCTTTCTTTTCTTTTTTTTTAATGCTGTTGACAGACTGATAAAGATGATGCTTAATAGGAGAAATGGGTAAAGAAGGTTAAGCCAGCAGAAATTTATTCAAAAGCTATGTCACAGAAGTTGTCAAAGACAAATGAACATGCCCACACTTAAGCCATGAGTGCAGTCATCATTTCTGAAATACTAGGCTGTTGAATCATATTATTTGCCTTCTGGGGTTCTGTACAGTTCAAACAAGACTACTGTAAATATTAAAATCCCAAACCATGACAAAACCTACTGGAAACATAAAAGAAGAGTATATTTATTTAAAAAAATTAGTTTATTTGTGTGGTCGGCACTTTTTTGCCCAAGCATCAAAGGGACACTGTTTTGTTATGGCACCTGAGAGATTTTTCTGGGCAGAAGATCACAGCGTGGCAGATGGTTGGCTGTGCTGTGTGGCTGAGTGAAACGGCTGAGGTGCACTAATAAGACAGCCTACCACACGGAGAACAGGGATGCTTATTGCCCTCTGAGGGGCTGTTTGACAGCAGGCGAGGTGGTGTTAGCTGGGCATATCCCTTCGAGGCTGCATACGTACTGTACGGATCTTTTTACAGTCTCCTCGCTGAAAGTTAGACCACAGTTTTATCTGCCGGAGTAAAATTCCGTTTTCTCTCGGCAGCAGACAAAGAGGACTTGTCAAGGTTTTTTCAAGGTTGCGAGAAAATGGGAAGGAAAATGCGTTCATTAACCAATAACTCACTGTATCTTTCTCTCCCTCGTCCCTCTATTTTTTCCTCGCTCCTGTCTCTCTGTTTTGTTCCTCTTGAGTGATGAGCAAGTCCTCTGTCCTCTGGGTGACATTCAAAGCCAACATAAATCTTGGCCTTTACGGTGTAGTGCAGTTATAAAGCCTCTCTGCTAATTGGAGTTGTAATGAATTACCATAATTAGTTATTGAATATACCACATTGGGTACAGAGAGGAAGGCTTTGTTTTCGGGCTGGAATGGGATGTAGTGAAACAATGCGATATTCGGGCATCAACCATCACCGGATGACATTTTGACAGCATTACCCGCAATGTTTCCTGCATCATCCAATAATTTGGGTAGATTACGAAACACTTCCTCATGCTTTGATGTTAAATTTTGAATGAAATCCATGAACGCATATTTCTTTAGTGCTGACAAAGCTTGATATTTCCCCATAGACCTCTCCTTTTACTCTTAAGCTATGGGTTAGGTTTGCCAATGGCAAGCAAGGCTAAATATTGCTTCTCATTTTTATGTGCCAATAAAGGATTTCCTTAATGGATGTCAACTACACCCCCATCCCCCCTTAGATTTGGACAGCCATATCCTCAGAATATACAGGTTCTTTTATAGCAATTTAACATCAAGATATAATGTTTCATAGATAAATGCCACTGTGCTATTAATCTAGTGAGCATTAAATTACACTAATGATACCAGAATATCACTAATTAATACTTGCAACCATAAAGATACACTTTAACCGGCCAAATATATATAGATTGAGCTGCTGAGTAATAATAAATAAAAATTGGATTTGCTGAGAAAGATGATGGAAGTATAAAACAAATGTCCCATCAGGGTATTTTTTGGTTATATACATATTTTTTTGTGATGCATCCTTCCAACCGCGACTTCCCCAAAGTAGTACTCTGTTTTATGCAAACCTCCTGGGTAAATACCCAACAGAGCGTATCAGTACACAAACGCCCCCCCCCCACCCCTGTTTGCGGTGGTATTTGCTCATCTTTGTTAAGGATCAGCATCGTTTCATAGCAGGCTAAAGACTTGATCTATACCACTTTAGAGAGGTAATCTTGATCAAGCTGTCAGCTGTTCTGCTGCTCTTTAACCAGGTCACTCCATCATAGATCACCACACAGCTTCATAGAGAGTTTCTGTCAAGAATAACACAGCCTTATTTATGTGGTATCCCTTGGCATTTTGCAGGAAATGTATTACCTCTCCAACTGGCCCTCTGTCAGCATTCCATTAAAGCCTCTCCCCTGGTCTAAATCCTTAAATCTGAAATAGACATTTTTTAAATGCAAGTCACTCTTAATTGAGGTCAGTTTCTGTTAACATAACTCATGGCAGCTGACAAATTAAGGTTTCCTCAGCTGCCTTGTGACATTGGGAGAAGACACGGTGTATTTAAAGTGAAAGCTAACAAAGATCCTGACAGGCTGCTCTGAAAATTCATATTTCTGAAATTTGAAGCTTAGCAGGTTTCCATTTCTTTCAGCGGGTTTTCAATATCTAATGTGTAATATTATGAGCTGCAGATTGGGGTTAGTGGCAAGCCAGTAAATATGGGTCTAGACAAGTCATTTATTACGCACGCCACACCCACCTCTCTCACATGTTAACAGTGATGTTCTGCCTCCTTGCTAATTGCCTTCTGGGAGCTGCAGACAGTGATGTCTAAGGATGACCTGTATATCTTAAGAGCAGAAGCGGAGACACAAGTGGCTCCACTGTCTGAGGACAGATACATTAAAAAAAAAAAGAAAAAAAGTCCAGCCTTAAAAACATCAAGTTAAATCTCGGACACCCTCATATCTTAGCTGATATTTTACACTGATTAAGCCATTACTGCCGCAGAGAGGCTTGTCATCTCTCTCACTTACTGTAGGCTTCACTGTTACAAGCAGGTTTCATGTTGCGGGGTGTGGGGTTGGCGGTCCTGGCTGTCACGCTCAGTAGAGCTATGTGCTGACATGTCAGTCAGGATAAATCAGGCTTATCAAAGTGACAGGTGTTTGTCCACCTGCTATAAACATCTCCCACACCTTACTCCTGCTCCATCTCTTTACAGATTATTTACAAGGCTTCAGCCTCCGTACTCGGGCTCTGTTTACTCTCTGGCTTTGGTTCTAATATCAGGTCAGTGCTCTGCCACTGATTTACTCTACTAGTTAGTGAGGTGAGTAACGACCCTGGATGGCCTGGGAGGATAGTTTCTAATCAGAGGAGGTCAAAGATGGGACTCATGCTCTAACTATAATTACAACCCTCTCCACACTGTTCCCCTTACACCTCAGTGCAGCTGACTGCCTGCCAATCCTCTGCCAGCTGATCGCTTGTCTCTCGTCTCCTCTTTTCTCTTTAACCCCCCCCGCAGAGTTAAACGTTCCCGGTCACCATGACCTGAAATGCTACTGTGGACCCGTCTCAATGTCAGCTCTTTATATAGCAGCTTTATTTGTAAGACAACCCCTTGACGGAGGAAGTAAAGGTATGAGGGTTGAGTTACAGCGGCTTGCTGAGCTGACTGAGTCTCTGGATAGCAGATTGCTGCCATCACTCCCATTTAGTGTCAGCTTTGGTATGTATCCAAGCACAGGTCTTGCCAGGCTAACCTGAGCTAATTTAGTGCCCAGCATACACATGGGGCTGCTCATCAGTATAGAATGACTGAACACGGCGTACAGAATAACAGGAGCAAATCATCACCGCAAACACCACAGTGATATGTCTTTTTAAGTTAAATGCCACGTAGCGCTATTTGTCAACCACTTTAGCTATATCTGTATTTCATTTCCCTGTTGGTTATTTTCTGCCTGTTGCGTTGCCATACCCGTTCCTCTTTATATATGTAACCATTGTTGCACTTGTACTTTGGTCACAGATGACTTGACCTCTTTTAAGAGCTAACAGTGCTTTAAAACCTCTTCTAATTACTCATATCACACTGCCAGATGCTGCTGACAACCAAACTGTGTTGCCCTGTTACGTTAAGAGTTGCCTGAGCCACGTTATTTTGCCTTGCCCCCTGTAGATTTTAGACTAAAGTCAAACATGCCAAGGGATAGGATGCATCATCTCAAAGAGGTTTAAAGTTACGCTGTCGTACATTACGTGCGAAATGCGCTGAAATTCTAGATTGCCTTTTCTTCTCTTACATACGTTCATTTGAGTTATCAGCAAGACTTATTTACCATATTTATACGTCTATATTATTATTTTCTTTTCATTTTTCAGCTGTATATGGCCCATGCGCACATCATAATTATCCATGAAGCAAAAAAGAAGAAAAGAAAAAAAAACCCCATAAAATCCCCATTCCAAAAACAATAAATATAAATGCTAAAATAACAGAAATTGTCCACTCCAGGGTGTGACAGGTGCAATATTTCTCATAAGAAAAGAAGGCGAGCTATGTGAATATGTGATATGTGGATAGCGAGAGTGTAGAAATAAGTAGGTAGGAGGATGAGCACTATTCGGTGATAAATTTCAGTGTATTAGTAAAGCCATGACAGGATTCCATCATTCACTGAAACTAAATTTTTGGAGCCTTAGCGCATAAGTAATCAGCTCCATTTGATAAACATCCCATACTTTTTGGATCCAGGTATTGTATACATATGCCCAGTGTGAGGCTTGAGCGGATAAAAGGCATAAGAATTCAAGTTAAATGCGATAAATAGCATGAATAGGATTTAGGTCAAGCAGACTGAGGAAGACCCTAACATTTGTTAGGGTCTGAAAAAATGGTCGGTGAGCATTTGCACTTTGAGTTTTGGATTACTGATGCCGTTTCCAGAGGTTAACAAATAACTGAATCGTGAGGTGTGTTCAGTTTCAACACGCTGATGAACCTGAAATTTCAAGCGTATTAACCCTCACGTGTAGACCTTCAGAGAATTTGGTTTAGTGGTCGCTTAACGTGCATATTAATGAATTTCACATGGACCTATTAACATACCATGAATGATAATCATGTGAATTTAGGATACTCATTACATATGTATTACATGAATAGTAGGTGGGGTAATTTGAGTAATTTGTGACTATATGCAGACATTGAGATGATGGACGGTGTCTGGAGAAGACAAGCCGAGCCGGCCAGTGGATCTACTGCAGAGTAAGGAGAATTTAGGCTCATCATAAAAGATTTCTCCTTGCCTCTTATTTCACTTGGACATTTTTATGTTTTTTTTATTTTCTACCTCATTGCAGCCGTGAGCTGCCTGCTGATTTACACACACTGGCAGCGAAGCACAGAGGCCTCAAGAGACGGTGCCCTCTACCCCTCCATTTTTTCCCTCGTTTCTCCACCTCTGTCGTCCTCTCGCTGCCACCACCGGGCGTCTCTCCATTCACTGAACTGGGTCTGACCAAAGAGCTCCCCCTCTACTCGTTCCTCATCTCTAACAAGACATTAGTCTGCAGGGGTTGTTATTCACGCATGATCTTGTGACACACCGAGGGGCTGTTCCCCTGTGCCAAGACACAAATTCACACAAAGATGAGCAAAAGGCAGAGACCAAAGCTATCCTCGGTATATATTAGTGAATTTATATAGTATATTGTACATATATACAGTAAGTATAGACCTACAATCTCACCACGAGGCCCTTCCTTCTCATCCATCTGTTTTCAGCTGCACGCTCCAAAGGGAACATGTCTGATTTTACACACCACATTATTTCAGGAAATTATGAAGCGGTGATCTCAGCTTCCCTTTTCCCTTCAGGCCATGTGTTCAAGGCAGAGTGGTTGGTTTCACGCTGATCAGCCCTGATTCCAGGAGATGAGAAGCTGTTGCTCGCCTTGGTACAGTGATCACGCCCGCTCCCAGTAATTGCTACATCCATGCACCAAAAGGTGACAGCATGTGAGGGGAAATAGGAGGTATTGCCATGCAGAACCAAGGAAAGGTACCAGAGCTTCTGGGTTTGGTGAATGATTGATGGCTCTTAAGTCAGCTCATTTCCATGCCGTACAATTGAATGACAAAGAAAAATGTTTCAGCCTTGACTGAATGACTGAAAAGTATTTTTTCCACACCAGACTGACAGGTGGTTGGATGGGGTTTGTGTCTGAGCTTGCACATACACTAAAAGACAGACACACAAGGACAGATGCAGTGCCTGAAATCCTTTTTTAGCTGTCAGGTTGTGGAATTTTTGTGGCTGTCAGTAAATCAGCGCTCAGTATTGGCATGAAACGTGGAGGACCTTGAAAAATCTTCCGAGCCAAGGTGATTCAATTAATTCTAGATTTCCACATCCTTCATCTGCTCCTGTAGTGAATGTGATGGGCCTGAGCATCGGTTTTACCACTCTGCACCAGTATCATATGACTCTGGCATCATCTTTTAGGTCCCTATCTATTGACAGTGCAGCTGGGCTTCTCTGATATCGACTCATCCTGGTTCCACTGAGTTGCAGTCACAGAGATTTAATATCTCAAGTGGTGCTGAACTCCTATTGCTACTAATGGATTCTGCATAATGTGGCACTTAAAATGCATGAGCAGCCTCTGATTTATCTGTAATTTGCCTCCACTGGAGCATATCTGCCTCAATACTTCCATTTGTTTTTGGCTCTGCTCAGTAGAGGAAGCCTGATTGGGATTTCATATTGTTACATTTGAGTTTGACAATTTCAGTCTCTCCAACACATAAAATGGATTTTTGTGATTCTGTGTTAATTACACCACAGAGGGAATTGTAAGTCAAGCATGAGATCACAGACTTGAGTTTATTTGAGCTGCCTTGGCAGAAAGACGTGCTGACTTGGTCTGAGGCAGATGGGCATTTCCCCGAGGGGTAATTTTCCTTTATCTTTTCTTCTACTGTTTTATGTGTCAAACAATAAGCATACTAATTAGGTTAAAAAAGAGCTGAAACAGTTGTCTCAATAATGGAAACATGATTTGGCTTTTTACTTTTCTGAATAATTTCGGTCAAAGTCAGCTCAAACTCTGAAAACGGCCAGTGGTTTTGCTCCCTCCCCATGATTTTACTCCATTTGACCTCTCCGGGGTCACGCAACATGGAGCAGGAGGCTGTTAGCCAATCGATCTGATGGGTTTAAATGTGTCAATGTTGTCATGGCAGCAGAGCCACACTGACAGGCTAGGCTACAGCAGCTCAAGGTTAACCGCCATTGGACCAGAGACACATTAAAAGAGGAGTCAATACTCCTGGACTGGTCAGACGAAGAAAAAAAAAAAACACAGCGTAAACGTTTCAATCCACTGGACTGTAAGCGGGAAAAAAAAACAAAACCAACAAAACTTAACAAGTGATAATCCACGTGTCAGCCAAATGACCAACTTATCCATATTTTACAATGTTTTGTGATTTGTAATGTGGTGAAATTTCAAAACAAAAAAAAAAAGTTATATTCATTTTCATGCAAAAATATGTGTCTGTCAGGATGAAGGACGTGGGGCAGGTGTGGTGTTTCTGATATTTTGTATAATAATGGAGTACATAGACAACATTTTAAATACTATTTTATCATATCATATTTCTTGATGATATGATAGACGTCAAGACAGACAAATCTTCTGGCACAACAAAAATCACGCAATGACTTTAAACAATAAATCAATTATAGGTTTTTGTTTTTGATTCTATTATTTTACGTCATTCGCAGAAAGTACCCAGCCCTCACGGGTTTACATGACACCAAAAAATATAGTTGCAGTGGTCACATTTAATTACAAAATTAGTTTCTTTTACTACATGGTCTACTTTTAAACTCTCTGTTGTCTCTCCTAAGCCTGATAAATAAAATCTGCTACAAAAAAGGTCTTTTAGTCTTTTAGTTTTTTTTATAATTATGCAGCCAAAATAAATCAACATAAATGGAGGACATTTTACTTAAGAGGACATCCCTTACATCCTCATAGATAGGAAAGTAAAACAAAAAATGACCCCCACTTTCAGTTTCATCTAGCTCCTCAACAAATAAAGTCTGTGCTCTCTGGAGTGGCATTAAACCCGCCGGTCTCTAATGTTCCTCAACGTAACTGTACACAAAGGGATCATGGCCTTCGGTTTAAATCATACTTCATATAGGGTTCTACGCTGCAGCCAGTCTTCATGAGACAATGAGCTGTAATTTTTGTTCTATCTATGTCAAAAGGCCATTTTTCTCTTTGCATGAGAAATATTTTTGCTCCTCGTCTCCAAATCAAACAGATAACACTGTCAATATAGACTGAACGATAAAGACCCTTTCTTCAACATCCCATTTCCGGATGCATTACAGACTGTGTGAGGTTTTATATTCAGCTAAAGCAAACATCTGCACGGCTGCCAGTGCACACATGTGTGAAGGTTAAGGGTAATTTTGCCTCAGACAGTTAAGCACCAACAAAGAAGACGCATTCCTATGCTGCATTTGCATTCACGGATGTGCCTGAAAACCCACGCACTCCCACGCGTTTTCCAATTGGAGTATGTGGGCTTTCCCCCTGTCAAAAAAAACCAAAAAAAAAAACCATGACTGCTCAGAGCAGGTCTGAGGTGACGCCACCTGTCTTTTCTCCGCAACGTCTTCTCTCTTCGCGAATTCATAATGAACATCACAACTGCTGCAGGGAGACAGAGCTAATCTAATTAGCTGCGCAGACACGCCAGCCCGCTGTCTCCCTGTTTAGTGGCCATTACCTCCGCATAAGCGCGGTGCCGCTCGCCGTGGGATCGCACCCGCGTCTTCAGAGCGCACACGCAGAAAGATGCGGCTGCGGAGAGCGCGTTTGGCGAAACGCGAAGCGGGAGAGGACGGTGAGAAAGGGCGGCCTGTCAGTGCAGCTGGCGTTTTGCTCAGCGGGGAGCAATGCAGCCTGTCTACCTGGTGGACCTCTAAGACAGGAGCGAGTCCATTGAGATCCCACGGGACCTCCTACCAGCCACGCACCTGACAGGGGCTGCTGGTGGTGGTGGGGCTGTCTGAAAACTCTGCAGAGACCCTATTACACATGTCACACTGCTAAGCACTGCAGTGGCCACCACATGACAAGCGTCCCATGCCTTACACTTTATTAGAAGCGAGAGTCGAGCCACAGAGAAAGCCATTAGGGTGTCACTGCTTAAATTATGACATTGTTATCTGCGCGTATTTGGCAATCATGAGTTGTAGATAGTGATATTTATTATGCTTTTGTGAAGTTTGTTTATAAGGTAAATATAGACATTTACAACATATGCTCAAGAAATAGTACCACGCAAAGGGAATGCATGCAACAACACTGCCATCTTCAGGAAACCCGGTGCTGCCACCTTATTGCTGTCACTGCACACCAACACGTTTACAGATACAGAAACATTTTATTACTGTTTGCTGCACATGCAAGTGAAACGCATCGCTGAGAGCAGAATAACTCTAGGTTCTAGTCTAAATGATATTAAAGAGACGTGACAAAAAGTGCAGTATGAAAGTGTAACAGCCAAATGTCTTCCTCGCAAATCCAAAAGCTTCCACGCGCTGCATGTGGCATTCTGCAAAAGAAATGGTGATGCTTTCATGTCGATCCAAAGGAGCTGCTCAGGGTTTCTTCCTGGCTGGTTCCTGCGAAATCGAATAAAGGCGAACTCTCCGATTTGTTTAGTGCCAAGTCCTTAATCCGGGGCTCGGTATCTCTACTCTCTGAGCTGGAAAAACAGAGAAAAGAACAAAAGACGCATGGGGATTTTACTTCTGAGCAGGAAAATGAGGAAGCAATAGTTCTCATTTAATCTGCTCTGGAAAATGTACTAATGATTGCACACAGGAAATAGAATAAGA
>JAPQRN010000009.1:24719370-24732603 GCA_037367275.1 Coranthus polyacanthus
TTTTCCCAGACGAACTTCAGTAAAATCCCACATTATGATACCTGTCTGAGTCAAAGTCACAGCACAAGTTGAGGACTTTCTGCAGGTCCTCTTCAGAGTGGAACCGTCGTAGGCCGCAGCGCTGCACCGCCTGAGCCACAGAGTAGTGGGTCCTTCCAGCAGCACAAGCCTCCATCTTGGACATGTTGAGCTGTGACTGCAGGAAAAGGTGCAGGCAGCTGTCAGACAACAGCAGAGGGCTCTGGAGGATCCTGGGAAATAAAATGGGACCATAAAAAAAAAAAGTATGACTATATGGGTAGTCTTTTGTCATTTCAAAGTCAATCCAACTAGACAGAACTGCAGTCTTATGGAAACACTGTTTCATCAGTTTATGTTTTCGTTGAGTAATGTAGGTCAAAGTTCATAAGCGTATTGATCTATGAGATTATTCTTACTGCTCCAAAAACTTCTGTAGCCCCTTCATTCGTTCAGTTATTTGTTGGGCATTGTTCAGGCTGAAGAAAGGGTTCTTTGGGGGCAACTCCGGTAGCTTCACCCTGAAAAATACATAAGTACGCCTTGAAAGAATGAGCAAGTACTGCACAGGTTACTTTTAAAATGGAAACTGAAAGTATCTGTTGCTCTTTCAAATGCGGTTTTCTAAATACGCACCCGGTGGACTTACATTAGCAGTGAATTTTCTTGCAGCTTCTGCCTGAGCCACACAAACTCACTGTATCTCCTTCTCACACTTGAAATCTTCTTAGTGAAGCACACGCTGTTGGTCTGGAAGAGGAAACAAGTTTTACAAGTACACAGAGAGGCTCGCTATGTAAATATCAAGAGTTGAACACATTTCTGGAATTGTACTCACATGTAAACAAATTTCATAGTCCATGTAGGCGTGCCAAAAGTCATTTTTGCGTATCCGCGGGTCCCGCACCCAGACACTGATGATCTGCTGCATGGAGTAGGGAGAAAACACACTGAGGCACTGAGCAGAATGCACTGTGTTATGAAAAGGGGAAGTTTTTATTGGCAGATAGAGGAAGTACAATGACCAACAGGACAAAAATCAGGAATGGAAAACCCCACTGAATATCCACTGTTGCTCAGGACCATAGACTGTACAAAGAAGTCATTGTTTAGGCGTCAAAACTGTAACAATATGATTATAAGTATTTTCTTACTTTTAAATGAAATCCCCCATGTTTACCACAGAGATTAAACTCACCTGGTTTACTTCGTGGTCACTTGTTTCGGTCATGATCCAAATGTCCCATTAAAACCTCCGTATCTTTCAGTCAGCCTCATAGTAAGAGAGAGTGTCACTGCATTTTATTTTCTGTTTTGATTGTCTAAGAACATAGGTTTCAATATCACAAGACTCGTAAGCTCCTCCCATTCTGGCTGCCTCAGCACAACAAAACTTCCAACTCATTACTAAACAGGCAGCAGGCGAACGGTAACATGAACACAAAACACAAACCACTGACATGTTGTTTGAACTGCCCGAATCAATGAAAACCACCTGTTAGTTTTTAAATCATATCGTCGTACTCGTCAAATTAGTACCGATGATTAGAAATGTGACGGCAAGACGGGGAAAGGTTCACAAAAGGTTTTCTTTTATTCACAGATCCAAGGTCAACAGTTACAATAATTCAGTAGCAGGTGCAGTTCAGGAGGTTTAATGTACAACTAAGGTCCCATTACAGTCATGGGATGTATGTGAGGTCAGGACAGTGCCATCAGGATACATTTACCTTACACTGGAAGACAATGCCCTACAAAACCAGACAGGCTCAAATGTAAAGTGCTACATTTCACATCCATCATAGGTGCAAAACAGGCATTTACATACAACTCAATAGATTTAAAAAGAATGCTCATTTTTAGTTTTAATGCCATATAAGCTCACTTCGGGAAAAAGCACCAATCAAATTACTATTATTTTTGGATTATATTCTTGCTGTCATTCAATACAAGAGAATATTGGGGCGATAGCAGCTGATTAGATCTATGGGAACGTTTGTGCTGGGCAATATTAAAAAAAAAAAGAAGAGAAAAAAAAGAAGGATATATTAACCACAAGGGTCATACAGAAACACAGTGAGACACAGTAAAAGCTGTGGTTTTAAACACCTTACACAATACAAGTTCAAACGACAGACGTTCGAAGAAAACAGCTCTACAATCTTCAGCTCTAATGAAACGCTACATGGACTGGAGGTACAGATCCGACAGCGGTTAGTTCACTCTGTCTACAAAGTGTTGCACACACTAAACAATCAAGGGTCCCTCACAGTGGAAGATCCTTGCAGCTAAATAGGACTAGAAATATTAAGTTTGTAACAATGAATCTTAAAAACAACACACATGTCCACAGTGATTGTGTCTCCTACATGACGACACAAGACCAAAGCTGCTACAGGTTAGTCTGACCCCCAAATCAACTGCTCCACACAAAGGTTAGTTCGAGCCTCCATCGTGGTCCCACAAAGGCACAGTGACCTCATCGAGCACCACAGGATCGAGAGCACTTGCCGTCCGTCCCCACCGAGGTTCTCGCACCTGCCAGGATCTGTAACTCCCACCTCCAGCGGGACGTAATTTCACACAGTGTGCCTCTAATGTCAGCTGAAGGAGGACAGTCGATGGAGGGTAAACTAAGCTTCAGGTGAGAGCGCAGCTGTTTATCGGTTCACCCCCGTGCGCAGAGCGCGCACACCTCACTGCTCCTCGTCTCCGCAGTGCCAGGTCAGCTTCTGCTCGTAGAAGTCGATGACCACCTGGGGACACCTGGCGCTGGCTTCACGCGCAGGCAGCAGGGCCACGTCGTCAGAGTTCTTCCTGCAGGGAAAACACACGACGAAGTCAAAGTACGAAAATGGCTGCCTCCTAACTTTTACAATAACATTTTTAAACGTTTCGGCGGGAATACGGTGTCCTGCTTGGGTACGGAACATGGATACTTTTACAGCACCGACCGACATGTTCAGATACTGCCGAGTACCAAAAAAAGCTTTGTAGTTTGGTACCAAAATTCACGCATGCAGCACGCGCGTACGTTTTTATCAATGAGATTATTTTAACAGACGACTTCACGAGGTGGCGAATAGGTTTGCTTTATGTTTTGTGTTGAAAAACGCAGAAAGATGCCAAACTAAAGAGTTGAAACAGACAACTAAAGTTAAACGACGCTATGTTAAATACGTTTTTATGAGTGTATAAAAAAAAACAAAAAACAGATGGGCTGAAAAATAAAACTAAAGATTTGTACCCTAGTGTCAATTTCTTTTTGTTAAAATAGAACATTGGAATGGGAAAAACTATCATTTAGGGATCAGTTTTGAAGGCAGGGAATACGAATCAGTACTGGCATCAAAAGTTTTTGAACAATGAAAAACTCTGATTCCAATTGTTAGATCGTAGATACGCAAAAACATTTAATACATTTTTTAGTTATGAAATAACCCAGTGACTGTTATTTCCACAAATCCCTCATTCACAATACATTGTTTTTAAATGGTCCATCTGGAGAGAAAGGCATTCCCTACATTTTATATATCTCACACCATCTTTGCACAGTAAACATGACTCTTTCAAACTCTCTTTACTAACGTAGTGCAGGCTTTCTGTTAAAAAAGTATAGTGTCTCAGCCCAGAGGAGACATTATTGAACTCTATTCATAGGCAGTACTTCCTGGTACAAGTCACATAAACTCTCCCTTATGTGTAAAATCAATAGATATTTTAATATTGTTTGAGTGTAAATATTTAGTAGTTCTTTAGGTCTGTATGGTGGAGTGCATATCAGAAACATTTACTGCTGATGTTGTCTCCATTGTGCGTTAATCAAGTACAATCATCTAAAACGACTGATGTTTTCACAGGTTGTTGATGCCAGTGCTTTCTGTCTCGTGACTCGATTATATTTTCGAATGACATTTTCTCTGCATACCACCAACAACAAGATAATACAGCCTCACGAACCCAACACGAAATGCTTAGTCATCTTTGCTGTAGTTTGGAGCCCAAGACATTTATGGCTTGCAGCTTTAAATGTTGACGGCTGTGACTTTTTTTTTTTACCACCTTACAAACATTTACCCAACCACAGGCGACCAGTGAAGGACAGAGAAAAGAGGAAGTGCTTGAGTTACCATTTGACTAAGAACATGAGCTCTCCCTGTCTGTCTGTGGAGCCAATGATGCATTCAGGCTCGAGGTAAGTGCTGAGGTTAGTGGTGGTGTCTGACTGCTCATCGTCTGGCTGCAGGACGTTGCTGTCGTTCTGCACAATGAGAGCCTGCTGCTGAGACTGCATGCAGGACTGAGAAAAGGATGACGAGGACGGAAGAACAAAAAAGGACAGAAAAAAACAAGACAAAATCATTTATTATTTAGAGTTGTACATGCCCGTTGCCAAAAAAAACCCCCCAAAAAAACAGGAAATTCCAGGGTTGTTTCAAATCTAACCACTTTCACGCGCCACACAGTTTCATATTCAACCTTAAAATTCCTGTCCTGCGTATAACCACCAAACAAAGACAAGGTGTAACAAAAAAAAAAAAACGTAAAAAAACATATGTATACATATAATATATATCATATGTTCTGTCAAACAATTGTGTCAATTCTCAAAACCACTGTTCATTTTATTTAAGTGCAGATCTCACTGTTCTGACCACACATAAAAGTCTTTTTTTTTTTCTACACATATGGTGGCGTGTTCTTCATACTTTTCCTAAAATTAGAGTTAAAAGAAAAACCTGTAAACCCCTGTATCATGATACGTATCACATTGGAATATTCTTTCTTCCGTTGACAGATTTAGTCGTGGAAGTTCTGTAAATATACGATGCACTTGCAGACATTCCATTATCCTACTTCGCATACTCACAATTTCCGTCTCTTGCTCTGTCATTTCTTCTTTGGGAATGAACTCCTGCTGCTCAGAGTGCACTTCCTCATCCTCCTCTGAGAGATGGATGTTTTTCCTCAGAAACTCTTCAATGAGTTCGGGACAGTCCAGATTGTCCTCGGGTTCCCACGTGTTGTCTGCACTGTGAAGATATCGAAAGAGAGGAGAGATTACTTCCACTGTCACTCATCACACTGACAAATAACTAAATCTGCAGCATCTCGCTTACTCGGTGAAGCCTTTCCACTTCAGAAAGTACTCCACTCTTCCATTTGAGATTCTGCGGCGGATTATTTTTTCTACCACAAATTCCTGGACGACTGTAGTGTCCTCCGTCTTCCTCTGTTTGGCAGTCTGCTTCTTTCTCATCCTAACATGGGGGTGAAAAATAATAATAATAATGAACAATAGCCTATGTTCCTGTCAAACCATTACCCAATTCTATGGAAACATAACAGAAAGTGACCTTTTGTCCAATTAAAACTCCGAAATGATGTCAAAATGAACCACTTTTTATCCTCCTTTGGCTGAGAAATTCACACAACAACATGGCAGGGGTGAGCACTCTGTTGTGCCCTTCAGACAATTGCGCGCACACACACACACACACACTTATTATAGCGCTCCACCTGCTGTTTCTTTCGGGAGCACAACACACTCCCTCAGCCTAAAACGCAACACGTTAGTATCTAAACACGTGTACAGTTCATTCAAACAGTTTAATGTCACACACGCAGCAGCCGTGAAAACACGAATCAGATCGCGCCCGAGTAATGCACAACACGGTATAAGGAACAACATGCACGTACGCTCTCGGTGTTTATTTAATCTCGGCGGACAGCCTGCTGCTGCTGCTGCTGCTGCTGCTGCTGCTCTGCTCTGTTTGGAGCTTGTCGCAGGAAACTACATTCACACAGCGCCGTCGACGCTGCTTTGTGCGCAAAAAAAAAATATATATATATATATGTGTCGCTCGCCGTGTTTACGTGAGCGAGACAACTTTTCATGAATGAGTTAAAATTAAAGATGGCCGTGGATGCTCGGAGGAAGTGGTTGCCAAGGGAAAAGGTCATGCCAGGAAAACCGGGAGGAGACGACGGGGACGAGCACACCGTCGACCAATCAGAGAGCAGTCCGCTCGTCCGTCCCGTTCAGTGGTCCGGAACAGCCCTGCCACCCATGGGCGTCAGGTGGGTATGGCAAGGGACCGTGCGTCTGTCTCACCGGGACGAGACTGCATCCAGATGTGTCGATCTTTGATCTTTTTGATTATTGCTGGTAGGAGCAAATTAAAAAAAGAGAACGAACGTAAAATGATCAGTGTGTGAAAATTATATTGTATTGGTGTCACTGAAAAAAATACTTACATTTTCTTCACGTGTACATTAATGTGTGGCCATTCTAAAATGAAATGTTTAAACGTTGCAAATCAACACATTTTTAAAATATAGTACCTTTTAATCTTCTCACTTTCACTTTCATTAAATGATGAATTCGAAACTTTTACTTGCCGTATTTTTTTTTATTTTTATTTTTTTTTTTATACAGCTGCTACTTGTGCACAAGTGCAAAGTCCTCCCTCCGCCGCTGAGTACATGCGCACACGCGGGTTTTCACGGAGGGGATCTGCACTCCACGACCTCCTAAACCGCACTGAGGGAGATCAGAGAACAACAGCCTCTGGAGGATTTGATTGACAGCTCATTTTTATCCAATAGGAACAGCCGAAGCCGCTGATTGGTCAAATAAGCGCCACTAACAAGCCTGCCCACTACCTGATTTACCCTCCCCCCCCACACACACACACACTTTTTCCATATATTTTTTTTCCAACATACCACTAGATGACGCTGCCTCTCTGTATAGTTCAGCAGGCCAAAGGCTCCTGCTCCAGTTAAATGAGAATGGATTTATGCTGGAAGGTTCATAGCAAAAGGCAGCAGAACAAAAGCTTTTAGGAGGTGATTTTTCATTGGAACAGTCTTTGATGCGCTGTTGTCTCTGATTCTGTTTCATCCTCAAGGCAGGATTATGTAACGCTGAGCGCATTTGTTCTCGGAATTTACTTATGGGAGGACTACAGAACAGCGTAATAAGAATGTAACATGCATACGGAGAATAAAAGCAGCACGTTGTTATCTGTCATAACCCTGAGAATGAATACCTCAGTTTCAATCCCAGACCACTTTCAGTAAGAAAACACCAGAGGATGCTCTGGGGATGTGATTAAAAGTAGTAAAAACGAAAAAGCTGACAGATACCTGCACAGAAGATGAATGTGGTGTATATCATCTCCAGCAAAAGGATCTTATTGATCTTAGTCTCAGAAGTGACACAACACGGGTCTCGTGCAGGTTGCAAATCAATGCTGGGATGTTTGGACCTGACACGGTCAGATCCCAGTCCAGTGGAAACGTTGTGTAAGAGATCGACTGCCGATATGGTTTTCAGGAACTGCAGCTTCCCAAGGTGGTGCAAGCTGACGGTTTGTTCTGATTAATTATTAACATTGTGTTGAAGATGTATCAAACACATAAACAGTGTTTCCTTTGTTTGCTCACAGTGGTTCATGATACAAATTAAGGCTTTTCTACATCAACTTGAATCTGATTCAATTTTTCAAATGGTGATTTTTAAACTTTCTCTTTATGTTTATCTTTATCAGTATCTTGCCATTTACACAAATAATTCTCTAGTTAAAGATAAATAAAATGTATGTAATTTACTTTCTTGTGTGATTTTTTTGTTTGTTTAGTTTTTATTACTTATTTTTTTCAGTATCCATTGGTTTGAGCCAGATAACAATGGTCCATTGTAGCGGACACCACATATCATCAGTTTAAACTGCACCTTGATGGTAATAAATATTACTCTTTAGTATACACAATGTGCAACAATGCTCTCTTCACAAACAGAATATAATGAGGATTTAGGAAAATATGTCATTTCAGTTGAAGATCTAAAATATAACCGTCCACTGTAGTGGACGTCATACATCAGTGGTTATATTTATCCACATCCATATGTGTCAATTTTAGTTAAAAACTAAAACTTAACTAAATTATGAATCAATCACATAATCCGTGTATTGCGGTGCTGAACACTGGGCTAAAAACTGCTCATTTGGAGGAATTATTGCAAATAATTGAACAGCTGTCGTCTGTAGTGGACACGAAGCACGAAAGGGTTTAATGTAATTTGTGAGAACTTTATATTTGCACATATTCATCTACAAAAGGCCACATTGCCTTAGTATGAGTAGATCCCCAATCCAAGGTGAAGCATGTGTTGGTTATCTGCCGTACGACCTGCTGTTGCCCTCTGACCCCTTCCTGTCAGCCCTTTTGGGGTTTTAGTGCTAGTTTCCATAGTAACTGAACAGCTAATAGGGTTGAGCTGTCGCTGTAGGCGCGGGAATGACACTAATGCAAGCAGCGAGGACCTGTCTGGATTTATTGCTTTGCAGTATGTATCCTTGTGGTTTGTTAACCAAACCTGTGAAAGCCAAGAAACCCAGTAACTTATTTCAACTGCATACCTTCGACCTGAATATTTTAATAAACACAACCCGCTCCACGTGAAAAGTTTTTGTGATTGTCAGTTTTCAGCTCTTACAGTTTGAGGGAGTTGAGGGGCGAATTAGCGAAATCCTTGAGATTTTTTATACACAAATTTAATGTCTTACATGTGTTTGTGGCTTATGGCTATGACTCAACAAAAGGCAATAATAAAGTGATTTGAGGTATTTTTTCTGCCTAAAGCGAAAAGGATTGAACTCAAGGTTGACCATGGTACTAAAAATGAAATACAGATGTTGATGAAATGACATAGTCTAGTGTACAGGGCGAAAAGATATATCACGTTGTGCCGTCATCCCTTAAATCTGCTCAGTTCCCTCGTAGACAAGCACATTCCTGGGGCCCACTGTGAATGTAAGCCTCATACAGATGGGCCTTGAGAGCCACCCTGTCAGAGCAGAAATGAGTCCAGATGGCTGGACCCTGCTGTGAGGAGCTGTGGATGGAGTGAGTAGTGGTCTGTGTGGTGCAGACCAAGCCTGACTAGACCCCTTTTCACATGGAGGGCCCCAGGAGTTCCCTTAGTACCACCCTGAGGCTCTCAGGTTACAGCCACGGCAATGTCGGCCCTGTTATTCCCAGCAAGCATTAATCTGGTTGTATGAAGAGCAGTGTTGAGGTCTTGGAGCTGTAAGATTGATGGCTGTCCAGGTGGGAAAGGTAACTATACAAGCTTATTACCAACCAATTGACTGCATTAGGGTTGCAGTGGTAAGAGATTTACACAGTACGATAACCACCTCAGAAAATATCACAGCATACAGTATCATACAATTATTCATATTTTTTAGATACAATGACCCGTTTTTTTGTTGTTTTTTTTTTCCTTTATTTTGATTGAAACTTGAAACAATTTTTTAAGGGAAGTATTAGTGAAAGCTCTCCCTTTTGAAAATAAATTAAATAAGTAAGAAAGTTGAACATCTCCCATTTGAAAAAAGAAATTAGCAGGGGGGACAAAAAGCAGCAGGACCTTTATGAAGTAATGTCTCTTTAGAAATAAATAAATCAAACTGAGAGATTCGCTCTCTGCTTGCATTTCTTTTCAATATCGTAGATAAGCAAATGTCATCAGTTTTTACGCCGCAGTTATCATACCGTGTACATTTGTTGTTGTTTTTGGTTTCTCTCCATTTAATCCCGTCTCCTCTGCATTTGCTGAAGTGTAAAATTCAAGCTACTGGGATCTTCTTCTCTCTTCTTTATGTGTTTTTGTCACCTTTGTTTTTTTCTTTTTAAATTAGAGTCAGTAAAAATAGGAAAAACAGAAAAAGAAGTACATGGGTTTCTAAATAAAGGATTTGTCGGGAGGATATTGGATGGAAACGCTGCAGTAGAGTATTAAAAAAATACCACAGCGTACCTTGAAACAGTATACCGCCGCAACCCCGAGGCTGCATATATTCAATATGCAGTGCGGATACAAATCCTGCAGCGCATTAGAGGTAAAAGCAGCATTATGAGGGCTGAGATGCTTTACTATCACCAGCTCAGCCGCCACTGCAGGAGCCCTCAGCACCTTCATCAACTCCACACGCCGTCTTCAGATCATATTCACAGTCACATACTGAATCAATCTGGGTCTGGTGCGACGGGCTCCAGTGCCGTTGACGTCCCCTGTATGTACTCAGCAGTGGCAGAGACAGGAGCGACTTTCTTCGAGTAACAGAGGACGTGGGACGGCAGACCACCTGGATTTGCTTGAGGAAATCGGCCTCCTCTTTCAGAACGCTTATTGTGGCCCCATATTTTCCTCTCTGTTATTCTATACCTTGAGTATGGCTCGGGCGACTTCAGGCAGGTAGTGGTTAATTTGCTTTGTGTCTATCAAATTACTGGGAACTAATACAATAGGAATTCATCCTCGGAGTATTCATTTCACCACATATTATGTTGAGGTTAGAAGATTTTTAGAAGCATAATAAAACCATAAAGTTCATGTTTACAGCAACGAAGAAACAGTTTTGAAGCAATTTTCTTCAAATTAGTATAATGTGGCACAGCGGTTGTTGAATCTCTTTAAGGGATAATTTGGTTTGGAGGTAGGTCAAAAGAAGAAATGCAAACAATAAGCAATATGTAAGCTCATATCATTGTCACGTGTCGGTAAAACTATTCAGAGAAGCAAAAATAATGCTGATAAGCGTTCAAATTCTTTAATTATAATGTCATATTATTGCTCATTTTATATTTTTATTATAAGTTTTAAGTGTAAATTCTGTTATAGTGTTGGATTTGAATCAGACGGAGCTACATCCATAGTAGCACATGATATTTAATACAGTCATTTTGTTGTTTTTTAATCTAAATCTCAGGAATATGTGTTTTTTTTTAAGTGAAACTATTTAAATGCATTCACGCGGCGGTTGCAGGTGAACTTTAACGCGGCAGATGGTAGCTCATCCAGGACTTTGACATTGAAATAAAATATCAGAATCAAAGAAGTTTCCGTCAGACACTGGAGAGGGTTTTGTTGCAGGATAATCAGGCGCTGACTTCATCCCATGTGCCTGCTGGCTGGGGGTTTCCGTTCCACAACATGGAGCTCATCGGATCCTGTAACAGTGTGATTGGCAGGTGAATGGCACCAATGACAAGCAGGTCCCATTCCTCGAGGGTCCGATGTGGTACAAAGCCAATGAATAAGAGTAGAAGGGGAAAAGATTGCCTTTGGACCTAAAAAGACTACCATCCCCACCCCCCCCACCTCTTCTTCTCCACTTTTTCACCACTTTTTTTTCTTTCCTTAGTGTGACTGTTTTGTTCTCCTGAATTTTGTGGGCGATAAAGTGGTTGACTCATGGCATTAGCCAGAGGAAAACCAGACTAACGTTTAGTCTTTTCAGACAGATACGTGGGTATGTGTCAGTCAATGCGCTGGCCTTGCTTTGTTTGGAAATGTGAGTATTCAGTCCTGAATTTCATGAAGTGAGTATCATTCAGCAGTTGTTGCGTAACTTAACAATTCTAAGTTTCATATTTTCACCTTTCACTTTTGCAGAGATGTTTGCATAACATATATGTTTGCACCTCGCATTGATCAAAGAGAAGCGTTAGGGGTATAGGGTGTGATTATAATGACTGAATTGATTTTTGTTAGGCAATTTGAGACAAATACAAATACTTTTGATGGATTGCTCTCCTCTGCTAACTCACAGAGCGCTGACTGATGCTGTCTGCAAGGAGATTGTTTGCTTTCTTGTGGCCCGCTTTTGTCACACATCCCCCTCCATCTCAGTGTCTTTCAGTTTTAAGTGGTCCCTTTCACAGCTGCCCATCATCAGCAAGTGAACTCAGGCAGGAAACACTCCCTTAACTCAGTCATATCCTAAATAGGCAGCTGGAGATGCTGAGAAGAAGAGGAGATGGGAGAAGGACTGGCTCAACCAAGCAGATGATGCTTTATTTAGACGCTCAGTTATCACATAAAGTCGTCACTGGTGTCAGAAATATCATGAATGTGACTTTCACTCGTAACCTTCACAAAAGTAAATATATTTAGATCGGTATATACAGGCTGACATATAATTCTAATAACTTAGTGTCAATGTATTATAAATAATGACCAGACTCTTAATGCCCTTTTCAGCGAGTAGACAGCTGAACACTATTTCTTCCCTGAGTGTTGAGAAGACCTTTGCCTTTGGTAAATCTCCTTGTCACTGCGCAGCTGCTGACTGTCTACTTAGCTCCGCAAACCACCAAATCCAGTCTGTTGACCTTTCGCTCTTTTCTCTGTCTCACAGCTGTATGCTTTGAACTTTAGATCTGCTCCTCAACCAATCAGGATTCAACCCTTAAACCCCACATTTCTCCCCTCTGGCTGCAGGGAAGTAGCCCATCTGCAATCAAACCCCATGTCTGTTCTGTACAGGTCTGGATGCAAGTTTTTTTTTTTTTTTTCCCCCTTGAATACAGAGGGTTTGCTCTCTGGGTCCTGGGAATCTGAAGCGTTTCTTCTTCAGCCAAAAGTTCTTTGACCATGACCCATTTCAGTCCATCCAGGCCTGTAGCAGCTTCATGTCATCTGAAGTCTAAGTGCTCAGTGCAGGCTCCAGAATGAGCACATGGTGGGACTAACCAGCTCTTCAGTCTTGCCTGCCTGCCTGCCATCTGGAAAATAACAGCTTTGAGCAGACCCTGCCAGTAATTACCCTGCAAACTCTGAACAAAGGCTCAGGACACACTGTGGTGAAATCTGGAGAATTGATGGAGACAGGCCACAGCAACTGAAGCCAAGGTTTGAGAATTTGTACAGTAGAAAATGAAATGTACAGGCGGTCCACTGTGAGAAAACTGCTGGATTCAGAGTTTTTGTTTGCAGTCATGAGCTTTACAGAACATAATGGAAAATAAACTTGAGATTAAGGCGGTAGTTTGACATTTTGGGAAATTTTTATTTGGTTTCTTTATGCATCAGGTTACATTTACAGTTTACTGGATACCCTGTAATGCGACGTCAAATAATGTAGCTATTTTAAATACTCCAACACAAGTAATGTAAGTTATTACATTTGATTACTTTTTAAATCGTTTTTACGCATATGTTTTAAAGAGGACAATAAAGTTTAAAAGTCCTACAAACTATAGAATTTATCCTACACTCTCTAGCCCACCTTTTTTGGACCTGGCCAGAACTGTATAACTTCTGGTGTGAAATATTCAAGTGGTTTTCTGAAATGTATGACTGTGTGTTCAGCCCTGACCCAGAGATAGCGTTGTTTGGATATTCTCTGTCCCTAAAAA
>JAPQRN010000010.1:0-11936 GCA_037367275.1 Coranthus polyacanthus
CTATCTATCTATCTATCTATCTATCTATCTATCTATCTATCTATCTATCTATCTATCTATCTATCTATCTATCTGTTAAGCTGACGCCAGCTGTCTGGCTACTTACTATGTTGTGTTTTGTATTGGAGGTGGGGTCTCTGACATAGTGCGTTTGCTCGGTACGTACAGTCTGCTGGCTGATCTTCGCATCCACACCTCCGCTCAGACCCTCGCTCAGCTTGGACTTCATACAGCCCATCGTGTCTGCATGAGGAAGTGAGAAACAGGAAGACTGAACACTTCACGCTGCAGCCGCTGAAACAAGCAGAATGTTTGGTCTCAAACACCTGTCAGCTCTTGTGTTTTTGTTATTTCCATGTGCACAAAAATAACAGAACCATGTTCGCTTTTCCTATTTGGTCACTAGGGGAACACACTTTACATTTACATATTTATAGGACTTAAAGGACTATTACACTGGTTTTTAACATCATGTCACACCACCAAATAACCATTCAAATCTTAAAGCTGAAACTGAAGAATAGGAGTAATATCCGCCTGTCCTGAGTGACGTCTGTAACCCGACGTTGGTTTAAAATGAATCCTGCTAAACCCTTTTATTAGCGATACTCTACCACAGCCTGTTCTATCGAATCTCAGCATCACTTTAAGCTCATTCAGAGAAGTAGAAGATTGATCGATGCTGTGGTTTGATACGATGCTGGCGTTAAGTTCATTTAAGACACTGACCCACAGCAAACGAGGTTTCCTCACACAGTCCGGGTGAAACCATGTGGTCAGACATATTTCAGAAAAGATTTTCAGAGAGAGACAATGTTATACTTCATGTTATATCCTGTGTAAATGTGTAGCCTTGACAATGATGTGGGCCTTTTAATATCTATCTAGTAACACATGTCCACCTGCTGGGTTGCAGACTTTAAATTGCAAAACAAACCACATGCATCATTTTCAGCAGTGACAGTAATTTGTCACGTTTTATGACGGTAAGTGTTTTGCGTCATAAAGAAATCACATGTAAATGTTCTGACACATTTACTCAAACTTTGGACCCGTTAGACAATATTTTACTACTTTTCTTAACGTTTATATTATTCGGTCTTACGTCTTGGTACATTTTTTCTCTTCTGTCCTGATTTCAAATTGTAGTATTTCTGGTCTACTTAAACCAGGTTAATTTGAAAGTAATAGTTTTAAGTAAAACTAGCATGATTCACCCTATTTACTGCACTATAAAGTGGATTATCAAAATGTATTCCAACCCCAGGCATGATATCTTTTTATATTTAAACAGAGAAGAGATATTTTCCTTTCTGCTGATTTGGGAGAGTTTTTAAAGCAGATAACACTATCCAGGCACACTTATTCGTATCATAATGCGCTTGTGAGTCTTTTACAATAGGATCACGACCAAAGCACCGTGACAAGATGAAGATAAGATAAGATATATGAGCTAAACTTTATTGTTCCGTATAAAGCTTTTCAGCTGATGACCCAATGACATTGTTTGTTACAGCGTAAATGTAGTAAGTTCGTAATAATGTAACCTGAGTAATAACAGCTGTTGTTGTAAGACCTTCAGGTGGAAGGTGGACCAGGTGGACCGGGCTAGGCTGATCTGATTTGGAATTTAGGATTGTTTGAACAAGAGTCAGGTGAAAAGGTCCAGAAAAACTAACGACAAACAGAAAGGGGCACACCTGAATACCACAACTGTGTGTTTTAACCTGTCTAAACAAACGGAATGAAAAGAGTGACAAAAATCATGCATCTGTGAGACAAAGTGTGTGTTTGAACGAAGGCAGTCAACATTTTCACTGCGGCACGATATGCTTTGTTGGTTCAGTGACTCCGTTTTATTTTTAACTTGACAGTCAGCAAACAGCCGGAAACCGAGGGTCTAAACAGATTAGAAGCCGACACACACTCACAATGCGCTGGTCTGACCAATGTGAAAACTTCCTCCTTTGGCAGAGGGTTGATCCAGAGACGGAGTTGGAAAACGAGAGGAGAGGACGAGAGCAGAGCTGGAGTGAAACTAACGAATCTCAACGCCTTCAGCCTCCACCGGCAGCTAAATGACATATACATACAAACAAGTTAAAGTGATGATTTACAACAATGTGAAGAAGAAAGAAAACTATGACAAACATACTTGAAGCATCCACTTATTAATAAAGTAAAACGATCCTGCACCCAAAAAGAAAACCCTAAAGAGATGTTTTTAAGACAAACCAGCTTAGACGGATCCAAGCAGCTGATAAATTGATCATTTAAATTTGCTGTATCAATGGAAAAAAGCAGCAAAAGAACATCCCATTCATCACACTACGACTCCTTATGACTGTGAGTCTGACCTAATGCACATCTCTGATTGATTTCACTGACATGAATCTGACTCTTACCTCTCTAAGTGTGCCGTACGTCCCAGGTCGAGGAGACAGTTATTCCACTGTGGAGCAGGTTCCTCAGCCCTCAGGTTTCTTTTGTGTGTGTTTCATCAGACCGTTGACGGGAGGCGTTTGGCTTGACGGGTGGGTCAGCCTGTCGACGGGGACTGTTACGCTCAGCCTGCAGAATGAGGAACTCAGAGATCTGGCAGGGGATTTTTCTTTCTTACTGAAACTTCCTGGTGCAATTGTCTAATGATTATTTGCATAATCAGCAACACACAGACACACACAAACGGGCATTACATACATGGTGTTTTAGACAATCATACACAGACAAACTGCACTTGTTGAAAGAATGTGCCATAAAAACATAAACCATCAGAAATCACTGAGGAATTCTCCCACGAACTGGGAAAACATTACAAGGCACAGTCACGTTACATGTGTTTCATTAAATAATTCATATTATAATTGTTGATAATGATCCCAACTGTGTTAAACTGATCTGTTCAGGTTTAAACTCACCATATCTTCAGCGTAATGACAGTTTTAGTATCTAGTCTAATCCATTCTCCCACAGCAACATCTGTTGGTGAAGTTGCAGAATTACAACAACACAGGAAACTTGACTTTTTTACCATCAGCGGTTATTTATTTTCATATGTCTGACACCAGGAGTAGAAAACATGGTTATAGACGGTCAGACGAGCACCTGCTGAAGACACTTAGCAGTATCATGCACCTGCCTACATGCTGGATTATGGACAACCGGGTTTACACAGTGTTGTTAAAGCAGATGAGAGTCACTAGTCACATGGCAGTTCACAACTTGAAGTCCTGACTGGATGAGGATTCGAAAGAAAAAGAGTCGCAGCTGTTTGATTATATTCAGCGTTTTGGAATGACATGAGTAAGACTGAGCCAAAACAACAAAAATACACAGTCGTTGATGTATGTTTTGCATGCACCGTGGTCTATAAGGATGATAATTAAGTTATGTGACAGAGAATACACACACTATACAGTAGTAGTAGATGGTTCTGCATCAGTTGTCACATAAACATGTACACGTACATACTGGAAGCTCCACTTAGTTTCGCATATCTACATAAAGTTTGTGTTTATAATGGCCTCATTACAAAAGTAAAAAAAAGCAGTTTAAAAGATAGTACACCACCATTATTTCCTTTTCTAACCACTATGCCATTCATACTCAGTGTATGTGTTGTTAAGTATTGTTGGTATCAACAGCAAATGTTCTACAATGTAGGTGAAAACACCTTTGAACAGATACACAGGCAGTGCACACAAGGTGTTTTGTTGGTGCTGTTTTCCAGGTTTCCTACGGCTGAGCAGTCCAGTTCTTTCTACAGTATTGTCAATTTAAAGGAAGCACAAGCCATTAACTGGCAATATAATCTCTATCAGCATCACTGCCTCTACAAACATGCTACTCCCACTGTGACCCATTACATCAGCACCACTCAGTTCTCTCACAAATTATTTGCACTACTACAAAACTCACATTTTTCTTTTTTTTTTTTCCTCATCATCGTGTGTGTTAAGTAGCTAAGACTGAAAGTAAAATCAGCTTCACAGGAACAACTAATTCACCCCGGCTCCTGAAATACACAGTCAAGTTATTCTCCTGCACAGCAGGCCGCTGGAGCACTGGGTGATCAAATCACAGCAAGGTGACCCTACGGTGGATTTTTGGGAGGTCAGTGCTTTTCTAATGGACCTCGTAGCTGTAGCGGAGCGCAGGCGAACGTATCACAGCTACCCTCCAGCAACAGGCCTACACATTATGAATGGCTTTACGATGCCGCTGGAAGGAGTGTGTGGCAGGTTAACTGTTCCTCTGCTCTGCCTCCCTCTGGGCCGAGGAGGAGCTCTGGCTGTCCTCTGTGTCATCTCCATCTGCAGGGGAAATAAATATGTAGAACATCAGTAATACCATACCAGGCTACATTACTCCTGAGAGACACAACCCAAAGAACATCAGTCCTTTTCCTAATAATGTGTTATCTGGATCAGCTTTGTAATTGCCCACAAAAAAAATAAACTACATGCAAACACCTTGTGCCTGCACCGGCAGCATTAATCATCTGCTTCAGTTAGTACCATCCTTTACCACCGGTATGTGTCGAAAAGGAAACCCCTTCACCAAATGACACTTAAACAATGCACATTTTAGCATGTTTTTAGAGCTGAGACCCCAATTTTAACTGAAAATGGATGATGGCTTCATTGTGAAAAGTGTTATTTTGGAGCACGTACCTTCCACCTAAACATACATTAAAAGGAAGTAGTAAGTTGCACAGATACAGCGAAGAACACGGCCCTCTATTTCCAAATAAATGGACATTTATATGATGCTTTTCCATCATACCGGTACTCTTTACAGTGTGTTTCATTCACAGACACATGGCTCCACCTCTGGGAGCAACGTGGAGATCAGTGTCTTGCTCAAGGACACTTCAACATGTGGCCACGAGCCGGGGATCAAACCTGCTCTACCTCCTGAGCTACAGCTGCCCCAGACGTCGCTTGTGCTTTTTAATAACTTCATGCAATTGAGTATTTTTTTTGTCCTCATTTATTCACTTTTGCTTTAGAAGTGGACACATCTATTCAGAATGAGTCTTCTACTCACTACACTCAGCCAATAGTGAGGAACATTTTGGTGGGTTTTTTTTGTTTGTTTTTTACACAGGGTTTTAAACTTCTCAGAGGCGAGTTCTAACGTTACATAACTGTGAAGGACATTTGTTGTTATTTTAATAATAGAACAAAGAACATCACCCTGAAGGCACACAGTCAGAATTAATCAGCGGCGGAAAGTATTCTGACTCAAGTACTGTAGTTGAGTATAAATGTGAGGTTGTACTACTTTCCTGCAGCTTCATACTTCTGCTCCACTACGTCTCAGAGACAAATACTGTACTTTTTACTCCACTACATTTGTCTGACACCTTTTAATTACCGGTCACATTTTTCATCGCCTTTCCCGTCCAGTGAAAACCACGTGTCTCCAAACGTTTCGATTTTGAATGCTTGTGAAAATCCTCCTCCTTCTTAATCTAAATGAACTCTTTAAGAACCCTCTTGGATTAGGTGGAAAATGCCTCGTCACAAAGCTGAAAAACAGGCCCGTTGTTCTGAGCTCGTGAAAAGTTGACTTCTTAGAGACACGACACACGTATGATGGTCTTACAGAGTATGATGCATTGCTGGAGATTAAACTACCGACAGTTTGCAAAGTCGTTCAAATGAGCTCAACCTTAAACATCTACAGCGGGAAAACGCACACACATACACATGAACAAAGCAGTGAAGTGACATGATATGCAAGGCAGGCGTGTCCTACATGAGGCTGAAGCGGTGGTTTACCTCCCCCTCCTGCGTTGATGTGCAGCTGGGACAGAGACAGTGTGAGGGGCAGTTCTCGTCCTTCGGGGTCGGTGGGACTCTGCAGGATGTCGTGCATGGCGTTCCTCCGTCCCGTCCTGCCAGAGGCGATGAAGTCCGCATACGTGGCCTCAACATCAGACATCGCTCGTACATTGTTCACTCAGCAACACCTACAACAAGCCACACACTTAAAGACGTCCGCCTCCCTTTGTCACACTGTGGAAATTTGCTTCAACCTGACATTAAACTTCACACATGGCTCAGTTCTGTTCCTTTCATCACATCTTTGTTGCTCTTCTTTTGTGCACATAGTGATTACATTCATCCGATTAATCTGTCCTACTCTTTTCTCAATGAGTCGATTAGTTGTTTGGTTTATAAAATACCAGAAAACGGTGGAAAATGATGATCAGGATTACGTCCTGAGATGTCTTGTTTTGGTGTGCAGCCCAAAGAGGAGGAAAGAGACTGATTAAAGTGAGAAATGATACCGACGATACATCATTGATTAAATTACACAGAAAGTGCATTTTGTCTCCTTAGATCTACTTCACGCAACTTGGGATTTTCTCCTCCTGTTGCTGAAAAATAGTAATACACTGGCTTTCACAGCATGACATTAAAATGAACAAAACAAAGACCAAATTTAAAAATATACATAAAATAAACAAAATAATCCATAAAAAAATTATTAAATAAGCACTAAATTGGTGCAAAAAATGAACAAATTAAGGAGCTGATCTGCACTTGTTTTTCTTAAAAATAATAAAACGATGCAGTGTGTAACTGAGCCCACATAACGTGTTTATTACAATATATATATTAATATAACCTGCATATTAGAAACACCCAGTGTGGAATATTTTAATATTGGACCCTTCAGCTCCAGTGAAACGTATACATCATCAGGCAGCTTATTGAATTTAGGCCTGGATGAAGCATCTGTTAGAAAATCCTCATGATGACTGGTTTTTATTGTGCTTCGTCCCATTTCAACGGTGTCCTACCTTCAGTGAAGACTTCTCTAGTGTTGTAACCCGGCGCTACATTTTCAGGGAGTGACTTCACCTACAGAGCAGCGCCATGGGCCCGACATCACCATCAAACGATTCAGCAAAACAAACACAGCGGAACTAACAACGATCGAGACCCGAAAGCGTCCCCTCGGCAAAAGAAAAAACCAAAACCAAATGTCTGACACTACATACCACGACGTGTCGGCAGAAATAAACCAAATCTATCAATATCAGTCACATCAGTTGGATGGTTTGAAGAAACCCAAGTCTATTCTCCATGGCCGTCGCATCTTCCTCCTTAGCGACCAATGAGCAGCCAGGAAACGGCATCTGAGCGCTGATTGGACGGCGGACACAAAAGGATGAGAGGAGAGAGCGCTGAGAAGCACCAGGGCTAATGCTGCGTTCACGGCCATCTCGTAAAAAAGGACAACGTCTCAGAAACGTCTAATTTCACAAAATAAACTAATACAAAAATAGCAATAAGCGAAATGACACTTAATATAGGAACGCTTTAAACAAGAGAAGTGGTACATTTTATAAAAACTGATGAAAAAATGATTACAAACAGTAGTCAAAAGGCAACAAGACACTAAAATAACTAGGATCATAGCAGCCAGTGTTGATATTTTATGACTTGATAGATGTTTTTATTGTTATCACAGTTATTGACAAGTAGGCAAATATCTTTACTCTCAGTAATCAGAAGCGGATCAAAACAAGTGAACACAGCTGTAATAAATAATACAATTAAGTAAAAACTACACTGACTGAATATATAAGGGGCAACCGTCTGCTATGACATAACCTTTGTTTTATGACATGAAATAAGACGTGAAATGAAAAAATGAATGCTTTGCAATAACTTTTCAAGCCACAGGATGGAGGTGTTGTCATCACGAATGAACACAGCTTCATACAGACGCCTATACGGATGATTACATATCTGAAAATGAGAGAATAAGCAGACTGTGTATTGTTACAATACATTTCTTCTTGACACGGACCAACGTAATCTCACCGAACGACAGTCGGAATCCCGCAGGTTATGAGAAATCTGCATAAAGTCATTGCTCTTTGCTGTTGTTAAAGGTATTTATCACTGCTCTGTGTGAGCAGACTGAGCCATCATCCTCTGAGATGTCTGAGAAGTAAATAATTGAACATCTTTTAACTAAAGGCCAGAACTGGTAAAGATTTCCTTTTACTGTTGTAATAAACAAAGAGGAGCAGTAGCGCCTCTAACACCACCTCTGTCGTAATGAGTGTCTGACTGTGTTGCTGTAGAAACACCTCTCCTCTTTGTGCTCGAGGTGCAGATTTTCAGCAGGACACATTTGATGACTTTTGAAAAAGGAATCTGATTAGTGGCAAAGAGTTGACTTCATATCCCTCCCACCAGCTTCAAAAGCAGCGCAGTGTCACTGATCTGTGCTGGAGACAGGATCCACAGTGGGATGGTTCACTTATTCACAAGCCGGCTGAACCGCTGTGCCTTACCTCACTGTAATCATTCTATAAGCGGCTCATCCGACTCCCCGAGACTGTACAGACTGTACACGGTCATATTCCATACAACTACCACATGATGAGTAAACACGGATTGCAGTTGAGAAATGACTGTGAATATCATGTTGTTATTATTGTGGCCAATATTGTGATTTGCAATTGCAGCTGGTTATCAAGGAAATGGCACAGAATATCATTAGCATTTTGATATGTACATATATCGTACATACAAACCTAAACTAGACTAAAAAAGTAGCTACTTTCATTTAGCGTTTTTCCACACTGTCACCGAATCCAAAATGTCACCAGACACACACTGGACCTTTACAGCTGCAGTCTTTTGATAGTTTTCTAGCGTCATTGGGCGAAAAATCCATGATTACCTTTTAGCATATTGTAATTCAAATGGTCGGAGAAGAAACAAGAACTCTCCCCATTTCTGTGGACTTTTCAGGCTGTAGATTCAAAATACACACCGTCCTTCTGCAGCTGTCTCCTCTCGGTCCAAATCAAAAGACTAAATATAGACATAAATGTCCTGATTTTCACACCACTGTGAGAAAAGAGAAGCCACTTTTTCAAGCTGTTGAACCACGGACTAGAGCAGTAGAGTCACGTCTGACTGAATCTTAACAGTGATTGGTAATTACAGCTGTCAATCACGTATTTAACCCCCGTCTGATTGGCCAAATCTACCCCGTCACAGGGTCGATTTCAACAGCCCCAAACAGGGGTATACTTCTTGTTTAATGTCAGATCACTTGAATTACAATATGCTCTAAGATTATGATACCAAAAAAATGATCAAACACTGCTTTAATGTATGTTTAAGTCATTACCTCATGAACAGAAGGAAATCAGACAAATTTAGGCAGCTGACGTCCCAAAGAACCCAGAAAATGCCTTGGTTCCTGGATAACCCACAGTTTGGAGAAACAAAATATTTACATGGTTCCAGAAGAAAGTGGTTCTATGGATGCACTGATGTTAGGATGATTTCTGATGCATATGCTAAACATATGGTTAATTGATACATGGTTTGTCTCAGTTTCAAGTGCATCGGTGCAACTTTAAGTATCTTCCTACAGTATCTTCAGTAAACATTTGAGTTTTCTTTTGTCAGCTGACAAAGACTTTGCCCAGACCTTCCTCCTGTCTCTTTGATTTTTAGATGAATGTTAACCTTCAGAGGCTAAACTGCTTTGCAAGATGCTTCTACATTAAAAGGATGTGCTTCAGACATCAGTGAAGGCAGCGTCATGTTTTATTCACTGCAGAAGATGTGGTTAGATCTACCATGAGCAGATTAGAGTCTACACAAGAATTTATGAAAGGCAGAGCTGAACTGAGCGTAAGAAACAATCTCAGTGTTAATTTGACTAGTTTTGGCCATTAAGTAAAGTAAAGCAACCAAAGGAGATGGCAGTTCACAGCTTCACAGCGTAAAGTTGGAAAAAATAAAATATAATCCACAGATATACTAGAAGGACACTCCTTCTCATCCCATGATACTCCAAATTATGATGTTTGTTTTCCTCAGTTGTTACCACTGTCTTACTTCTGATTCGTCTAATTTGATGCACGGCTCCAAAATGAAGACAAAGTAGAAGCATCTTCACGTGTAATACCACTGACGGCCACTAGATGCTGCTTCAAAAAGGTCCGGCTCCCATAGACTTACATTGAACTTCTCTCTAAAAATACTGAGTCAATCACTTTTTTCCCTGGTCTCGTTGGTTTTATTTGGACCCTCTTATAAGTGATCTGGTCCATCTTTAAAGACTTTCCGAGCTTCTGTTTACAAATTACAAACGTGGCAGATAGGCGGGGCATTAAGATCACAGACGACCTCCGCGGGTAATACTAGACCGTGTGAGTAGAGCTTAAAAGGACACCGGTGTAAATCCAACAACATATGTGTGTAAATGTAATCTATTAAATCACGTATTAGTCTTTTAAAGTAATTGGTGTCTGCGTTTTTAAATGTATGCTGATATTTGAATCAATGATCTTCGTAACCCAGTCTAGACCTTACTGAGTGAGCTAGCGTCTCCTCCTTTTTGTCTTTCTTTCATATTATATCACTGAGCATCATGCTGAGTGGGAGCTGTGTTTGTTTTTGGTGCTTGTTTCAAAAGCCAGACATAGCACTGTGCAGATAACAAATTTATAATCACCACAGCGTCTCATCGCCGGCCTCTGCTTCAAATCCACTTAATGCCCACAAGTTCGTATATTCTTTTGTGTTAACGTAGTTTTAAATGAACATGTGTTCCTCCCTGCAGCATTGTATTTCACACATACACATGCCGACACCTGCGAGCAGCTTCTCAGTACAAGCACGTTCTCGTGCTGATGGACACTGAGCAGCTCCACTGGAGCAGACAAGTGCCTTGCTTAAGGGGACTTCAATTTTTAGATTAGGTCAGATGAAACTTTAATGATCCCCGTGGAGATGTCAGGTCATTAGAGTAGGAGAGGATAGGCTACAGATAAGAATAGCTCAAATGGAGAAGGCTGAAAAAGAGAGTGCAAGAAATGGTGCTAGTGCAGCACATAGGGGATGATACAGCAAATACATGAATAAACACATGCATTTCATGTCGTAAAGTGTGCATTGTCAAAACATTAAATATCTCCAAAATAGCACATGTCACTGAAAAACACTAAGAATGTGTCCATATGTTCATATGTGGTGCTCTTTACAGTTTGGCATCAACAAACTGCTGCTTCTTCTACCATTAAAGTATGACATTTTGGCTGTGGCGTGCATACTTAATCTGAACATCTAAAGTCATTTCTTGTGCAATGAAGCAAACTGTGCATGGGAGAACAATGTGTGCAAGATTTAGCTTGCCATTGATGCCATTGACTGTGGCATTTGGAAATACAGCTTACAGCTGACTGAACAAAGAAATGCTAGACAAAGAGGACCAGAGAGAAAGACAGACACAGAGAAAGAGACAAATATAGATGGAGCCATAGATAGAGAAGAATCAGAGGATATATAGAGCTCAGTTCAACTGGGTTACAAACTTTTTCTGTCTCCTTTTGTCTTGTAACTCCCTCTAGTCAAGTCTTTGTCCTGATTTGGCATGCGTGTCTGTGCATATGCTCGATATCTATCCTTGCCAATTTTTCAAAGGGGGGTAAGAACATAGAATAAGGAGGAACATGTAGAGAAGGCTGGAGGCTACTATTTAAACCTAAAAAAAGGTTAAAGGTTCAATATGGGAGATTTGCGTGTGAATTTATGTAAAGTTTGTGTTGGAGTCTGTTTTGTGCCAATTCGTCTACTTTAGGCTTAGCTCTTGTTCGGTGACAGCTAGCAAGACATAGTGTTTATTTTGTGTGATTTAGAGCCGCGTTTATGATCTATAATCAACCACACATCCACTTATTCACCAACAGTATTTTACAACCAATCCATTTATTCATACTTTCCTGTAGTTTATGTGCTTAATCCATGCTTCCATGTACTTACCCGCAGCAGTTCAAACTGGCAAACGAGGAAGTGGGACAGTCCAAGTGTTTTTATAGGTGGGGATGCCCAGAAGGAACCATCTGGGGTGTGTAGCATGGGGGGGGGGGGGGTGGTGTTGTT
>JAPQRN010000010.1:12036-28143 GCA_037367275.1 Coranthus polyacanthus
GTGTGTGTGTGTGTGTGTGTGTGTGTGTGTGTGTGTGTGTGTGTGTGTGTGTGTGTGTGTGTGTGTGTGTCTGTGCACAAAGCTCCAGAGCAGAGGGCGTGTACGACCAGGCTGACTCGAATCCACAAGAGACACGGGAAGACATTTGTGCAGAACTTCACCAGTAGCTTCTCTCAAGATCTTCTTAGTATTCTCTCTCATCTCATATTATCTGGAGTACAAGCTCATCTCTCACTGGTTTATGAAAAGTGCATAATAATAACATATTTGATCAAAGTGTAGCAGCTTTGGTTGACTGACTGTTTTGATATAATTAAAGAAAAAGAAAAAGCGTGTGCCTGTGTGCATAAAACACCAGCATGAATAATTTGAACACTTTTAATGTTTACTTTTTTTGACAGACTTCTAAGTTTGTATATTGTTGGGTTTAGGTAGGCATATCCTAATCACAGTTTCTGAGGATGTTGGTTTTAGTCCAAACACAGAGACTGTAATGAATTATATTTTTTATTATTATTATTATTGGGTAAAGCTTTTATTTTTCACATTCTCCAAAGAGCACCTGAAGTAACAATGTTTTTCTTTTTGTTTTGTTTTTTTGGAAGAATTGGTAGAACGTCAATTGGCAATCCTCCCAGCAACAGGCAATAAACTGAGACAAAAATAACAAGGCCACAAGGTGTTTCTCTGCGATTAAAGCAACAATGTCAAGAAAACTCCGGAGAACTCTTACCCTTTAGATGTTTACCTCGCGTGTCACAGCCTTGAGCTTTAAACATCCTCAAGGTTTTCATTTGCCCTGCAGTTTGAATAAACTCTTCTACCTTGATGCCGGGTATAAAGCCTTTTTTTCTTTTCTGCAGCACAATAAACTGAACAAAGACTTTGCATTTGGGGTAATTTACAGTTGCTTCTAACTGTCCTCTGCTTGTCTATTCTCAGCAAAAGGGGGGCAGAGAACAGAGACTGTGGTGTGGGGAGGAATTAAAGCCCTGATCTACAGCTGCACATATAGGGAAACAAGACAAATCTGTCTGGTTTGGGATGAACATTTAAGTAGTTTGGGTTAAACTAAATCTCCTTGAGTCTGTCCCCCCCCTCAGCCCCCACCCCTTCGCCGCCTTTCATTCAGCTGAAGTTTTCTGCTCCATCTCATTCCGCTTCCCTCTCCTTGCTCCCGTGGTCTCTGTGTTTCTATCACCACCCGCCCTCTTGTTTTGGCTTGTTTCCCTTTGCCTCTGGGACAACTTCTGCTACCGACGGGTTGTACCTAATAATTTTCCAGCCTAAAACAATAACTCCAGCAAGCAGTGGTCTTAGCTCTACAGCCACCGTGACATTTTCTCATCGAACAGGCCTCCGTCTGAAACAACTAAATGCCACACGGACACCACAGGGCACAATTAGAGCGCTTTACGCTGGGCGGAGGAAGGGAGAACGCGGCACATATCCACATGTACGCACACACAGTAACTTCACTTCACTCCCCACGCAGCTCACCACTGTCCTCCAGTCATTTATTTTACTTTACTAATTGCTTTAATGGGGTTTTCAGAGGCTAGGATGTTTCTGCAAGCTGGTGGCGGCACACTAACTCACTATCTGTCTTCCTTCTGTCTCCATTAATAGGATCTGAATCTTTAGTAATGCAATCAGTTGACAAGCACTTGATTGTAGAACCTGCTCATTAAGACACAGTTAATTGTTGTCCTTTCACTTAACTGCTTCTCAAGGTATGATTAAACGCACAGGCATGTCCTGCCAGTAGAGCTGCAAGCATAAAGGTGAAGGAAGTAAGGAAGTTAGTTAAATAGAGTTTTCAGGTATCTGTACATTTATTTTTGTGACAACCTTGTACTTTTACTCCCTACATTTTAAGACAAATATCTATTCTTTCTGCTCCTTATATTTTCAACACAAGCTTGTTACTTTAGTTTTAATGCATTTGAGTGGAAATTATCCATTATTTTCATTTTGCATCATTGCGCGTCTTTCCCCCGATTTCAACCTAAATAGATAATAACACAATAACCTCTTGGTGTATAGAGCAGTGCATATCACACATGACAGACGTATGGGATTTATCAAGACAAAACAGATGAGAGGGACATGTGACCGCAGAGGAAAGGTCTCGAAAGAACTAATGCCGACATGGATAATGTGAGGTTCAGTAGCTTTGCACAGACGCAGCCGGTAGAAATGTAGACTTACTTTTTTTCCGTTTACTCTGTGAGGACATTTCAGAGCTTTACTTGCGTAAGGAAGTTGAATCAGTACTTCTACTTTTACCAGAGTGTCTTTTAGACACTTCTGCTTGAGCAAAGGACGTGTGTACTTTTGCCGCCTCTGTGAAATTTATCTCTGAGGGTCAACTATAGTCGAGTAGAGCTTTGGGATTTTGCATGGGCTTGCTGCGAGTTGGTATGGAATGAGTATGGATTACCACTAACTTGACAGAACATTGTGTGCATCAGCCAATGTGGTGATCGCAGTGGGTGAGCAGAGGAGGCAGTGCCAGGGTCTGCTCTGATTCAGGAACGATTTAGCCATCCATAGCATTCAGCCCCAGAAGGACGAAGAGACAGGGTTCTGCTCTTCTGTGTACAATAGCACAACAAAGACGGGGTCAGAATTCTATCTCTTTAGTCGGCAAATTCAGTCATCAATATTTTAGAGGCAGAGGAATCGGGACATTTTAGATTCTGTTTGGTTTAAGTCTATGAGCTGTGTTATGAGACGAAAATCTCATATCGCGACATAAGTCATTTCATACCAGAGATAACGATACATATCAGGATATAGCACATGTTGTATAAATGAATAAATCGTTTTGAATTATATACCCAACAAACAAATAGTATTATTACTGATTTATTTAGAAGCTTTATGCAAATAAACTAAGCATGTACCAACATATAAACCAGTTAGTGATGTTTGAGTCTGTCGCATTGTCCAAATGACCAAAAAAATTCCCAGAAATTGCCGTGATGTGAGGCTACATATAGTTATGGTATCTTGTCACTACATCAAACAGCCCCATTTAAAAAGCTCCCTTGACGATGTGTGTCTTCTGTGCAGACATAGACACAGATGTTCATGTATAACTCCACATTCATGCCTTTCCATCCTCTACTGAGGCTCACAGTTGCAGATTGAAATGTTGAATTGATCAAGCAGATCTGTCTAGTTTTAGCCAAATGCTCAGCTGAAGGCCCACTTATGTCTGTGATTAAACTCGTGGTCAGTCAGTCTGAAGCCAAATGGCCGTGTAAACTGCGCCAGTCCCAATTTGAATAAAGAAATGACTGCAAGCTGGAGTTTTGCATGTGGAGCGTGGATTCGCTGGGAATTCATGATTGGTTTAGTTAGTCTGCGCTGTCTGTGGGGGAAAGAAGGTGGACGAGTCAGATAAAGGAAAGCTAAAACAGTAGAAAAGATAAACAGACTGTAGGAGCCGAATAAATGTTTTCAGAGCTTCTTGTTGTTTTTGGAAGCGAGTGGCACCAGTTGGGAAGCCATGGGTTCGAATCTTCAATTAGATTGCATCTGGGTAAGAAATAATGATTTAGTATGCATGTATGCTGGGTTTTGTTTTACTACAGGAGAGTAATTTGAAAACTGCTGTGCAGTGTTTCGCATGCTGTGCAGATATTGAAAGCCAGCAGTCCAAAAACAGCTGTGTGCAAGTTAGGTGTGTATGCAAGTATGTGTGTGTATGTGTGCAGTCTCATTCTGAGTAATGTGCTTTTTTTCCCCCTCATATAAACTCCTTACATCCAGCCCATAGAATTTCACTGAAGCAGAACACTGCTGTTGCTGTGTATGTTGTGTGTGTTCTTGTGGAGGTGGATGCTTGCAGTGTGTAGATGTGTGCATGAATCTGCTGTTTTGAGAATGTGTGTGTGTGTGTGAGAGAGAGAGAGAGAGAGAGAGAGAGTGCATCTCTTTCTTCCCTCCTCCCTCCATCTCGCTTCCTCTTCCATCTTCTTTCTCTCTTTTCTCCCACCTCCTCTCCCAGAATCCCTCCTTGGTTTTCAGTGATGGTGGAAGGGGAGGGAAGGAGGGAGGGAAGGAGGGAGGGAGGGAGGGTGCAGATGGTCTGGACAGAGAAAAAGAGACAGAGAGAGAGAGAGAGGCGGAGAGAGAGAGGGCGATAGAGAGAGGCAGAGAGTGACTGGCGAACGGCGGGCTTTTTGGCAGGGTTGGCCGGTGGGAGGGCCCATTGTGATGCAACGTTGCATAAATAATGCCACGGGGCTTCTAAATGCTCCGTTGCCATGGGGACCTTTGTGCCTCAGTGAACACGGTGTGTGTGTGTTTCAAGGCCCCTGAGGAGAGAGAGAGAGACATAGACAGAGAAAGAGAGAGAGCGAGGGACTGACTTGCAGTCAGCTCAAGTGACACTTGTAGTCTTTCTCTCTCTCTCTATGTCTTTCTTTTCCCTCTCTCTCTCGCTCGCTGTGTCTCAACCCTGGACAGATGAGTGGTTGAATGAGGGGACAAGGAGTGTTGTCCTGTTTTGACCAGAGGGGAACAAAGAAAAGCAGGATAGTCTGCACTTTTGTGTCTGTCTATGAAGTATGGTCCATGTGAAGGTATGTGCACTGACCTCTCTTCTCCTCTCCTCTCTTTTTTTTTTTTTACCTCTCTCAGCCTATATATCCTTTTATTCTTTTCCTTCTTTAGAGACTTCCACCAAGTCTCATCCTATCAGTCTGTCTCTTTCTCTGTCTACTGAGACTGCAGTAACAGGTGTCTGCCTGTCAGCCCTGAATTGGAGGGAGCAGAGACCAGAGGGGCAGGGGAAAAGGAGGGAGCAATTGCTTTTGTTTGCATGTTTTCAAGAAAGCCTCACAATCCGAATCTCACGGCTTTCTATCCAGTTAGATAGTCAGCTCGCTTAGCCTCTCAGCCGGTTTCAGCTGTAGGAACAGCAAATAAGCAAACAAAAAGGAGCTTTACATCTTTTCCTACACCCGCTGTGGAGCTGTTGCTTCAAAGTAGGTTGTTTTTTCTGTTTCTTACATGAGCAGATGAAGGTATTTAGATTGATTTGACATGCAGTTTTGTTGTATGCATTAATGTTTGATATATACTGCAAATGGTTTATTTCAACTGTGTGTGATGGACTTACACCACTGCTGTATGTTTGTAGTGACTGATTTGCATTTGCATGAAAGCATTAGAGTTTTATCTTACTGGTTATTAGATTTTCAGTGGTGAGAAGAGCCACGAAAATCTATCCATCGCTTCTGCAGCCAATGATTGGCTGCACTCTACACTGAAAAGTTGTTAGTTTCATTACACGGCTTTTTAAAAATCCATTTCAAAATTATTTATTATCACCTCAGGAAATACAACCAACTCAGCACAGCTGATGGAGCCTGTGTTTTTTACTATTTCTGTTGAAAAGATATTCTTTTATCTGCAGTGCAGAGTAAACACATCTACATATCATCATGTTGAGTTTGTATAAACAGGGAAGCGTCTGCATGTTGCTGTCACTATTCAACAGGATCCACACGTTAGACTTCACTGCCGCGTGTGTGTGTGAGAGAACATTACAGCATGTTAACGTTAACAGACTGCTCTACATTTACAACATTTTCCTCTCGACTGCTCACAGAAGTCACATTTACTGTTTTATAACATATCCTATGTGGCATACAGACACACAAATCTCTTTACTGTGTCATGAAGTCAATTATAAACTTACATAACTGTGACAATGTTAGGGGGTCCATATATATCCACTGAACTGCACAGCAACATGGCCTCTTTTACTGTATGTCTGGTCGATGTGTGTTGAATATGAATATGGAAACTATGTGGTCAAGCTACAGAATCAATGCAAATTTGTGTGTGTCTGTGCAGTGTGCTGTGCTATGCATATGCATGCTTCTACATGTGCACATGCCTCCACATGTCCATGCTATATGTACAGTATCTGTGTGTAGGTGTATTATGTGTCCAGCTGGTATTAATGATGAGAAGATGGTGCATAATTGCAATGAAATTTGCAATGAAATTTGTTAACTTATTACATTAGTGATTCATTATAATCAAATTGTATCATTATGGTCCAAAGCATGGAGTTGCCTCGCTCACATGGACCAGCACTCTGTTCTCCACCTGTATTTCTTGCCACATGTATGGATGTATGTTTCCAGGATACTGTGAGAGCGTTCCAAATGCGTTCTTTCTCACTTTGTCTGTGCAAACGGAGCAGTTAGTTACGGTTACACATGGTGTTATGCTTAAGGTTATGGTAATGATTGTGTGTGCACCTCCTATAAATGCTCAGTTAATAGGCTAATAGAGCTCAGAATAGCTTCTCAGTATTAAATTGCTGCCCTTGCTGATTGGCTATGTCATTCGTTCTGTCATGATTTATTAAAATTCCATAATTTTTGGTGTCTTGAAAGGCATTAAAAAAACGTCACAAACCAATTTTGAGATCCAAATTATAATTGTTGAACCAGCACTCACCATGCATTCTCACTGTATGTTCTCTACTTACTTTGCGAGAATCCATATTTTAATTAGATTATTGTTTTTTCCTTCACAAATTGGTAAAATCAGTTGTTTATTCAGCTGTAATGACTGCAGCAGAGCACACGCTATAATCAGCTGTTGGTGTGTTTGTGTATCAGCTAATTAGTGGTTATTCATCACACACAGAACAGCATGAATTAGGCATGAAGACATTTTTACAACAATGGAGCATTTTCAGTTTGTAATGTGCACACCTCCAGAGTAATTTAGCAGCCATTAACTTTAGTCACTTCCAGCAGTTAAGGCTTTATTTTACTCAGTGTTCAAATTTGATCATCCGCGTAAACGGCATCAGGTTTGGAGTGGCTAAACTACGTAAACAACCAGAATCTGGGGTGAGAGTGAGTCTGCAGGGGGCGCTACATTGCAGCCACAGATTGGGTGTTTAACTGGGGTGACGTGACTGGCAATCAACTTTTCTATGTCTCGATGCCTCCTTCGTATCTGCCACCACACGAGAACAGGAGGATGCAAATCCTCAGGTTCAGTCTATACATGATTTCTCGAGCAACCCTCGGTCTAATGTTGGTTTTTTTCCGTGAACTTGACACTTTATGTCAAAAAAACCTCCAAACTTCATCTGTTCCATGAGTTTCTCAGTGGCAGAATAACAAGTGTGACATGTGTGATGGTTTTAGTTTGGTGTCGCAGTTTTGTGACATATCAAACTCTTCTCACTGAATGTCTGGCAGGGTAAAACTGGCAGACACACTGATATCTGCTCTGTTTTTCCCACCACAGACTGCAGAGTCCATTTCACAACAATTAAAAATGTGTTAGGGACCACTGAGCCAAAGTAATGTTCAGGATGACTGTAAATGTGACAGTAAATAAATAGACAGATTGTTTTGACACATCCCCCCTCCTCTCGCTTTCTCCCCTCTTTCTCTCTTCAGGAGTTGCAGTTTGAACGTCTGACCAGGGAGCTGGAAGCCGAACGACAGATTGTTGCCAGTCAGCTGGAGAGATGCAAGCTTGGCTCTGAGACTGGAAGCATGACTAGCATCAGGTGTGTGTGTGTGTGTTTGTCCCACACCTGTCAGATCCTCTTCCATACACTCTACCTGTATGTGGCAGCTGTGCTCTTGCAGGTGACTGGCTTTACAGCTGGTCACATTAAAGATACCCTCCTTGATTTGTGTCCAAATCTCATCTCTGTTGTTAAGATCACAGTTCAAAGCACGGTCGCTTTGGTTTAGTACTTGGAGACTGATTTCTCTGCATTCTTCTGGTGCACCAGATTGTGTTCCTTCTCCTGTACCCACACACTTGCCAAATGAGTTACTTGCTAGAGCTGGATCGTGCATTTATGTTATTCTAGCATGAATCGTGAGCATTTGCAGATTCATACATTCACCCGGTAGCTGCCGTTTCCCTTCGCCTGCTTAAAAAAAGATCTCAACCTGTAAACACATTATATAGCCTTATCACAGTTATACGTCGTCATGGTGAGCATGACTTTGCACAAACATGCAGCAACATTATCACTTATTTGGAATTATGCATTTTTTTCACTATTTACTTTCCCTTAAGCTCTGATTTGGTCTTCACTAGTTCCTGACAGAAACATCTGGCTCCTCAGCTGCTAAATTGCTAAATGCTCCACATCTAACTAGTTGTTAAACAAAACAGTCAGTGAGCGCCGCAGAGCTGAGGGAAGCTGCAGTAAAGAACATCATTCTCTGTGGTTTAATCACTGCAAGTGACTGCTGTCACATCACAAACAAAAATATTGATTAGTGCAGCTTCAAAAGTCTCAAAGCCACTTCTTAAAACTAACAATGCATGCAGATTTTTTCTCTCGTAGTTAAAGGATGGTCATGAGGAAACTTTGTCATATATTCTAACTATCCCCGCCTGCTAGCTTGTATCCAATCAAGTGCGTTTTAACTAACTGATAAATGTTCACAGTACCAAATAGCAAATATTTTAATGAGCAAGTTTTTATATAACTTCATTTGAGCTGACCTGATTTTAAGAACACGTACTGTAGAAGCTGTTATGGGCTCTTACTATTATTATCCTCCTTCTATAAAAAACACACAGAATAACAACGTGCAAAGGAGCAAAACATGAGGATGATGTTGTCTTATAAATTCAAATGCAGTAAAGGGCTAAAACTTCAGGAAAAGTGGAACTTAATAAGGAATGCTCATTTCAATGTAAAGTAAAGGGGTTAGGATTATGTTCAGACTTCTAAACTTCAGAGTATATGCATGGTGTGCTGCAAGAAAAGCTATAGACGCATTGAAAACTAACCAGCAGAGTAAAGTGTATATTAAAGGGATCAAGTCGCCTGCTCTTACGTGCACATTACCTACACACAGCACCTTAAAGCTCAGAAGTTCATGAGGAATGAATACAGAATCTGAGGGGTTTAAACTTGAAAGAAAACCATTGTCAGATCGACGCGATAACCTGAGGAGTGATCAAAAAGAATCTCATATGAATAATGGATGCTTTGCTATGGACTTTTAGATTGCGTAACTTGTCATTGTCTAACTGTGCCATCTTGACAATAAAGCTCCCCAGGTTGATCAAAGCAGCTGCTTTTAGGCGTTTAAATGAAGTTTAGCTCTGGTTTTAATGCACTAAACCAAGGATTCCCAAACTTTTTTAGCTCTACACCCAAAAAAAAGGAATTTGATGTCTCCCCAGGACCAAAACGTACAATCTTTTTTAATTGCATTTACATTTTTTATCAAGTATTTGACCATCAAACAATGTTGAATAAATGCTTTGTTGCATCATCTACATTAGGGACCAATGAGATGGGATGGAATGGACCGTCAGAATTTCAGTCGTGTCTAGCCAACGATGTAATGTGACACCAACAGTTCAAGAGTTAACGTTCACAAACACGTGACTGACTTACCTTTCAGTTTTCTTTTCACTTGTTGGATAATGAGAATGTGTCCTTTGGAGGTGTTTGTCCACTTTGACAGACACTGAGGCCTCTCCTCTGCATGTCTGAAAGCTGCGGTGAAGCCAGTCTTCAGAAACTCTTCCTGTATTTTCGTTTCCACATCACGCAACTTTACTTCAGCCGGAGCGAGATCACATTTTCAGGTCCAGGTTCGCAAGAGGAAAGAGACAGCATCTGGGCTGAACACACCAGTGCAACAAAAAAACAAAGCTCTTCTTTTAATTTAATCAGAAAAAAACAGGTCCAATTTTGGGTCTGTTTTTTTTTACAGGCAGCTCTAGACAAATCCAGACCTTTGAGGACATAACGTGATATTGACTCTTAGAAACGCCTATTGCATATCACTAACAATCAATGTGCAGCTGTCGGCATAATTCACTGTGCTGTTCGAGTCCTCCTTTTTTGTGTTGAGGGAAATAAACTGTAAACTACGTGTAGTCAAATGATCTGGACCCGAGCATCGTCTGGGCCCAAAGAGCACATTCTACACATTCCATAATAGTCACAATGTGAAAACAGCTCTTCTGACATAATGGTGGTAATGCACTTATCCTGCCTCTCAGGACAATGTAACACGATTAAAGCCTCTGTCTCACTCTCTCTCTCTCACACACACACATATTTAAATAGACGCACACACAATCCATCATCTTTTCTCTCTTTGATACCGTTAAGCGAGTGGGGATTCCATCCGTCTCAAACTAATTACTCATCTGCTGCCATTGTAATACTTATTTCACTTTGAGGGGTGGACTAACAAAGAGCGGGGAAGATGGTCTAAAAACCGATGCATTCACGAGTCCAATTAACCGGTGCATGTGTTTAGCTCTTCAGCGCTGTCACAAGGCGCCCATTTAAAACAGCGCTAACATGGGAGACGGAAGAGGTGCAGAGTCCAACAAAACACGTCCTCCACTTCATCACCCAGCTGCACACAGATGGAGTATAGGCTGCCGTCTTGCTAACCTGCTTACATAGGTTTATTACGTTGAGGAGCAGAGCGTCTTGCGCATTACACTGTCTTCTATTGCTCTTCGTAAGCCTTCCACTTTGTTTGACTTGTTGGGAATTACCAAATGGGACAAACGGTTTGGCAAAACACTAGTCCACCAAGTAAATGTGCTGGTGAATTGCAGTGCCTTGTGTCTGTAGGATTTATTATTCAATTACACCTGAAACATTAGTGTTGCTTGTCTTTTGCATAGTTTTATTGATCGCTGCCTGTCTTGGTTTACAGAAGGCGCAGCATCTAAACATTAACAGCATCATGTAAAAGAATTTATCTCGGTGAGATATCTTGACACGAATTGGAGCTTGTTGGAAGTAAAACAAAATCTCATTCCTTTTGTCAGTTTGAAGTTTCATTTACTTTGATAGCTCCAGACTCATGGTATGTGGGTCAATTTACTTGAAGAATATCGGCCTGATTAATTTTACATTACATTTTACTCATTGAAAAAGTAACAAACCATATCTTTGCTTACAAAGGAGAAAACGTGGCACTGTGGTTTAACAGCAGTACGACTGCTCTGGAGAAATTTACTACCATCAACAGTAGCTTAGCATTAATCCAGTAGCTCTTGAGTTAGTCATAGGCTACTTGAAGCAGTAGAATTAACACTATAGACCTTTTTCACAGCAGACATTTTCACTTGTTAACATCAGAAAACACACAGGTCTTATATATATATGATTACAAATGGTTGTCTCCCTTTGCGGTCGATCAGTTTCAGGTCTTGGAGTCGTGCATGCTGGTTCACGGCCTCCTGGGGAAGCGAGATGACCATTGTTAATGTTACAGTAACACCTGTGCTTTGCCTGCTTTTACAAGCTCAAATATCTGCTGCGGAAAAGGTCTATTCTCCAACTGCAATGTAGGGAAGTTGTGGTTCACATTAACAACACTTGACATGGAAAACGTTCCAGCCATCGCTCTTTTCAGCAGAAGCTAAGCTAACACATACTGGACCTCAACTCCTGGTACGAGAGAGGATAAATGAAAATCATCGAAGTAATGAATAAAGTTAGGAATTATAATGCACCAAATTTAAATTTAAATCCTCTGCCATACTTTAGTATTAAAAAAAGTAATCACATTGCACTGCTTATCCTTAAACTGTTTTAACTTGCCAGACACATTTGAGGCGACGGTGTTTATTTTCAGTTTCCTCAACTTTAGGAGCTTTAGAAAGTTTTTTGACAATGTATTGGCGTCGTTGTTATTACTGGTCTTATTGAATATCACTTGTCAAGAATGAAAACGTAAAAGGAATAGAGTTAAGATTTAAAATGTATTTAAAATGTGGAACTACTGTATTCATATGTGTTTGAAAAATCCTGCAGCGACAGCCTGCGATCAGCTCTGTTTCCACACCCAGACGAAACCACAGGTTCATAGACTGAGACTGAGTAGATATAATATCACCAGCGGTGTTATGACCGGGGATAATACAATGGCTTTGTTGGGTTTTCAGACACCTTGCCTGATGGCCGTGCCAGATAGAAAGTCCCGGAACAATGGAGGATGGCACCGTGTCACTGAATTTAGGCTGTTTTTCATGGGTTTGTCCTGTATTAACCTTCTGTTTAGAAAAGTGAGAAATATAGTGAGAGGAGAGATAAAGCGGTTGACTTTCTCTCTTTTTAATATTTTGACTTGAAGCAAGTTGAAATAATGGGAATCTGTCCTGAGATAGTCAGGTTAAACCGGAGGAAAAAAAACCAAAAAACAGTTGAATTATGAATGAGTGGTAAGTGCAGCCGTGTGGCTGTGGGGGAGCTGGCAGTTCAGGAATCTGCTCCTGTTGTGTTGTGGAAGATAAAGACTTTCAGAGGTGCTAATGAGTTCCTCAGCTCTGCCTTTGTTTCCAGCCTTAATCAGTCACCACAGGTCACAGTGTCTGCCACGGCATATGCTGCTGCTTTATCACTTCAAAAAGCACAAATCCACCGCATGACTGTGCATGTGTGTGTGTTGCTCTATCAGTCAAACAGAGACAATGTTCTTTTCTGCAGAAAGAAGAGCGTGACATATGTTGCCTCATTAGTTAAAGGACTCTTCCACCTCAAATGCTGCAAATTATACTATAATGGTTCTTTGGGAAAAAGTAATTACAGCTTTTACACAGATTTTTGTTCAAGATATTAACATCAAATCAAGCTTGTATTCATATTATACAATATTATTCGCCATTAAACAATATTTTACTTAATATTTTGATTGTGAATGCCAAACTACATTGTTTTAAGGCTCCGACAGACTGCGAGGTTTCAGAAATCGAAAGTCAATCACATTGTGTGACATGGATCTTAAAGTACAAGAATAAAACATCATCAGCGCATGTTGTGTCTCTACAGTTGTAAACAATGAAGCTAAGCTAAAGATGGTGCATTTACAAAAGTAAGTGTTTTATCATCACTTCTTCTCTCTGGAAAAGCCCAAAATCACACGTTGTTTACCAGGCTTTACTCAGGTCTCTGGTGGCAAGAAAATACACATGTACATGATACCATGTGCAACAAATATTTTACATATTTTAACATGGTTACATTTTAAGAAAATAAAGTCATTAAATAATTCCGAGCTACTATAGTAAAACTGGCTGAGATTTGTCTCTTGCTATCTCTCACTATATGTAAGGAAATGGGTTTGAATTTACTCACTCCTGTTCATGTGCTGCCTTTGTTATTCTGTTTGCCCGCTGCTCACTTTTTGTTGTTGTCTTTTTACACTTTTTATAGCCCTGTCTGTCTTTACTTATCTGACTTCTCTTGAAGTTTTCAGCTTCTGCTTCTTCTACTGCATGTCTTGTAGTGTTGATTATGAAGCGGGTTCATTTTGAAACCCGGGAGCGGTTTCGATTCGAGCCTGGTTGTAGACATCAAAACACCTCTAACAACCAGAGCCAAGGCTTAGAAAGACAACATAGTTTTGGTGAATATTTAAACTAACCCTGAAGCAGATGGTTTCGAAAGAGAACATGACTGACCCTGATACCACTCAGCTATAAGTTAACAACGTATGAATTGGAAGTTAAAGGAACAATGTTCCCTGCTCTTGTTTTTGATCAAAGAAATACAACCAGTGAGGGGGCTCCTTAGAAAACAAGAGAAGCCTCTCTCTCTGCTTGCTCTGTTGACGAACCTCCCTTTGTCTACTGTTTACCTGCTCCCTGGCTACAGTCGCTTTATCTAATCATCCAAGTGGACCTCTGACAGTGAGCACACACAGTCGATACAGATATCTTAGCCCTGGTGGCATCATGGTGGCCACTCTGGCGTGCTGGCTGAGGAGAAGCCACCTCCTGGGCCTTCTATTTGTCTGCTTCTTTTGGCTGTACATAACTGCGACATTTGTCTGGTAATCTGATACGTGGCTGCATGCTCGTCTGGCTGCTGACTGTGGTTAAGTGTGTGCATGTGTGTGTGTGCATAAGCATTGGCTGTAACTGCAGCACCCGGCGAGACCCACCACCGTTTGTCTGGCGGGAAAAATGCAACCCGTCTTACGAGCCCAGCGAGCGCCCATTACCCAGAAGCTGTCAGGGTGCTCCGCTGCCAGCTTAGACACACAGCTTTGTGACTGTCACCATGTTTGTCCTCAGCAAGCGTAGACTAACAGAGATGTTTGCAGACAGGTGCGGCTTTGTCGAGAACTATTTTATTAAATTGAGAAACGCTTTTGACAGATGGGTCCATTTTGGGCCTTCAAAAGGAAAAGGGTTTCCCCACTGAGGTAATCTCCAAAATGCATGATAGCTGAACAATGTAGAACATTTCTTCAGTCTTATCATTGCATTACAGTACGACTCACCTCCTGTTTGCTTCGCAATTGTCTTCTCTTCTATGTGTAAATACTTCGTCAGTGTGCTCAAGTAGAGCTTTCAGGTATCTGCACTTTATTTAACAACTTTTTTACCTCTAATCCCTACTTTTCAACACAAACGTCTACAGTTATATATTCAGAACAGGCTTGTGACTTTAGTAATTAATTGCAAGCTAAATGGATGTTGCAGTAACACATAAAAGAGATGATGATTGGTGTATTCACTGGCGCATGACAACAGGGCAACAAGACAAACACAGACGAGGAAGTGAGTAAAGAGTTATTTTAGTATATGTTCAGTATGTGTTCTTTAATTTTATTTGAAGTTGGTCTCCATGAGGGTCAATTACCTTCGTACAGAAACGACTACGTATCTGTATCTGTATCTGCATCTGCATCTGTATCTGTATCTGCATCTGCATCTGTATCTGTATCTGTATCTGTATCTGTATCTGTACTTCTACTGGAGTAAAGAATGTGTGGACTTTTGCCACCTCTGAATATAAGTGTGATCTCTTCAAAGGTTGTAATTAGTCAAAAACACTAAACAAATCACAGGATACTTATGTTTAATGGACACAGGACATTATGAATGCACATAAATTGGCCGTTGCGTGTTCAGCTTCCCACAGCTTAACAGACAGTATTAAAGTAATAGCCAAGTTTTAGTGATACGTCTTGTGAAAGCAAGCTGCTCCAGTTTTTATAACCATCGCGCTCTTTCATTCATCGCATTCGTCTAGTGGTGTTTTCAAATGAAATCCATATTTTATTGCTGTCACTTGAGCGACAGTGGAGTTGCCAACCAAGTGAAAACTGTGGACTTGATTTTAAATCCTCAGAAACGTAGTGAGAGATGAGGATCAGTCAGAGAAGAGAGACAGAGAGATGTGGACAAAGAGACGAGGGAGGGAGAGACGAACCTGGAGCAAAGAGGAAAAAAGAGCCAGTCCATTGAATCTGCTGTTTGATTGATTTTGTGCAGTAGCTTTGCCACGACTCACACTGAACTCACTCCAGTTGTAGTTTTATTTCACTGCTGTGATTATACGCTGGCCAGCCTGTTGTTTAGTAGATCGTTGCAGTAGAAAATGAAAATGTTTTACAGGTAGCGCAATACAATACTGCTTCTCTGTTTAATATATGTCACCAGGTGTAGGTTAATTACAGTTTTTATAGTTATTGATACAATCATGAAGCTCCATTTTCTCTCATAGTAAAACCTGTGAACCGAAATGGAACATGCGCTCTGCATTCCTAAACACGATCTTTTGATTTATTAGCCTCTTTTAACAGAATGGGGTCCTGGCGACATCTTTAACACATCAGTAAACATACATCGTCTTATCAGGTTGATACGTCATAACTTTTTTTTAATGAAATTGTTCATAAACGTGAGTTAAATGCCTGAAATGTCTCAAAAGTCAGTTACAGCAAATGATGCATCGTGTGCTTTTAAGACCAGCCGTAAAACATAGCAAAATAAAAGGATTTTTATCTGCTTTAAAATATCTGTTCAGTGTTTAAGGCCCACACACACTTATGTGGGGTTTGGTTAAAGAAGTTAAACAGATTAATCAGAAGAAAGCCTCTAATTAGACCCAGTGTGGGGCCACTGTGTGTGTGCATAGCAACAACATTTCTTTAACATTGCTTCATTGTCATTGTATAATGAAATACTGGAATATTGTAATACTTTCTACATATTTGGTTTTAATAAAAGAAAACAGAACAGTCATTATTATTATGCGGAACCACCAGATTCGAAAATACATGATAAGAGATATATATTTGTCATGTT
>JAPQRN010000010.1:28243-41077 GCA_037367275.1 Coranthus polyacanthus
TCTTCTCTTCTCTTCTCTTCTCTTCTCTTCTCTTCTCTTCTCTTCTCTTCTCTTCTCTTCTCTTCTCTTCTCTTCCACACTGAGACAATTGTTCAAGTCGTTGCAGCCACATTCATTCTTTTTACATAAAAGAGAGACATTGTGTAATATGTGGGATGTAAACTCTGTTACAAAACACATTCAAGGCCATGAACAGAATGACTCTTTACACAAGCACAGCTCTTACAAAACTTAAAGTTGTCTGTAGTTATATAAAAGCATCAACCAAAACTAAAGCTGGCCTTTGACCACAATCCAAAGTGTGCATCACGCTGCGTCTGTATCAAATTTATCGACTTTTTGTTTTTAGAAAAAGCAGCTTCTTTTTTGCTGAAGGATCAAGGGGTTCTTAGCAGCGCAGGAGGAATGATCACATTCATCAGTGTCACTAATTTCCTCTTCTATTGTATTTGTTTGTTCCCCTCAGGACAAGGTCTTCTGTCCCAAAGCGCTCTGCAGCTCAACAGCCAGGATGCCTATGCAGCTGCCGGTTACCATAGCAACCAAGGCCTGGCACTGGGCGAATCGGTCACAGGACGCAGCGGACAGGTTGGAGGAGCAGTTCACAGCTACAACCAGGTACAAACGCATATAATAGTAAAGAGTGTAAGAGTTTCTCAAAGTCAAGGATGCCTCGTTGGCCGGCGGGTCCTTCATAGGAAGAGTCCTTCCTACCAATCGGAGAACACGTGACAGAAAAGGTCCCGCCCCCAATTTCACAGTTGAGTAACGCATACATTTGACACATTTATGAGAAGATGGAAATGTGAAATGCAGAAATAACATCAAGCCGGCTTCAGTCAGCGCTAAGTGAGGCTGGTAAGAAGCTAATGGTTACAAATTTACAGTGACATTAGTTTTACAATTTAGTACTAATAAATACATGTACAAAGACAATAACAAGATACTTACATTTAAATGCATCCTGCACAGGCAAAGTAGTTAGCTCTTATTCTTTTACTTGCATTTTTAAAAGACTTGCACATAGGATTGTGGACAGCAGAAGCATCCTTCAAATGAAGGACATGGTCCTTGTTGGGTAGGATACTAGACAACCGATGACGTAGCATCCAGGAACAGTAGCCACTGAGGACACTTCACTTTGAGAAACTCCTTGTGTTTTCCTTCTTTTTTTCCCTCTCCTTCCCATCCTGCCTCATTCATATTTTTCTTTTCTTGTCCTCACTTACGACCTGAACTCATCTTTTTCTTTCTACCCTAGGTGACCTCCAGCCGTGCAGCTGCTCAGTTAGCCGGGACGGACTCTCCCTCTCAGTCCCAGAGAGACTCATTTGCCCAACAGGCCCATGGAAGCGCCTTCCACATGCCTACTGAGGCAGGTTCTGCACCTGCTGGACCATCCATGTATTACTCCTGTGCCACTTTGCCTGCGCAGGTACAAATCCCTGAATAGATTACTGGAATGCTTGAGTTGCTCTCTGAATTGCTATGTGTTGTGCACTACTGTTGGACTCTTTGTCACCTCTGTAACCCTGCTGTTGCTCAGATACTAGACACATTTTCTATTGAAGCTGCAATAGGCAATATTCTTTTGGCTTTTGTGGACAGAAATTCCGTAACAGGCTTTCAGCATATTGTAATTCAAATGTCTGAAGAAAGATGTACCGCACCTCCTTTTGCCTCCTCTGTCTTCAGGCTTTAAAAACCTTGTGACTTTTCAGAGAAGGGGGAAATAATGATCGATAGATGTATCGACCAGTCGCTGTCAAATGCACACTCTGTGGCTCATCACAGAAGCAACATGGCAGCTCCTCAATCCATGATATTTTGGCTTTTATTTTAACTTTTCCTGATCGCCGCTGTGTCATCTGTCTTTATATTCAGTCTGTGCTCAGGGTCGCGAGGAAAGAGCTGCAGGAGGAGGGTGTATATTTTCAAATTTAGTCTTTTTTTCCCCCTAATTTCTGCGTAATGAAAATCTCCTTAGCATAAAAACTTGCATGGAAAGTAGCTGTCGTAGGCGTGAATTCCCAGTAGTTTCTAACATATCCCAGTGTCGGTCCCCATGTTTACTACGCTCAAAATAGTGTCGGCTTTGCTATACTTAGACTGGCAATCGTATGACTGTATGTAGTCTGGAACAAACTGAACATATGGATGACAGACATGCTGCAGAAGTTGCTCTGACACATTTTTGTTTACATGCAACCATATAGGATGCTGGTTTTGCAAAAAAAATTTATTGCAACACTATTTATATAATAATCTGTTTTTATCTATTTAATTATCTGTTTCATTAGTTTACTCTTAGGGAGCACCATTAACTTTTATCTAACTGACTCTAAAATCTCATCTTGAATGTAGCGTAGCAGTTATGGATAAAAAAAAAAGAAAAGCTCCTTGTCAGAACACCTAATCCCTGCCTAATTACTTGTTTCTTTTGGAGATGTCCTGCTCAGAGACATAAATCCTTTTACACTAAAATAAAAAAAAAACAGAGAACTGCTCGTGTTATTCTGCAAGAAAGTGCTGTAATCAAATGTATTCACAGCTTTTACTTTGTCCAATGGATTGAACCTCTCCTTCACACTGATTACAACACTGTACTAAATGAAATACCTCAACACCACAGTATTATTTACTTTTGTGGCAAATGGGAGAAAAAAACAGAAACGAATATTGCCATTTTTTTTAAAAAGAACAGAAGTGAATAGAGTGTAATAGATGGTAGATAATATGAATACACATTTGTTCAGTAACTTACACTAGCAACTGAAAACAGAGCTTCTTTTCTCACAATCGCTGGCAGCCACATTGCAACAACCTTGCACTAAACATTGTCCTCTTCGGTAATGATTTCCTTTATTTTCCCGTTGTTCACTGTGTTGAATACATTTTCTAGGCCGAGAGTGTAGGATTTCACAAACACGGTGTTAATCACGTCTTTCGATTCCATGAAACTCATTTAACAACACTTTTCCGTGAAGCGAAATCGCAGACGTCCTCTCCTCTGCGCACCTTGACCACGCTCATCCAAATTAATGCAGTGTTTAAAATTGTACCTTTTTTTCCCCCTTTGGAACCGCAAGACCTTGCAAATATTTCTCTAACTTATTTCCCCACTTGACACAAAATGAAAATTCATGTTTGTAATTCGGCTGGAACTTAATTTGGCGGCCCATTGCATCGGGTCGCATTTCAAGTTCATTTGGTTGTAAAAGTTCAGAGTCATCCCTTCATGTTTGGTCTGATAACTCCAAGCTCTTCATCAGGATGTTATCACAGATTAGAGTCTCTGCTCTCTGGTTTCTCGCCCCGGGGGGAGTTGTTCATCCCTCTGAAAATAATGACATGAATAAGAAGAGAGATGAATATTTAAAGTGAGTGACATTCCCCTTTAATGAAGTACAACTCTTCTGTTACAGCGTGTGAGCTCCCCTCTGCAGGCGGTGGGATCCCCTACAAAGCTGCAGCGCCTGGGATCAGCTTCCTCCGACATGCCCAGCTACGCCACGCTACAGAGGGTGTCCTCCCCCAAACAGTCACCCAGCCGACTCGCCAAGTCCTACAGGTTGGTTCAATTTCGTTGTGACTAATTGCTTTAATACTCCATCACTGTTAAGAGCACATTACGCAAAAACTTCACAGGCCCCGAAACCACAGAGAATGTAATTGCTGGAGGTCGATACAGCTGTTGATCAATACCAGTTATTTAACTCACCTGGGGCTGAGAAAAACGCTTGATACTTTAAAGGTAGTTTTACATCATACTTCAGCCTGCCTCCAGAAAAAGTACATAACAGTATATATTACCGTATAATGACGTCTGAAAGATTAAAGCCAGTGTGGCCCCTGTATGGATTTTCGCCCCTAAACAACTTTTTCAGTGCCTCGGATTTGGCTTTGAAGTCTTGTGTGCACCTGTTCAACACTGCTACACACCATTTAAGGCACTAAATCTATTGATGAAACCCCTGAAGCACAAGAAAAAGACATAACAGTGTTAAAACTACACCTACAACTCAGCTCCAAAATCGGTGGATCTGCCTCCATCCTGGTTATGGTTCAAGGTGGAGGCTTATGAAGAGCGGACGTTCATACAGGACGGTGAACCGTGAGACCTTTACCGCAAAGGGGGATATTTATCAGTCTTATGACAGGGCCGTGATGGTTGCTAAGGCCCATAACAGGTTAAGGCAGAGTTTTCCAGTCAATCCATCAACCCCGGCCTCTCCACCACTGAGTACTTTGAACCTATCAGACCCGACTCACCTGATGTTTATGTATTTATTTATTTTGCTTCATGCTTGTTCATAGAAAAAAAAACAACTAAACTCAAACTCACCAAAATAATCCAGCGAAACAATTTCATAGAAATATGTATGAAATAATGCATCTCACCAGGTGAAAACATCATGAAAAAGCTGAATATAATTTGTACGTGATGTTGTTATATCAGTTCCCGGCGGCTCCGTCACTCAGAGCGCAGATGTCCAACAATGCAACAGTCCACTCTTTGTCCATTCACAAACAAACTACAGTTATGACCTATGTTTCCCTCTATGTTTTCCTTCCTTCTCACTGAAGAGACATGTGAACTGGCCCGTCTCAGCTCGGCCTGACACTCAGCTTGTCAAATCACCAGTGTCTGGTTTTCGAACATAGACGTTTTCTCGCTGTCTGTGGGCTGTAGCTCACTCGTCACCGAGAAGCTCAGCGTTATCAGACGTCCCCTGGTGAAATCCTATCTCGATCACTAGTGTTTTCTCTAATTACTCCAAACAATGGACCTCCGTCGAGAATAGACAGGAGAAAAATCTTGACCTCGTTATTTTGTTTTCTTGGTTTCACCAGTACTAGAACTGCAACTGTAGCAACTCAAGATCACTGTCCTCATTCATATTTTAAGATGCTACAAATTCTATCCAGCTACAAAAAAATGCCTTCAATCAGCGCTCTGCAAATTATTTTGCAATAAGTTTTCAGCTCGTCGTGACTCTTTTCTCTTTTACATGACTATTACCATGGCAACAGAGGTTGTTAGTTGTAATTTGTCAGATGGTGCCACTGGTTAATTAATGAATTTATTTATTTTATTTAAGTTCTGAGTCAGCCTGTGTCTCCAGTCTTAAAGAAAGTGAAAAACAGTTCCTTTTCTTTTGGCCGGGCCCAACCCTTCCACCGAGTTTCTTTTGTGTGATCCCTCTGACTTTCATACACTGACAGACAGACAGAAAGACAGACGAAGGGAGTGATCACATAACCTCCATGGCTGAAGTAATAATGACAATCTTAAAGCTACTTGGAGACTGTATGTTAATGGGATTCAAAGAGCACTTCACCATCAAATGGTGCAGTTCCATTACGTTGGGGGCTCATAAGGGACACATTAAAAAATAATGGCTAAAATCAATTACTCTTATTCCATGGGTCAAGCTCTTTTTGTAATGCAGGCTTTGTCTTTGCTAATTTGTAGTCTCTGAAATAACTCTGATGACATAATCAAGATTATTATGATTGTTATGTTTATGATTTGTTTTTCTCAGATTTGGCAAAGCTCCTCCCGAGCCACAGAAGACATTTTACAACTGTTTATGCAGGCTGTGTAGTGCTTAACATGATGAGTAAAATGATTTTATTGAATAATATGGTAGCTGGAGTTCCCTTTTATTGCTTATTGTGGTTTCAGTATTGAATAAGAGTCAGCTCACCGTTAACCCTTTGTGGACGACAAGCAATGAGACAAAAATACCGACAGTTCTGTTTGCTCTTCCTGCAGCACTTCATCGCCGATCAATATGGTAGCATCGGGTGCTGCTGGCTCCTCTTCCCCGCTTCCTATGGCTGCTTCTCCAGGAGGAAACCACACCTCGTCACCCATCCACCAGCTCAGCTCGGTGGTGGGCAGCTACGCCACCCTGTCTCCTACCAAGCGCATGCTGCATCACATCGGAGCAGACACCTACAAGATTTCCCACGAGCTATACGCCAACGCAACCCTGCAAAGGCCTGGTAGCCTGGCAGGTAGAGGTCAAGACAATTTTATTATTACTCTCTGTGTAGATGTGTGTCATTGTGCTGTGCCATGTGTCCGTCTTTAGGCATAAAAACCTGAGCTTCCATCTTAAATACATCCATTTTTGCCAGTGAATGTGTTAGATTTGCATGAATTTGTCTTTTCATCGAATGTTTTTTTTTTCCTTAGGTGAAACTAATTCTTAAATCATGCAGTGCACTGGTCACATAGTGACATTCAGTCAATGAACAAACAGTCAAACAACACATGGTTCATGACATTACCCTGTAATAGAAGGTCTTATTCTCTTTTTTAATTCAACATCATTTGATCTGGGTTTTCCTCAGGGTCTAACATTCCTGAAGCAGCTTCTTTGTGATAGTTAAGGTCACATAAACCCTCTTTTCATTCATGCAATAATTGGTATTCATCAGTACGAGCACAAGGATAGGAATTTTAATAAATATATTGCCCAAATATTTGATGAAATTGGCTCGAGGTTTTATCTGAAATTTATTACATTGCAAATGTTCTCATGAATTTTTGAACAAATTGTGGCAGAGACAAATGAGAGTTTGGCTTCATTTTGAGCTTTTTAAAAAGGTAAAAATGTGATTTTTTTTTCTTTTAGCTCTTTATTTGATCTGCATTAATTGATAAAGGTGAAAGGTGTTTAATGATAGATATATTTTTGGAAGTAAATAAAAGGAAATCTTGACTGATACATTCAAACATCATGACCACTGACAGGTGAGATATTGATCATTTCTATTATCTCTTTACACTGGCACCTGTCAGTGGATGGGATATATGAGGCAGCATGTGAACATTTAGTCCTCGAGGTTGATGTTGGACGGGCAGGGATCTGAGTAACTTTGTCAAGGGCCAAATTGTGATGGTGACGACTGGGTCAGAGCATCTCTAAACCTGCAGGTCTTGCTGGGTGTTCCCGGTTTGCGGTGGTTAGTACCTAACAAAAGTGATCTGAGGAAGAACAATGGGATCTCAAGCAACACCGATCGATGCAGAGCCTAAATGTGGTTGTATCTATAATCATCTAAGATCGGTCCTCCTTGTGTCTTCCAGGCTCCAGAGGCTCCTACAGCAGCCAGCACAGTCACCTGGGCTCTGAACTGCGACCTCTGCAATCTCCTGAGCACCACATCGATCCCATCTATGAAGACAGAGTCTACACCAAATCCAGCCTTAGAGGACAAGGTGAGCTCTGGGGAGGATACACAGGCTGAGGAAAGTAAAGAGAGGAGATGGAGGGTTGTTTGTTTAAAGTGTTAAAGTAATATGGACAAATACAGGGTCTATAAACTGACTCCCTGAAGATGAGGCGAGTAGAAAGTCTGAGTAGAAAGCAAACACTTACTAAACAGTAACATCCACGACATGTACAGAATGTTTACTTTGCACTCGTTTTCAAATGATAAAGATATGCATTTGAATCTTAAATGTTAAGGAAGAGAGGAAGAGATTGCAGAAGATTATGAAGAAGAAAAAGTGACGGGAAAAGAGAAGAGCATCATACAAACCTATAGGAGCGTGACTGTGAGCACTAATGTGAAAAACACTAAAAATAGCTGCAGCTGTAAATCACCCACCAATTCATCTAAATTTAAAAAAAGTCAGTGACTAGACACAGACATCTGTACGCTGAATAAAGTGACGGATTAAAGAACGATGCAGCGAAGTAGAAGTGACATAATGACACAGCTTACTTCAAAGGTACATATGTTTTAATGATGTGGTCTTATATGAAAGACGTCTACACATTAGAGATTTCCTCTTTCCATCTGATCATGTACAGTAGGGCTATTTACGAGATCAGGTTGGCAAATCCAATTGGGGTCTCAGTGGCAATTTGTCTCTCAGTCACAGTCTGTTAACTAATTAGTTTCAAGGCTGAAAATTAATCTCAATTAATCCCATGAGCGTTAGCTTGGGTGCTTTGAAATCAAAGCAAATCAGCCGTGTCCTAAAACGTTGTAGATGATGTGCAGCCAGTTTGGTCGACTAAACGATGAACGACGATGCTCTAAAAAGAAATACACACTTAGAGGGGAAAAAAGAAAAAAAAACTACAGAGATGCACCATGATTAAAAGACTTTTGGCCTGTTTTAGAGCAGCGTTGTTGTTTTCTTCTAGTTGTCTCCCCACACACATTAATATGCCACTTTGATGCATCAAAATAACGTAACTCAGCCATCATCTGTTGCTTTGTGCCTGAGAACCTAAGTCACGACACAACTTGGACTGTGCTTTGTTACATGTTAGATCAGTTTTTTTTTCTTTCACAACACAAAGTAGCTGCTGAAGTCTGTTCAAGGTCATTTTAAATAGTTTCAAATTGATGAGCGAGATGGAAAACAGGCTGAGAGCCAAGGCCACCCAGGACTAAAGTCTGGCCATCCCACACATCCAATAGTGGAGCCTGTTACAGGAAGCACACATGCACGCACTCGCAGAACTAGAGTTACATCCAGTGACTACTATTTTACAGGCAGAGCTTTTTTAGGACTATTTATCTTCTGATCTGGATTATCAATTAAAACATCATAATTTTAACAGCTGTGATGTACTTCTCCACTGTTGCTTGCATAAGCAAATGATAAGATTGTGCAACTCAAAAAAAAACTGGCCTATAGCGATGTGCCAGAAAAGAAAAATAAGGACACATGAGTTTTTGCGTGAGTAATAGTCCCAACCTACCCACTACTGTACAAATTGTCTGGCTCGACCAAGGCGAGCTCTTGCATTTGACCTTAATTTTCGCCCCTGAGACAAAAAGTTAATGCTGAAACCTGAGGGAAGGATGCAGTTGTCGAGTCAGGTTTTGGTGAAATGTTGTAAACTCCAGTGTGTAGTTTCTTGTGTATGAATAAGTCTTGTAGATGATAAAGTACACAGAGAGGTGGTCTTTCCAGCCCTGTTTTCTCAGGACATATTTTTATTGTCATCTTAAAGACATTTTACTGACTCCTGCATGTTTCACGTATGGATTTTTCATGTTGTTTGCTGCATGTTTGTTTCATTTGACCTTTTCTGTCTGTGGAGCTTCTTGAAGTTTTTCATCCAAATGAGACTCATTTGGTGAGCTAACCGTATCACACAGTTATCTCACCTGTAAGTTTGTTTATACATGTGTTTTTTTTCATAACTTCTGTCTTCTTTTTCTTTGTGCTTCTTCCCTTTCTGTTAATGTTCATCTGTGTCGTTGCTCGTGTGTTGCTCTTCTGTCTTTGTACGTCCCATCGTGGTGGTGCTTGTTTTTGGTTGCGATTTCTTCCTCCTCTCCCCAACGCCCCGCCTTCTCCTTGGCTACATCAGACCCAGTAGTGAACCATTTGTACCAGGAAGTCCTCAATTATTTGCTCTCTCCTTACACTCCTCTTCCCACTTTAGCCCCGCCCTCCCCTGGTGTCGACCCAATCCCCTTGCAGCGAACGGGGAGCCAGAGCGCCACAGCCACCTTTCAGAGAGGAAGCTTCGCCACAGGAGGCGGAGCTGCCGACTACGCCAACCCGTACCGCACTCTGCAGTTCTGCCCATCCACAGAGTCGCCTTACAGCAAATCAGGCCCCGCCCTCCCCCCTGAGGCCGCCCTGGGCCGGTCCCCATCAGTGGACAGCATCCAGAAGGACCCAAGGTGAGGAGGAACATGTTTTTTGCTAAGAATCAGCTCTGGCTTGTTGATGAAGCCCTTTGTTCTGCTCCCTTTCCACTTCCACTGAACTTACTGAGGGCCAGATTCACCAAATTAAACATAATCATGCAAGAAAATTCAAATGATATCAATAAACTGAAGAACGTTAAGCTTCAACAGTGAGTTTAACTGCAAGCTATGAAAGAGAGTCAATGTTCGACGTATCATTTGGTGACATGAGAATGATTTCACCAAATAGTTTGTAGCACCTCGACAGATAATTGACTGTCAGGAATTGACGGTCCAGCGCAGTAAAAGTCTGGCTGAATCTGGGCTTTAGTATGAGGCACACATCACGCCACATCTTTCACTGTCCTCTCTAGTTTGCCTGGTGTTGGGGCTTGTTCACACTGCCGTATGAATGCCTGCGCACATCTCTAGGTCCAATTTAAAAGTTTGCTATTGCTGTTAAGAGTGGAGTGCCATTCTGTCAGTGACAATCAGTCACATTCCGAGCAGCAGATAGACACAGTTAAGGTGGAAAGTGCATGAAGTCTGCTTTTAGATCAGGAGAGCTCGGTGTACGAGTGTGGGTGTGTGAGAGCGAGGGAGACAGTGACAGACAGACAAAAAAATAAAATGAGAGAGACACATACAGTCAGTGTAATAGCCGAATTTATCACTCTTTTGTCCTAGTTAAAAGTTTGAAATACAAATCCAATTGTGTCTTGGATTTTTCTTTCTCAGTCACTGCTTTCTGACTAATGACTGCACAGGCATGCTGTCAAAGATAGAGGTAGCCTAATTAAAGCTGGAGTGTCTCATTTTGACATTTCAACACAGGTGCAAGATCAGAGTTCCATATTTTTACTAAAAATCTAATATGTCTAATGAGGAAGTCAATTTGTGTTGGATTCCTTGATTATTTAGAACCAAGGTCTTTAGCTCTTGTTACCATGGCTCCTTCTTTCACCCATTGTCCAAGTGTTTATTTCTCTGTGCTCTCCTGCGCATCACACTCACATTTGTTCACATTTGTTCACTCTTTAGCTCTGGCATTGTTGTTGTGCAGCTTCGAACATCAACACATCTGCACCGCTACATTCAGTGGACTGACTTGTGATGCATGGCATTATGCTTTACCTTCACAACATGCACAGCCAGTGTCAGAATGAGGCGACGCTGACTGGAACGCCTGTTGTCCATATTGTGTTAAAGGGAGGGTCCCACCAGAAAGAAAGAGTTCAAACAAACAGCACAGCTCTGATCCCGCAGTCGCCAAGTTTCACTAATGACCTCCTGCTGCTCTGTCGTGCAACAAATGATTCTCTAGTTTGACAAAATGTTAAAAGACTCTCATTGTCAACAAATGAAAAGATCCAAACCAACATAGAGTTAGTTTGCATTGCAGTACTTTCCAGGATCTATAAAACCGTTCTAGTTGTAGTTTTTGTAATTTCCTAAAACAGCTGCGAACTGTGCTTTTGAAAAAGTTACTCTAACAGAAGTTTGTTTTCAGAGGTGTATTGTTACACATTTATAGCATGCATTTGGGATCAACTCTAAATAAATCTGTAGCGAAGCAACATGTGATGCGCGGCTCATCGAGCACTTTTTGGATCGGCTGCAAACAATACTCATAGGCTCATAGTGGTTTATAGTTGGTTTGATCTTTTTGTTTTGTTATGTTGACAAGAGAAAAATATAGAATATCACCCTTATCCTTTAACTAGGCTTAAATCAGACTAATCATCTGTGTCATCCACATTCTAATTATTCTTCATTCTATAGCTAAGAATAATTTGTCATAGTCTGTGTGTGAGTAGCACCTTATAAAACAAAAATGTATAACATATTCTAAAATTACACCGCATTGTAAATGAATATACCAACCAAAATAGATGTTCAGTTTCTGATTTCTTTTCTTTTTAGGTGAACATCCATGTCTCCATCATTTGCCACCACAAGTACCTGCAGCAAAGACAAGTACTCCTTTTAAAAAAGCACATATAGTTTCTTTAAATTTTGTTTAAATTTAACTAATCTCCTTCGTGTAACAGGCTTAGTAGCGTAGCTGTCGTTTACTCACCGCTTAGCTTCCCCGCTACACGTCCTGCCGTTGTGAGATAACACTAGTCATCACACAACAGAATTACAAGCCATTACAACTGGATGATTTTGTCATCTGTGTTATCATTTCAACGCTCAGTTGGATCGCAGGATAACCTCGTCAAATCTTTTTTTTTTACCTTTAAAGCTGGATGACACCCCAAAAGAAACGCGATACCTGTTTTTTCTTCTCCTGAGACCCTCTCTTTACCTAAACATTCCCACCATCTCCCCACCACCCGCTCTACATGCATGTCCTCACCCTGCCCACCTCCTCCGCCATTGCCTGATAACCAAATGTTGAGAGAGAAGGACGAGTCTAATGGCTACATATTGATTTCTATTCACTAATCATTACTATTATGATATTATTGAAGAATTTGTTGCCAGACAGCCAACATATACCTCTCTCTTGTTTCTCTCTGCCTGTCCCCCCTCGATAGGTACGACCCCGAATTCCTTGTGTGGAATCAAAATCAAGCCGAGCAAAGAATGACAAAGTAATCCAACTATTTATTTATACACATATACATTCTGTCTATCTATCTTACCTATGTCTCATTCACTGAACCTCTCCATCTTCTCTATATGACACAGATCTCAGACACCAGTGTTAATGTAAATGGAAGCATGACATTTCCCATTTGTATCGTCACCCATTTATGCACATTATAGCTGTGTATGGATTTGAAATTGGTGATTAGATGAGACTTATCAAAGTATTTGGCCTTTAATCGTGACATTGCATAGCATCAGAGCAACATCTTGTGAGGCCTGAAAACATTGCAGTGAGCTTTAAAAACTAAACTCGACTCTCAAATCAGTTTTCAGATGATAGATTATTAATTAATCACCCATTACTATTTGATTACTTACAATTTGGAGCGATATGGTTCAAGCAGAGCCTCTGTTTTTTAGACAGTAAATATTCTTCATTCTCTCCTTTGGCTTTCCATCCATCCATCATCCATCCATCCATCATCCATCATCCATCCATCTATGTGTTTTTGTTTTGATCATTCAGTCGTCTTCATTATTTGTCTGTCCTGGTGATTT
>JAPQRN010000010.1:70631-82132 GCA_037367275.1 Coranthus polyacanthus
ACGTTTTGTCTAATCGGTTTGGATCTCGTGAAGAACCTCCTGTGGACACATCTACTGCGTGGACGCATCTACTGCGTGGACACATCTACTGCGTGGACACATCTACTGCGTGGACACATCTACTGCGTGGACACATCTACTGCGTGGACACCCACTGGGATGAAGAGGATCACAGGAGGATCTAGGATCAGCTGCCCCAGAAGTCTGTAACTGTACAAGCTTTAACCAAGCCAGGCTGTTTTCAGAGCATTATTTACACTTACATGCACTCCAGGTGGATCAAATATGTACTATTTCTTACTCTTTTGTGGTTAAGTGTAACATTGATTTGGACTGGCATGGTCATGGTGTTTGAAACGAAGCTCAGTGATGGCGGAGGCGACACTTAAAGGACTCACAAACGGTACAAGTTTGATTCTGCATTTATTTGACATTAATCGACCGAGTCGTACAGAAAGGATCTATGTTGTTAAAATACAACATCAAGATGCACTTATGTTTAATAGAACACTGTGAAAGGAGCCGGTGTGAGTCGGACTTTTGATACTCGTGCGTTCATGACTTTTCCAACAGTAAAACAGATCAAATGAGGGAAATAAGCACAAAATCAGAGGCTGCAGGTGTTTTTGTCTTGTTGCGTCTTTGATGAATAATTTAACCACCAGGTTTCTTCAATTCACTCAGGCTCAAAAATCAGCCTTTAAACTGTAAAGAAATAGATTTTTTTTTTGGCCATATCATCCAGACTTGAATTCAGGACTTTTACTTGTAAGGGAGTATTTTTACGTTTAAGTGACAGAAAATGAATTAAACTAAAACAATCGCTGTGGTTGAAAGGATCTGCTTTATTCATATTGTTTTTGGAAAAATCCCACAGATGAGGTGAACTTACATGTAATGTGTCATAATAGTCTTTATAGCAACAGTCATCTGTCACTCGGGTAAAAGTGTGAGAGAAGCGAAATGAACATTTGAAATCCACCTTAAGTGTTAAAAGACATAATGAAAAAGAGAGCTGCCCTTGGTTCTGCTCTCATGGGGCTGCGAGGATCAGCTCTGGAGGGTGACGGGAGGCAAATGGGAGGAAATACTCTCTGGCAAACTGGAAAACATCATCTGGTTTCCTCAGCAGCAAGAACTGCAAGAAGTCGGATATGAGAGCGCGGATCTCTGGATGCTGTGTCAGATAAGAGGCGTGGTCCGCCTTCAGCTCCTCCTCCACACAGAAACAAACACACATTCATATTATGTCATGTGATTTAGATGGAACGAACTTCACTGTGCGATCCTTTTCATTTAATAAGTCAAATGTAAATCAGACAAAGCACCTTTCTGTCCAGGAACTTGGAGCGCAGCTGCATGTCGTCTTCCCACACCAGAGGCATCTTGTCAAACTCTAACATGGACACACAAACGAGGTCAACGACTCGTCAGAGAAGGTAATGTGTGTGTGAGGAAATGGTTACCTCTCTGTGGCTTTGACGGCAGCTGCAGAAGCCTCATGGTCGTGGGTGATCCCACCTGCACTCTGCTCGCCAAGTGCCTACTCGGAGCAAAACGAACAGAAAAAAAGAGCTTAAGTTCCTTCGTCAAACAATATGTGTGAAAATGTATTCACGAAGTCATTAGCAGAGCCTTAACCTGGAAACGCTTTGATTTTGATTTGGACGAGGATTTTGTAGAATGAGACGGTTCCGTGACAACTGACATGACACGATCTTACCCATCAGACAAGAAGAAGCAGTGCCAGGTTGTGGGATTGTCCTCCACAGAGTGAAGAATCCTCTCCAAACCAAACGCCTCCACACTCTCAGCCCCAACGTCCAGATGCTTCAAACCCAGCTCAGCCTGACAGCAGGGAGTCAGGTCGTGAGATTTCACAAAACAAACAAGACGCCAAATGACACCGAGAGGTTTCAGACCCGATGTAATACGCACAAAGGTGGTGTGGATGATGTGTAAATCCTGGTCGATGGAGAGGAAGCTCATGTGTTCTGGTACTTTCTTCCTCAGAGCCATCAGGCGCATCAGCAGTAGGTTGGAGCCCTCGGTTATCAGCCCTTTCAGATCAGACACAGGGAAGGAAACACTCTCCTTTGTCACCTCCTGTAGACACACATCAGGAAAACACACTTCATTTCACGTCAGCCGGCGTCTTTAACCGCCTTTAAGAGGAAAACGACGGACAGTGACATTAACCGCGTCAGTTCATTTGTTTTAAAGGTGCAATTTGTAACGTATGTGAAGATATTTACACGTATTAATCGAGGAGCAAAACATTTTTTTTTCTCACCTCTGCAACAGTGGTAACTTTATTGATCAACATCTGGCCGTCACGCTGCACCATGTGACACCTCTTGTCCAAACTGTGGCCTTCAAGCTGAAGAAGAGATTCAGGTGTACAAAGGAAAAAAGCAAACAATGAAAATCAACACGTACTGTAGAATGGAATGCGTGATAAAATATTTCCCATGGTGCAAGAGCTATGCACGTTTAAAGGAACAGTATACCATGACTTAAAGTACGGTGGGATGATGGGATTTGTTTTATTGCTGAACTGTTGTTGACATGTTTACAGACCACGCAGTGCATAAACTTTTACTGACAACACATTTAGTGACGTATATTCACGTTATGTCATTTGAATATTATTGGAAACAGTCGATATAATGTAAACACACAAGTCAACCAAATGCATAGCACAGGCCGGCTGTTTTTTAGTGATTTTAATGTGCAAATGTTAAATCTTACATGTTGAAATATGGAGCTTGTAATGACTCACCTTCACATACTCGTGGTAATCCTCCTCCAGCACCTCCAGGTCTGTTGTAACGTAGGCTTAAATGCACAATGACGTCCAGACAAAGGAAATGATCAGAGGACGTACCGACACATGCTGCAGATGAACAAAGCAGTGAAGGTGAGCGTGTCAGTGTCCTCACCCGTCACCGTCGTCCCACAGGGGGAGTCGTCGATGGCTCCTTGGCTTTGAGCGTGCAGGAACAAACAGGGCTGCTGCGCTCTGTGGGCAAACTCCACCGTCACGCTGAACCTCCCCAGGTCTCGGCCGCCCTCGGACACAGTCGCCAGAGTCTCTGCGAACACACACTTCTGCAGCTCTGCAGGATCTGGAACAAGTAGGAGGTTTCACGAAAGCTCTGATGGACAGTTCTGCCTTTTACCCTGATAACATCTAGTGGTGGGATGTAACTATTTGAGGCGCTTGTACTCGTTCTGCTGAATGAATGAAACATCTCCTAATGTGTTCATTTTGAAAGCTTGGAATAAACTTAAGCACTGAGAAAACTCTCCTCCTGCTTGAACTAAATAAAGTCTTTTAAACCTCCCTCTGATTTCCCTGAAAATGCATCGTCTCCCAGCTGAACACAGCAGTTCTTTCTGAGCAGATCTGTGGGTCTCACGGGACTGAGATGTTACCAACATATGATGATCTTATAGAAGAGGATGCACAGCATGAATGAGCTGAACTTCAACACCCGCTGCAGCAAAGTGGATCCAAAAACATCAGAAATAATAGTCAAACACTGACAGGGACCGTTTTATTTCACGGCTACTTTTCACACTTCAGTAAGGTTTTGGGTTTAGTCTGTGTTAGTAATACTACTAGTTATCTGCTGCTACTGACAGTAAAACTGGTCAGAAAGTGGAGATGTGACAGGAGCAGGTGGTGTTCACTCTCAGGTGTCCTTCTCCCTTTGACTCTGGAAAGAAAAGACTCACCGATGCCGGACATGAAGGTAACAGCTTCGTCTGAGGCGTTTAACTTGGGTCCGAGGTCGGGCCCTTCGATCCGGGCTGATGATCCGACAGCAGCGTCGTCTTCCAGCGGGGTTTCCATTTATGTACCTGTTTACGCTCCACGCAGTGAAAACGTCCCCACGGCGATGTGGCGGCTACGTACCTCTCACTGACGAATCCAACTGTTCGTGTACTTTGTGTGCGTTTTCGTGCCGTCAAATGTTTTGTTGACGCGCAGCCTCTTTTCAAGCAGGAGAGGAAAATCCTGGTTGTCCTGGCAACGACGCGCTAGTACCGTAAACATCCCTGTGGAAGCGCAGCGAAATCTGCACCGAACGTGTGCGCGCTGTAAAGAGTCAGACCAGATGAATTCATTCAAATGGACTAAAGGCAGGTTTAACAAATATTAAGCTGAATTAAACATGTCTCAATCATTTGATTAAATAATGAAATAATTAATGAATTAATCAAATACACCACAACTCTGACAGGGATCCTTTTGCTGCACAGTGACTACTTTTACTTGAAGTATATTTTGCTGATAATACGTACATGCATTTATTTAAGTGAGGCTTTTCTCTTCACCATTGGTTGGAAATAGTTTCACATTTATATTGAATTCACAAATGAGCTCAGAGTAGAGCCGCTGACCAAGACTCTTACTTTACTCAGAAAGTTACCGTGGTATTTACACTTCCAGAGTGGCATGATAAGTGTGTTTTGGCTATAAATATCAGATCTGTAATAATTTCACACCTATACACACCAAAATATACACTAAAATACACACCAAAACCAAAAAATGACACATAAGGCATCAGCTTTAATCCAGAATCATATATCTCAAATTGTGTGCTTGTTCCTGAGCATATTGTGAGAAGTGTAGTCTCAGCATCTGGCACCTCAGATGCTTAACTGTTCAGAATTTATGAACGGATTGGGACGCTTTTGTCCCATACAGATCCCATGGGGTTTTGTACAGTCTGCTCTGTTTCAAGGTTGATTCGCTCTGAAACAATACTGGTTTTTGTTGTCGAACTGAAGGTTTGAAGCTTGAGCGTGACTGAGCAAGAATCCGCCCAGTAGGGACTGGTCTCGGATGGAAGGAGCTTCCTTAGCTTTGCACGCATCAAAGGGCAACAGTTCTCTGACCTCCGCCCAGATTTTCAGGTTTTTACTCCTTAAAAACCTGAAAATCTACTTTCAAGTGTCATGGGCAGATACAGTTGATCATTTTACTAATTAAAGTAGAAGAAGAGGATTCTCTGGAAGAGTTTATAAATGAGCCACAACAAGATGAAAATGACATGAAGAAGAGACTTTGTTCTGATGGCGTAAAAGTCAGTTATGGGTTTGTATCGTTTGTCTCGTGTCTCTTAGTTCTCAGAAGCAGTTGTTGACTTTATTTCTCTATCTGACGTCCTCACATTCCAGTGTATTTAGTTCAACATTATTTTGACTGAGGAAGAGTCGGTAAAAACCGATGGACGGATATTTGTAAATTTGGGTCCCGAGGAGACAAAATTGATGATCGAGCTGAAAGCGTTTGGGAACCACTGTCCAAAAGTAAAACCACAAACCAGTTTCATCACTTAACCATTGCACGGTGCATATTTAAGGCTGGTACTGTAGAAGCCAAAGTAGTGTTTTCTGTACAATATGAAACTGCTGGGTGACAGTGAGTGCTTGAAAATTGCCAGTGCAGATGCAAGATGATGCAGTCTGACAGAGTAGAGCGTTCAGAGCAGAACGCGGATCATTTCTTATATTTTAGAGATTCTCTTTTTCTGCTCTGTGTGCGTGAGTGTCCTGGAGCAGCTGAAAGCCTGCGCACACCTGTGATCGCATGTATTCATCTTCATCTGCATCTCGGTACCAGGCCGGCCTTCAAAGGCTCAGGAGTGCTCTCTAGTGGTTATTAGCGGATGTGCAGCAGAGGTCAGGGTGGCAGCCATTTTAGTCTCTGAGGCCCGTTGTGCGCAGCGCGCTGCACAGACTGATTTTTATCTGGGAGAGCACGGGGTCAGGTCATGTCTGTTTCCATTACACATGCTCTGCTGGAGAGCAGAACAAAGCAGGAGCTGCACGTCGCTCACACAGCTCCAGACATGACAGACGGGCCAAAGTGCATCTTTAACTCCTTATCTCAGGTCCAGCACAAATATTCAGACCACCGACCTACAGTACGGTGGAAAAACAACACACACGGGCTCGGTTCTTGCTGTTTTCTTTCCTCTGATAGGTTTTCCTTTGCATTTTTACAGGATCAAATCAGATTTAGGTTATAGAGCAAAACACCCAGCTTAGTAAATCACTTTCCATGTAGGATTTCCCTGCCAAACATACCTAACCTTCAGAATAAAATACATGACAATCATTAGTTATGTGGGTGGCTGTGGCTCAGAGTGGGTCGTCGTTCGATCCCTGGCCTTTGTCCTCATGTTGAAGTGTCCTTGAGCAAGACTCTAAAGCCCAAGTTGCCCCCAGTGAGCACCAGCATGGCAGAAAAGCATGCAAATAAAAGTCCATTTAATCATTTTTCTAATTAAAACAGAAGAAGAGCGTCCTCTCACCAAAGCCATGTGAAATGCAGAGAAGAGACTCAAGACTTAAGACGAAAACGATGTAAAAGACGAATATTATGTAAAAGACTGACATGGTTTAGGAGCCACTGGTTTAGAGACGGAGCAGTATTATATTCGATGTTTAAGTCAATGACAGGACAGACACTTTGTGAAATGTAGTCGTATTAAAGCCTCAGAGCAGCAAAAACAGAGGAAAACAGATATTCAGACGATCTTTGAGTGTAATGAAAAAGAACCTGAGACGTTACAGTTAGAGGCGTCATTACAACTTTATGCAAAAATGTCCTTTTTCTCCTTGAATACAAAAGAGGTGGATGCAGTTTCAGTTGCAGCTTTCTTTTCACTATCCAGTCAGAAACATATTAATATGTTTACATCGAAGGAAAGCTATTATTAAATATGCACAAATGATGAGAAGTCAAGGTACAAACAGATCCCTTTATTTATTCAAGTATAGTATTTTCAGGTACAGAACTCATCTTTTACGGATGTTTGAATTTGGCATGTAGATTTTCATTTTCCTTTATGACCTCTGTTTGTTATGTCGTCAGTAAATGAAACGCCGTTTGCTGAAATGATTTAAAGAAAAACAAATCTATGTGTTTATCTACCCCCTCATCCAAGATGTTTCTCTCCATTAGCACCAATCTCAGAAGATGACGATGAATCGGTCTTTTGTTGTGGTTTGTCGGTGTGTTTCGCTGTCTAAGAGTTGCAGTGAGATCCATCGAGGGAGGGAGGCCTTAACGGTACACGAGTACACCGCTGCAGTTACATGATAATGATTCTTCAGACTCCAACTTGAGTATTTACATGGACGCCGATCTAATGAGATGGAACTTTTTTTGACAGATATTTCACCCATTCTGCTGGAAATATAACACAAGAAGAAAAAGAAGAAGTTGTTTTCCAGCTTTTTATTATTAAGATGGACCCAAACATATTCTAGGAAAAACATTTTTCTTATGAGCCTTTGGAACATGGAGGCGTTCGACAAAATCTCCAACAGAGTCGCATCAGCCACAGATAACTTTTGTTTTGCTGCCGCCATGTTTCTATCCCTGCCGGAAAACCTCGTCACATGACCGTTCATGAATGTTAACCCCGTGACGTTTTCCTATGGAACGGATTAGCAGAGGTTTGCACCACCCGCCTCATTCTGATTGAAAACTCCTTCTGGTCAGAGGTGGAGCATCAGGGTCCATGTAAACACAGTCAATGTCAGGTCATGATTACCCGAAAAACATAGACTTTGGAGGAGATGTTTGAAATTCCTACTGCTTGCCACCAGAGGACAATAAAGGTTGCATTTTCCAGTTTCTCCGCTTTCTAGCATCGTGTCAAATGTTTTGTAAATGCTTTTTTTTCCCAGCAGCTACTGGTAGCCGTTACGCTGTCTCAGCTGACAGCAGCGGTGGACTATCTCATGATTATTTCGAAAGTCAACAAGTCACCATCTAGCATTAAGCTGTTTATTCTTGGCTGTGCCTCTCAGATTCTTCACAAAGCCCTGACAAAGCCGGTGTGAGCTCACTCCTCTGCTCAGCCGTCAGATACCTGTTGTGCTGTGTATCGGTTCAAACCTCAGCTGCCATTCTTCACGTGGCCATGTCCGTCCAAATGCCTCAGACTAGGCCTTGTTTTATTCTTAAATAATTAAGAGTAAAACCAGAATTAATTAATGCACAATTCCTTCACCTCAGCTTCTGTTCCTTTTCTTCCCTCTGATTCTCTCACTGAACCATCTCTCCTTTATTTTCACACGTTCAACATCTGCCATTTCAACTTTTTTGTACACTTTGTCTCCTTTTGTTTTCTTGTTGAAATTAAAATGAATAAAAGCTGCCAACAAGAGAAAGTGTACTTCTATACCATCCGAGCATGAATAATAAAGACCTCCTTCAGAGATGTATGTAAAGTAAGGCAACAGATTCAACAAAGTCGTCATTCTCAGCAATAAAATTTAAAAAACGTTAGTAATATTCATACTAATGAGGTGAGTTCTTAACATAAAAGCTTCACATGGAGACCTCACCTCCTCCTCAACAGAGGTAACAGTTTTTTCCTCTCTTCCTCATGTCTCCTTTCTATTCTTTTCATCTTGTAGTCCCACTTGGGGATGAGGAGCTGGTTGTGGTCGTGGCTCTGTGAAACTTTATCCGGGGTGAAGTTCTGAGCCGGAGCCTTGCAGAGCCTCACTTTGGGCACCACGAGGCCCGGCCGTACGCTGCTTCTCCTCATCATGTTGAGAGGCAGCAGACTGGCTCGTCTTATGACCACAGAGGACGCCGCCGCCACATCCCTGAGCAGCTGAGGCTGGAGGCTGGCCCTCCGATCTTTAACCTTAGGGATGAGGAGGACCCGTGAGTTCTGGAAGAACCTCTTGTAGTGGTTCAGTCTGTCTGGACCCAGACTCTTGAGCTCGGCCAACCTTTTCCTCCTCAGGATCTCCTGAACTGCAAAACGACGCCTTCCGATGCACGGTGGACTCCCTGGGCTCACTGTGTGGCAAGATGCGGCGATGAACGGGCTGCAGATGCCGGTGGTAATCCGGACCATGTGGTCAAGTACGCCGTCATCCACAGGGTTCACCTTGTTGTTGATGTAAAAATTACAGGAGCAGCAGGAGAAGAGGCCGATCAAACGCCTCCAGCACGACTTTGGCTGTTGTGCCTGGGCCACGAGCTCCTACAAAAAGATCAAACAAGACAGTTCACTTTAAGAAAAGAACCTAAGACCGGTTTCTCATTTACTCGTTAGTTCACAGGTACATTATTTTATATTATGGTCTATCATAGGGCTGGGCGATAAAACAATAATGACAAATATTGTGATAGAATTTAATTTTATTACATCATGGTAATTAGTCTTGGAGATCAGCGGCTTGTGTGTCATGTTCTGATCAAAGAATAGTTTAAAAATGCAAATAACAGTCTTTTAAGATTTCATCTTGTTGAATACTGTACGCTGGCTTTTATAACATTAAATTAAAGTTCTTATTAAAGTAAGAACTACATGAAATCAGAGACTTGTTACATGTTATATGTGATCCATCATTTTGTTGTTGCATCATTCACAAATATCTTAAAACCTAAACTGTCTCCAACTTTCACTGAAAAACTTAAATAATTCAATTAAATAATTCAACTCAAAAGGCTTTCTATGAAGCCCATGTCTGTAATGTATTACAACACATCATGAACATACTTGCAGGCAGGAAGTTTGCATGAAGTCAACACAAACAAACATGGAGGAGAGTGAACATGACACAGAACGGGGTCACGTGAACAGGAGTATTTTGTATGGAAGTTCCAAATGAAGTTCCAGTACTACCATTACCATGATATAAAACTACATATACTGTGATAGAAGATTCTGACTGTATCGCCCACACCTAGTTCATGGTATATTTCTTCACCTCCAGCAGTGGCCACTCCAGGGGGAAGGAGTCACAGAACTGCTCAGCGCAGGGCTTGGACATGAGCCGCAGCATCAGGTCGGCCGTCTCATAGCGACCGGTGAACAGAGCCCATTCCCTGGATGTCATGTTCCGGCTGTTGTCCCGCGCCTGCACATCCCCTCCTGGAAACAAAGACTAATGGAAATGGTCTGAAGGTTTGAAGGAAAAGCTAAAGCTAACGCTGCTATATTTTATTCAGTGTACTGCTAAGACATGTTTTCTGTTTTCTGTGTGTTTTACCAGCCAGCATCAGCGACCTGGTGCACTCAGTCCGGCCCTGCATGGCAGCCTTCATCAGAGCTGTGAAACCATGACAGTTCCTCCTCTCAATGTCGAGCCCAGGGAAGTAGTTGAGCAGATAGTTAGAGATGAACACATGACCTGCAGGCGAGAGACAAACATGGAGCTTAGATTTCATCCTTATACAACAACAAGTCTACAGTAACACAGCAACAGTAGGTGAAGTTAAGCATCAGTTCATTCAGTTCACGTCGCTTGTGATGTGAAGAGCGTCTGACACCCCACCACGTTTTCTGCATTAACACTGTGCAGTTCAACACATCTCCACGACAGCAGGCTTCTCCCTCACAGCTGTGGATGTGGCCTTTTTCCTTCAGAAATGTAAGAGTAAGAGTGTGTAAACAGTGCGTGTCTGACTTTATTCAGTGAGTGATACGGTCTGTGGAGACGTAGCGTTAGTGGGTTTTTGCAGCTGTGAGTGCGTTCCGGTTCGCGACTCCCCCCTGCTGTTGATAGTCTGGAATATGAACACTACATATAACCCCTTTAAAGAACAACAGCCCAAACACAAAAAAGGAAGGCAAGGATGGTCTATACAAGAAGCTGAGCTCCAAGTGCCTCTGTTTGACTCTGAATCCGTATCTAGACATTCAACACTTTTACTGTAAGTGAAAGGTTTTACAGGGAAGTTTTTTTTAAGGTCCACTTTGCTGCAGTCTTGTGGACTCTGAGTCTCGGTCACCTGTTCCCCTGAGGTGTCGCGGAGATGGGGGATCGATACTTGTTTTAATGAAGCAGAAAATGAAGAGTAGTCTGCGGCTATTCATCACAGACCACAGTGAGCCATTCATCATCGTTAGCAGACGAGAGAGTCTGATACATGTGGCTACATCACTATGAAATTACTTATGATGGTACATCTAATACCAGCAAATAACAGTGACTCTGGCATTGAATGCACCAGACCTAATAATATGCTCTGTGCTTTAATTGAGGACAATTTTGAAAGTCTTTGACTCAATTCTCTGCAATAAAACTTGTTCCACTGTAAATTATGCATCAAAAGTAGTGGAGAAGAAAAAAACATAAGTAAGATGCCTCATTAAGGTGTGATGAATTAATACTAATGATCTAAAAATGTCCACTCTGTGATAAAACATTCTAAATGTTTCGACGAATGGATACTGGGTCCATGTGTTTTTAATATTTATATTATAGACATAGACTTTATGTGTGTGAGGCTTGTCTAAATTAAGATAAGATAAGATAAGAAAAGATAAGTAGACACCATCTCCAAAGCTCCAGGTCTTGTTGGGTGTTCCCGGTCTGCAGGTCTTGTTGGGTGTTCCTGGTCTCCAGGTCTTGTTGGGTGTTCCCGGTCTCCAGGTCTTGTTGGGTGTTCCCGGTCTGCAGGTCTTGTTGGGTGTTCCTGGTCTCCAGGTCTTGTTGGGTGTTCC
>JAPQRN010000010.1:88180-102981 GCA_037367275.1 Coranthus polyacanthus
GTGTGTGTGTGTGTGTGTGGGTGTGCGTGTGTGTGTGTGTGTGTGTGTGTGTGTGTGTGTGTGTGTGTGTGTGTGTGCGTGGACTCACAAAGACAACCACCACCATCAGCTCCAGTTCACCATCACACAGTCCAAATCCAGCACCACTCCAGGGTTTCTTTTGTTGTGTAAGTGTGCTTTAACGATCATTATTTACTTTGTGGTCACGTGAAGTTTATTTCCATAGTCAGTATAAAGAGGTGGGTGAAGTATTTAGATCTTTAACGTGAGTAAAAGTACCATAACCACACGGTGACATACTCCTCAGGATCATGTCAGGTATTGTCTACATTTTCACTGACTCTTCCATTGATGTACGATATTATCGGCCTGATATCGGCGATATTCCTGGCTGATATGGTGTCTCAGTTATGGGCGACTGTTTAACTTAAAAATAAAACAAATCATTTATTCTGATTCCTCCATCCGTTGCTTCAAGTTGAAATAATTTCCTTTCTTTTCAGGAGTGAAAGTTGTAAAATGATATATTTATGGTAGAATCAAATGCTGTTTGTCTTGTTTCATGTTAGAGTAATCGGTTCATTCTAGAGTAGGAGAGACTCTGTGTTCTATTGTCAACGGAATAAAAACAGATCTCGTTATCCAAAATGAGTTTGTGAGTGTGGGAACCCTTCTGTTAGAGAATATACTGTTGCATTTCTGATGCTCTCTTCATGGTGTTTTATTTGACAGAAAACACTTCAAACAAGTGAAAGTTTATAATTCACTTAAACAGGCGACAACATTAAGGTGTAACATGTCAAAGTGAAACGGCAGAGTCACAGAGGTTAATGATTACACTTATTGGTAGAACGTATGATGATTTTAGTCCATAAACATTTTTCACGTTCTCTGTATTCATTCTCCTTTTAATTCCAGAGTAGATTAACTGGCATGCAATAAAATGTTTTGTTCATAATAAGAATCTAACAAACTTTCTAATGGAAAAAAAATGCATCTTCATAAAATAAACAAACACGTCATTTAATAAACATGGAACGCTACGTGGAAGGTCATTTTGGGAATAACGACACTGTTGCAAGGGTTCAGGTTAACTTGAACAAACAGCTTGAATTTAAACCTTTGGAAATTCTCAGTGACACTCAGATAATTACAAAAATATAAATACACAAAACTGAACATGTACAAAGAAACCGTGAAAACGTAAAGAGTTCAATTCAAAAACCATCCAGATCCTGCAACGATGTAGCAGTTTTCATCAATAATTCATCTGGATTTAACATTACCTTTATCTTTTTTAGGATTATTTCATCTTTAATTTATTAGATTGTTTGAAATTGTTTCACTTTTGCTTCTGTTGGTTACAAAAATGTTTCTACTATTTCCATTCCCCAAGAGCATCAGCCTTCAGGTCAAAATCTTCTCTCTGTTCAACCAGTTTATCAAAATTATCTTCCGTTGAAAATGTTGGAAGGAAGAGTATATCAAGCCAACCCATGCCAGCAATGCTGTCCAGCACCGTCCTGCATTTGTTGTAAGAACTACACCTTTTCAAACACTCTTGGGTGTGGTTATCAAACGCTGGGATCTCAGCCACAAATTTTTCGCTGGCTGCCCCCGAGTCACAGTTTAGATTAAAAACAAAATCAACGCGATTATTATACTGGTTAAAACTGACCTTTTCTGTGCCATTTTTTATGCGAATGAGGTGAACATTCAAACCAACTGCAAAAAAAAGACTCTGTGACAGATTGATTACAGTGGTGTCTTGGACTTTTTTTAACTTGTTGTATTCGTCCGCCAGAGTTTGGTCTTCATTCAGGATCTGCTTCAAACACCTTAGAGATAAACAGATGATAGAATTATACATGACGATGATGTAACTGTTTCAGTTTTGAGCAAATATCTCCAGTTCGCCTACCGTTCCGTCTCCTCCGTCATCCTGCTGGGGTTGTTTGCAATATGTGGAACCAGTCTCAGGTAACTGCTGATGGTGTAGACCTGCGGTGGGTAATACCCTCTGAGGTCTTTGACAAACAGACCCGGGATGAGCTCTGACTCTGACACCCGCTCTCCTTTGACTTGTCTGGCAATGGTGTCAAACAACAGAGCCAGGGACAGAGCGACAACCCCAACACCCCCGAGAGTAACCTTGCCCTCCCTGCCGAAAGTGGTCCTCAGGCTTTTGGTGAAGTCGTCCAGCTGCTGGGGGGTCAGAGAGGACTGGACAGCAGTGTAGTGGTTCTTCAGGTGAAGTGAAGAGTTGAGTGACAGCATGTGGAAGAAATGAGGGTTGGGATTGTAGTCTGGAAATGGACAAAAGTCTCGAGCTATGGACAACAGGCGGGCTGAGTCCTCAGCAGGACACTGCAAGTTCTCCATCCTGACAAGAATTTGTTACTTGGTAAAATCTTTGTCTGAAAAGTCTTTGAGTCTCTGCCTGCTCCGCTCCTTGTTTATCTTTATATCCAGACACCGTCCTTGGGAAACAGGGCAAAGTGAGACTACCGTTAGTGAGACTAGGACAGGATTTGGTCATCATCTTGCCAAAATACACTGACATGAGCAAATAGAGATAAAAAGACCAAAACCATTCCGGGAACTGGGTCTCTGTGTCCATCTGAGGGCACTACAAACATCTACTTGTTAGTTTATTCATAATATTGCACATTCTGCAATTTGTTCCATACATGCCAAGAAGATTCAAAATTCTAAAAACGGGTGGTCTACTGAAAAACTACAGAAGTGCACTGCATTCAGTAAAGAAATAAAACATCAGACCCCTTAAAATGATGAGAACCTCATCTCTAATTTCAAGAAAATATCTTGAACTTGTGAGAAACGTTAAGCCTAGTTATCAGTCATTATCACATCACATCAAATCTGTTGAAAAATTATGATTTTGGCGTTAAAAATATAAATATTGATTTAAGGTAGAAGAAGCACTAAAATCCAACAAAAACAGATGTGTTTTTTTGTCCAGTGCGGTAATATTGACTTGATGTAACTGGGTCACTTGAAAAAAACCTCAGTCTTCTATTCAAATATTTATGTACCCTAAAATAAACAGATGACACATTAGAACTCAAATAGTGTGATTGCTAGCATATAATTAACGTACCAGATATTTTTTCGTAACTACAAGATCTTTCCTGCATTCGTCGTATCTTGCTCTGGTTTATTTTGTTGAACAGTTCACCAGCGTTTTGCACCAGAGTGAACATCAGCCCTGTATTATTTTTTATGTACGTAGCATTAACATAGAACTTTGTTAGTCTTTCGAGTGGGAGCAGATTACTCAATAAATTAGCTTACTGCTTCTTCAAACGTATTGTTTAAAATGCACTTAATGATAATACTGCATAATCTTAATCAGAATCTGGCAGTTACACTTGTGAAATGTATAGTATTTGCATATTTTATTCAAATCCATTCACATATGACAATTCATTTTAAGCTTTGTTCCAAAGAGAGAGGAGGAAATGTCATTTTAACGTTTCTAACAATGCCATTGAACAAAAACCTCATAGACAAACAATATCAGACACAAAGTCATATTCATTGCAGTGTTTATTTATTATAATATGACAGTAGAGGGAATCTTTAAAGTGTGATTACAATTGAAACCACAAAGCATAGAACAAGCACATTTAATATTTATTCACCAAAATCACATACTTGTTGCTGATAAAAGCCGTTTTTGTTATTGCCATGGTTTTATTTACTTCTAGTGTCATTGGAATTGGGCTACCGCTGCGGTAAGGTCTATGGAATACAAAATCTACAAGACGAGCACCTTTTGTGCCATTAGTTTTAATAGAGGACATTGGTCCTTAGGTCAAAATCTTCTCTTAGAGCGATTAGTGCATCTTGTTTGCCTTCAATCTCATAGAGGACAGGGTTGTTGATAGCATCAAACCAGACCAGTCTGGCAACGACATGCAACCATGTCTTTGGTACACGGCGATTTGACTGACACGCTTTAAAAGCTTGTTGGGTGCGATTGTCAGATTTCTCAATTTCAGCCAAAAATGTTTTGCTAGCTGCCTCTGGGTCACAGTTCAGATTAAAGATTACAGAGTTTTCAGGAGGAGGAAGGCGTCTCTTTCTGCTTTTGCTGATATGAGCTTCGTCAACTTCAGGTTCTGTGGTGTTTCCTGAAGAGATTGGATGTTCTTTTGACTTGCGCTGTGCTTTAACAGACTTAACTATCTCATCTATGTTTGTAGAGTTTGTCAGGCGTGATAGGTGTACGCGCAAATGGGTTTCAAATAATTGCACAAGAAAAGCGTTGATCTGCATGACGTCCTCTTGTGTTTGGTATTTCCTATCCGCACTCAAAGTCTGTTCGTCAATCAGGAGCTGCTTGACGTACCTTGGGGAGATAAAGTCAGAAACATTTTTACCAACCAATATACTATATATCTTTGTTTAGCACTCACTCACAGAGGCATTAAATGAACTAATCATCTCTCTGGCCACCAGAGGGCCCCCAAGAGCCCTTGAAATGTCCCTCAAGAAAAGACATCTGTACATTTTTTGTTATATGTTATGTCAGTGCTAATCACACAAAATGCAATATCATGTTAACAGACTGAATAACTACTGGTTTAATCAATTCCCATGCTTCTGTCAGCTGGTGTCATGTTCGTGTACATTTTGGTCCAAGTATAGTCATTCAGACTAACTTACAGGTTACATTGTCTCCTCTGCATCATTGTAATAAAGGACTTATTGTTCAAGGATTGACAATAGTCAGAAGTACTGGTGGCTCAGAGGTGGCAGCGGCCCCAAATCAAATAGTTATAATCATTACTTACCGTTCCGTCTCCTCCGTCATCCTGCTGGGGTTGTTTGCAATATGTGGAACCAGTCTCAGGTAACTGCTGATGGTGTAGACCTGCGGTGGGTAATACCCTCTGAGGTCTTTGACAAACAGACCCGGGATGAGCTCTGACTCTGACACCCGCTCTCCTTTGACTTGTCTGGCAATGGTGTCAAACAACAGAGCCAGGGACAGAGCGACAACCCCAACACCCCCGAGAGTAACCTTGCCCTCCCTGCCGAAAGTGGTCCTCAGGCTTTTGGTGAAGTCGTCCAGCTGCTGGGGGGTCAGAGAGGACTGGACAGCAGTGTAGTGGTTCTTCAGGTGAAGTGAAGAGTTGAAGGACACCATATGGAAGAAATGAGGGCTGGGATTGTAGTCTGGAAATGGACAAATGTCTCGAGCTATGTCAGCCAGGTGGGCTGCGTCCTCAGCAGGACACTGCAGGTTCCCCATCCTGAGAGGCAAAGATTTGATCAAGAATAATTTCTCTGAGAAAGATTCAGCCAGACAACGGTCCTGCTACTGTGTGTGTCTGACAGACTGTCCTTGGATATATAGTTGCAATGGGGTCAGAACATCGCATCTGTGGTTAATTTTTAATTTTTAATCTGCTTGTCCAACCCATGACTGTATTTGTACCTTTGTAATACAAATATTGAATTTGGTTCCATCTTACCAAAGCAAACTGACATACGCATCTTTGATTTTTTTTTCTTTATTTCACTATATGGCCAGTTAACCCAACACATCCCGGGCTCTGTGAACCCAGAATGTCTATTTTTCCTCCATATGATTTTCAGTGCGTTCTCCTGAGCATCCTCTGGACTATGGTCTCTCACTAGACGCAGTGTTGTCTTCTGAGAGATCACCTAAAATCGAAGTCCAAAGGCTGAACTAAGAGCAGGACTTATGAGCCAATCAAGATGTGGTATAAATGTTACAAGTGTGATGTTGAAACTTGATGCGATGGCTGCACATACACTGAAAACTGACTTTAAAAAGAGCTGTAAACATCTGCTGTCTGGCAGTTAAACTTGTGAAATGCAGAATATTTGCATATTTTATTCAAATCCATTCATATATGACAATTCATATTAAACTTTATTCCAAAGAGGGAGGCATCTTTATTATATGAAGATGATTTTTTTTCTATTAGAATGTATGATTTTTATTATCATACGTGCCAGTTAATCTTCCCAGGAGTTAATGACTGTTCGTCCAGAGAAAGTGAAAAAATTACAGCAACGGATTTTTAAAATCACCTCATACGTTTATCGACCATTGATTTATTTACTTATTGGTGAATCAACCTACAGTAACTGATGCTTAGACTCAAGTTTCTGACCAAAATGATCTCCTTGTTTTTACCAAGAGGGGGCAGCAGATCTTTGTAGAAAAGGAAAATATTGTCAGTAGGTCTACAGGTGAAAAGATCTGTCACATACATTACCATCAAGCCATGTAAATGCATTAGATATGATCATTTCATACTTTTGACAGTTAACTGTGAAATAAACTAACTGAAAGTGACATCGATCCACACACGAAGAGCCCGACTTCTCCGCTGGAAGATTCCTCTGATAAAAGATAATAATATAGAAAAACAAAAACTGAATTGAATTAAAAGAACTTCTCACCATTGTGCAGTAAAGTGGGTAAAGCTCGGTGGAGTATATACAGAAAGAGAAAAAAGTGAAAAGAGGTAAAAAGAGTACATACACAAGTTCACATATGCACTGATGTCCAGCCCACAAACCTTCACAAATGTTCTAGTGTATGTAAAGTCAGATGAATCAGTGCTTTGTGGTGGTGTCGCTGGGGAATATTGGCCACTGGCTTCGGCTGCCGCTGCCATTCTGACACAGAAACCAAAACCCTGATGTGATCGCAGACAAGTTCAGTGTCAAGAACAAAGACCACACCACAAACACTGATCTTACTGGTGGGATGTTTGACGCCTTTGTGCAAAGGCTGCAAACATGTGCGGTTATTGTCCTACATTTTTAAAGTACAATGTTTATTGTATTTTTCAAGGACATTCATAGACTTTGTTAGTGATTCCATACACAGTAAGAACAAAGCAAATGTCATGGCTGCAGGTTCACCTTTTAGTCCTTCACTGCAGCCATTGTTGCTTCTTACTGCGGCTCTTGTATATATAGTGATTTCAATACATTTTCAGCTTCTTTCAGTGTGTTTTCCTGTCAAATACACATGGAAAAACTGGGGACAGCGCAGAGTGCAGTATTTGCAACACAAATGGGCTGCTCTCATAACATCCACAAGTTTACCCTCACGTCACTTCTCCTGCCATCAGGTGCGGTCCTCAAACACATCATCCCCGCACTTCACTACATCCGCGCCGCCCGGTGTGTAGCTGTGTGTGTGTGTGTTGAGGTGTATAGATGGAGGGAGAGAGGGTTGTGTGTGTGTGGAGGCGTGGTCCGATGCGTTGCGCGTTGCTAAGCGCAAATTTGGCATATAAGCGCAAAAAGAGCCGCGGTCCCGAGCAGCAGCGCAGCGCAGCGCACTGAGGACCTGAGGAATTCAACAGGTACCCAGAGACATTTCGGAGTTCAGTGTTTCAACGTGGATGTACAAACTCAACGAGAACCGACTGTGTGATGGATGGAATTAGAGGCTACCTGGATTGGAAAAGTATCACCCTGAAATAATCCAAAATCTTTTCATCAACTGGAATATTCTGATTCGTATTTTGATCAGTTTGGCGCATTTTAAAGGTACGTTGCATTGTATTTTGTCCTGTATTCAAATTGAGGAACTGAAGTTCAAGAATTGCATTTACACTTTGCTCTTACTTGCATGTATTACTTTCTCGTATTTCAAATGTGTTTGGTTTCGTTGAAATACTTTTACATTGTTCCTCAGTAGGTTTTGACATTTGAAACATTGACTCTTACTCTTACTCTTACGAACGACCAGTCATGGTTTTAATTCCGTCTTAGACTGGAGACCTCCCAGCATGTACTGTATGTTAGCACATACAGTACAGTTACTCACGCATGCGCAATTAATCTGACCTTATGCTCTGCAGCAGGAGGGATGAAAGCTGAATTTACACTGGTCCCACTGTGTGTATAGATGCAGTGACCTGCAGATGCACTCCGGCTGCTGGAACCTGTTGTTTGCAGTAAAGTCCTCTATAATTACAACATTATTAAACAGAGACGGAGGAGTCTCAACGTGCTCCTGGTCTTAAAACCACATCAGAGAGGAAGTAAAAGCTTAAGCACTTGTAAAAATAACATTTAACCTGTTTTTTGGTGTCTTTTTTTGTCAAGTAAGTGCAAAAAAATCATGTTTTCTGTTAATTATCTTCTCCGTATCAGTCACAAAGTGTATTTTTCTGCAGCAGATTAAGGAAAACGGAAGAAATAAAGCAGGGATTCAAGATTAAGCTGTTGCACCTCGACATTCACTTTCTGTCTTGCAGACAATCCTAAACTCCTCCATCCAGCGGCAGTGTTTTGGCAGTCTCTCCACCATGAAGCAGCCTCTTCCTCTCGATGGCTGTGTGGGATTGGTGAGCTTGTTCCTGTGTTTGACCCAGACTGTCCTCTCCATGGTCCTCACCAACTCCACGCGGCTGGAGTCCATCCTGGATAAGTACAGGGACAAGGATGAGGAGTGGTGGAAAGCCAGGTCGAGAGGGAAGAGAGCCATCAGCGAAGGAGACATGCACCTCATCCTGGACCTGCACAACAAGTTGCGAGGTCAGGTCCACCCTCCTGCTTCCAACATGGAATACATGGTAAGTGTTGAGGACACAAAGACCAAACTACCTTTTATTTCAGTTTAGTTTTTTATTTAGTTTTACAAGTGCACCAGTGTTAGTTCTAGTTTAAATATTTATTTTGAGGAAGTGACTACTTTTACTTTAGTTTTGATTCAGTTTTAGTTGTTCAGGTGTTGTATTGTGAAGAGAGTCTTGATTTACAGAAGCTGAAAAAGGGAGAATAAAAGAATACATAACATCAAATATGAATTACAAAACCATTGTTCGTACAAGGTCCTATATCTTGTACATTCTTGAACACTACAAAGCTGATTTTACCTGCATTTCTATTTCATTTTAGTTTGTGTTGCATTGTTCATTGTAGGTTTTATGTAGGTTTTCATTTTTTTGACATTTTCTTCTTCTATTTTTATCTCATTTAACAATTTTTAGTTAAGCTGATAAACAGGATCTGGAGATTAAATACATGTATTTGTGTGCATGTTACTGCATGAAGACACAACTCTCTGAGGGTCTGTATTTAGCAAGTCTGGTTCTCAATTTAAAGCCCTTAGTCTGTCTTTGACAATATCAACTGAGGAAAGAGAGATAAAGAAGGAGAGAAAGAAAAGATGAGATCAGTAAGAGCCAAAGCCACCGTCTGACCAGCTGCATCTCCAGCTGCATCTCCAGCTGCATCTCCATCTCCAGCTCCAGCTCCAGCTGAAGCTCCAGTTCCAGTTCCAGTTCCAGCTCCAGCTCCAGCTCCAGCTCCAGCTCCAGCTCCAGCTCCAGCTCCAGCTCCAGCTCCAGCTCTAGCTCCAGCTCCAGCTCCAGCCTCCTGCCTCCTGCCTCCTGCTTGCCCGCCCTCGCTGACCCTGGCCCGAAGCCAGCTTTCACCCCCGCAGTGTTGTCCTGCCCTTTACCTCAACCACCCTGCCCTCCCTCCCTCCCTCCCTTCCTGCCCTCGATCACTCCATGTCTCCTCCTGCTGACTCTTTTTCTCCCTGCCTTGCTCCTTGGCTTTCTCGATCCTCACAAGCTTCCCCTCAGGCTTTTTCTCCACTTTCACTCTGTCCCTCACCTCCTCTCTCTGCCCCCCCCTCATCCATTGCAGCTCACTCAAACCCTGGCAGAGGCCAATGTTATCTTTTATTTGATCCTCCACGCATCTCATTTTGGGTGCCACAGCGGTGAATCTATTTCAAACATTTTAAGTCTCACCGTTTGAAGTGCGGGGTACAGTAGTGTAAATGTATGTTATGTACACTAATCCAGTGTTTCTTTAGTGAGGGATACTATTACTGATGATAATGATGTGGTAAGGCAGGGTACTGATGAGGGCCAAGTATTTGGCTTTCAGATTGCAGGACTTGGAGGCCAAAGGGGCTGCACTTCACTGCAGATTTGACAAAAGCTACTCAGCAATGCTGTGTCCGTTCATCTAAAATGCCTCGCCTACCAGCTTTTCCTGAGAGAGAAAGAATCCCATAATCACATACACTTTCTATACTGTACTGTAGGTTGAATGACAAGTATTTACAAAAATGCACCCAATAAGACCCATCTCTTATAATGAGTGGAACTGGTTTTCATTCTTCAGTTACTTCAATATATTTGCTCAGTCAATTACCATTGATCAAGTGTCTTAAGTATCGATACAGTCGTTCATGATTGCAGATGTGTCTGCAGATGCACAAACCAACAGCGGCAAATTCTGCCACAAAAGTGAAGCCTAACACTGATTTAGCATACTATTTAATTTGTCAGAAAAAGATTTAGTGTGTATCAATAGTAGTCATAGTATGTCAAATGCAGTAAAATAGTCACATTTTGCAACATGCAAGCCACCGCGCTTTTCCGGCTACTCCTACCCACAATCCTCTGCATGTGAACTAGAAGCTGTTACAATCCAGTAGGTGGTGGTAAGAGGGTCCAGGTTCAAGGCGTCATGTTATGATGAAATGGTACGTACCAGTTTTGTATGTACTGCATGAAGGAGTACATACTATGTAAGGGCAGCTGCAGTGCATACGAAAGTAAAACAAAAAGGTAAGTAGACTAGTCGCTAGGTGGCAGAACGGACGTTTATGAAAGAGATGAATGTATTTCTTAGGACATGGCATATAGATGCCAAAGAAGACAGTTCTTATGTTAGATGCAAGAAAAACTAACGGGTTCCAGATATTCACTCCGTCAATATACGTACCAAGTTTCATAAAGACTGATGCGAGGTACACTTTCACACACAGGCAAAAACAATACCCAATGTGTTTTGTTTTTTGATATTTTTTCTTTCCTTTAAAAACCATCCTTCTCTAAAACTGCACATCTTGCACTTACCTTTGCAGCTGAGGTGGTCCTGGCAGATGGCTGGAAACAGGCCTGTATCTTGGAAACGTAATACTCTATGGAATGCAAAAGTTGTTAGTTGTTACTCTGACATTTCCCCAAAGCCGGGCGGGCAGTCCATCTTCCTTTTTTTGGATAATTAAGGGTGAAGAATAACAGGAACATGGAGAGAATAATGAGCTGGCAAAGACAATTAGTGTCCACTCTAGATTGTTTGCAGTGAAAGCTAGAATTTCTTTACAACCTGTAGAGGCAGTAACTCATGGGGTGTGCAGGTGGCCAGTATTGATTTATAAATACAGTTTAGGGTTCAGTATCCCTCAAACATATGATAGTCGTCCAAATACACCTAAAGACAAACAGCAGGTAGAGGCTTGATGTCAGACTGTGGAGACACCCAATAAATCGTATAAATGGGGATAATGGTGAAAGCTTCAAGGCTTCTCAAAGGCACTAATGCTGTTGTTCTTGGCTGTACACACAAGGTTGTCTCTCAAGGGAGCTTGAGAGACCTCCACACGTGGCAAATCCCTGCATGAAGATACAGAAAAAGTCTGATACAGCCACCGTTATTTTAATTCAACTAGCACTTTGCACACCGTTTTTTAATATGTTAACTCCTAGAAATGCAATTGAAGTTATGCTTGAGGGACTGAAACATTGTTGGTCCCTAAAAGTAAACTGCATGTAATAAAGTGTCGTATGACCGTATTGTGTTTTTTGCGATGTTACCTCTATAGTTTAAGTGTGAGTATGGTTAGGCAAACACTCCTTTGTTAGCAAGAGATTGTTTCATGGTGAAAAGAAACCAAAAATGGCCAAAATTGACCTTTTGTAAACAGACGGAACATGAACCTTTGTCTTAAGGCCACAACACTTTTACACCTAAATGTCCCACCTTTTGAATTCGGCAATCAGGTCAACAACGGAAAGAAGACATAACACTGTCCCTCATTCATGTCAATGAGCCCATTGCTTTGAGCTGTGATTATGTCAGTGCAGACAAAAGAAAATGTGTCAGTTAGCAAAAACGTCAGATCTGGATACGTTTGATAATTTGCTGAAGCCTTAAAGACTGAAGCGAATGAAAACAATAAAATCACCCTAATTGGCAGGGTTTCACTTTATGACTGTAAGTGTTTAGAGCAGAAAATGTGTTGGATCTGCTTCAGCTGGATTGTGTCCAGAGAACCACTGAGTCAAAATATCACCCCTCCAATCAGACCTGAACAGTAAGCAGCAGCATAGTGAATGGGCAACAGTGTGCATAGTGTGTTAGCTTTACTAAACATATGGAAGACATTATGTTGGTCAATCAGAGCAGTTATAAACCCACACTGAAGCATTATCCTATTAGTTTTGATGTGTGATAGCCGTAATATGACCAAACAGTTTGCCAACAGCGGAGCACACAGCACCTATTCTTCTACCTCCCCAGCAGTGTTAACACTAAATTAACGTTGCTGCAACATCTGAATTGCTCTGTTCTGTACCTATAGTCTGCTTTTTGTTTTGTTCAAAAATACGTGTGTGAGTGGTTTTCAGGTATTTCAGATTGTCACGAGTCATCACACAAAAGAGGGCAAGTTCTCATAGTAGAGATGTCATTAAGCCTCCAAACAGAGACTCTCTGTTTGGTAACTGTGGTAACTTAAAAAAAAAAAAAGTTTTTTTTTTCTTGTAGCTTGTTTTATGAGACCAAAACTTACTGGAAACAAGCTACGAAACACCACAAGGAATAGTAGCACAAAGCTGCAAGCTGATGCGGTGATACTTGTCTGTTTCCCTTTTTCTTTCTCATGTACGTGTCTGTGTTAAAGAGAATGAACGTGTGTGTGTTTGATAGGAGAGGCCTAGTTTTGACTATACTGTGCTAAATTTGCGAGAGGCATGTGTACAGCCACAGTCCTTTAAAGTAAAGAGCAGGTTCATCTTTCAGGTTCACTTTGCCCCGAGTATGTTTGGTTACTTTCAGATTAGTTTCAATGGAATTTATGGTCGTTAGTTTCTTTGATGAGAACGCTGAGATATCTGAAAAATGTAATGAGTAGTAATTAAAAAGCACTTACAACTACAGTAAGTGGCCACTTATTCCACTTAAATCACAAGGGTGATCCAGCTTGGAATTTCAGGTCTGCAAACATCTGCCAGAGGTAGGACCGCTCTGGATGCAGACGAGAGCTTATTGAATTAGTTGTTCTTCAGAATCAGAAACAGTAGTTTTCACAATACAAATTTTCCTGGTATGTAGGTCCATACAATAAACGAGTAAAGAAAACTACTACTTTAAATCAAATCATCAAGAAGTTAAATAGAAAAAAGAAGTACACATAACACAATTATTTACAACAGAGAATATGAGACGATGTAAAAGAAAGTATAAATATTACCAGACTGCTTTTGCCAGTAATTTTTAGAAACAACCATCGTTGCTTTTCTTGACGCCATCCTCCAAACAGATATCTTTTTAATCAAGAACTGTGTCTGTCTTTGTGTCTTCTGTTTATTCCACAGGTTTGGGATTATGAGTTAGAGAGGAGTGCAGAGCACTGGGCGCATACCTGTCGATGGGAACATGGACCGAGTCACATGTTGACACAAATAGGCCAAAACCTTGGAGCGCACTGGGGCAGGTACGGACATATGTCTAGAGATAAGGGTCGGATCAAGGAAGCTTTTATTCAGCAGTAAACACATCAGAAGAAAACAATATTTAATGCAAGTCAGTCTCCCTTTCACTAAGATCTTTCCAGTACTTTTAGCTGCAGTCCCTGAGATCCTAAAACCACAGCAGAGCCTGAGATTCACAGGTTTGAATGAATGAACAAAGTATCTAGAGGCAAAATCCACCCGCGAGACCATAATAAGGAAAACATATGAATGGTGGTCAATGGCGAGAGACAAAACATTTCTGCTCCCGTTTGGATTGGGCCATCAACGACACATATGGTGTTTGTCAGTTTAAAAGATAAATTTACAAGTCAAGAAAGTCGCAGTCTGTTGTAAAGACAGTGAAGTAACATCTAGTTTAGTGTGAAATGCCTCAGTGGGCTGCATCTCTGGTCTCACGTGATACACGTCACCAACAGGAAAACTGCCGTTACACATTTCACCTTGTCCTCAGAGAATGAGAGGGAAAAAGTGAAAAAGTTTTAAAAGAGGAGAAAGTCTGGTCACGTTGACGCTGCAGTGACGTCTTCAGCAGCTCCGAGCAGACCATGGAGAGAGAAGGTTACGATGACATTTACACCACTTTGCTTCGTCTCTGCTGGATAAACATAGTTTGCTCACACATTAGCCATCATAACATCATCGACATCAGCTTTAATTTAACACAGTAGGTTCAAATCAAAGCTAAAACACTCTGTTTCTTAATTAAAAACATACAAGTTACCAAGAGATTAGATTAGATGAATGTGGCGTATTTATTATCTTGTTTAAAGATATCTTTTTATCCATTACATTAGGGACCGTCCCCCTACCTTCCATGTCCAGGCTTGGTATGACGAGGTGAGGTACTACAGCTATCCGTACTCTCAGGAGTGTAACCCACACTGCCCATTCAGATGTTCAGGACCTGTCTGCACTCATTACACTCAGGTAAGAGCTCTTAGAATACATTCATACTGTATGTCTTATTGGTTCATACTTTTTAGACCAAAACAAACCACAAAAACAAAAAACAACCAACAAAAAGCACGAAAGAGTAAAAGGAGTGAAAGTGAAAAAGAGTGAAAGGTAAAGGACAAATCAGCCAAAGTTTAAAACATTGATAATTCATCTGCAGGACCAGGACAAAAGAGTAAGAGTTGCGAACCGTTCCTACGTTTGTGTGTATATTTGAATTTTCAGTTGGTGTGGGCCACCAGTAACCGTATCGGCTGT
>JAPQRN010000010.1:110936-121553 GCA_037367275.1 Coranthus polyacanthus
GCCATTGCTGCTAATTTACCTCTTTTACTTTTTCAAACAAATATGTATTTCTGTCTCTTATATTTTCATTCATATTTACGTAGCTAGGTAACTGCTCACTGAATTTTATTGTGATCACAGTAACGATATGATATTCTCTTGTTTGTTTGAAGGCTAATAGTTATTGTTACTTTTCCCAGGATTAAGAATGTTTGACAAAATACAAAACTGTGGCCATGAACTGTGACCCTGACACAGAATTTAGACAAAACAGCATTACATTATTGTATAAACTAGATTGTCTAAAACTGATTTCAGGTAAGCAAGATGCAAGTGAAGTGAACATGACCTCTAGGCATATAGATATCACATAAAGAAAGTATGGCCCAAATTTCAATATGCTAGCTGGGTTTGGGCCAGGTCTCTTGGAGAAGAAAAGCAAGCATCGCAGCCCTGTTAAAATTCACAGTACCCTGTTGCAGAGGCGGCCATTGGCACAGGACCCCTGTGAACTGCTCCAGTCAGTTAGCCAGCCTGTCAATCAGAAAACAGTCACCCAGTCAGTCAGCCATCACGCCCGTCAAACTGAGGCTTTTTCAAGCATTTGGACCTGGCAGGCAGCAATCCTTCTGCAAAGATTTCAGTTTGTAAGTCATAACTCGTTAAGACAGACAGGCTGCTAGTTTGATCTGACAAATAGCCACCCACTTAGCCAAGCAGTCCATTACAGCAGAAAAACAGGTCAGCAAGACCACAGGGCTGTCAGTCATGCAGAGGTTTTATGCTGTTTTTCAGGACTTGGGCTTCTTTTTTAAGTGTGCACTAGAGTTGACGTTTTCTTTTGTTCTGATGAAGGATTAAAAGTCTTAATCATGTTCTCGCGGTTTTACAGAGGCATTCAGGGTCAAAACAACATGCAAAGATGCACACAAGTTATGAAGGCATTGTCCTCCAACCTTTGTGCCTCAATACAACCCGTAGCAGTGTTTGATATGTGCAACACGCATTTAATAACGTTAAACTGTATTTAATCATTGTTGCATTTAGGTTCTGACAGTGTTAAGGTTGATTTAGGCACAGAACAGCATGGTTAGGTTGAAGGAAAGCGCTTTGTGAGTTAAAATGAGTGCGTTGTTGAGGTTTGACGACCCTTGTTGCTGTAGTTACAACAGTAAACATGCAGGGGTTAAAAGAATGGACAGGACATGAAGAGCGGTCTCCTGTGTTAAAGTTCAAAGCTTTATGGACCTGTCAATTCATCCCAACCTCTGTAGGAAAACAGACATTTTACAAAAAATCTGCAAAAACATTTCTTTGTAGAAACAATGTCCATGTTTTTACTTAACACAGAATAAATAGCCTGTATGAGATCTGTTTGTAATTAAATAGATTATAGGAGGTATAACCAGCTCAAATTTAAACGATCTGCAGTACATATACCTTTAAAGGTGAGAGAAAAACAGGATTCTGCAGTTGAGTTGCAATGAGCAATCATGCAGAGAAAATCAAAGATAGAACACATGGTTATCACTGATACATCATCATCTGCTGGATAACTGAAGATAGATCAATGATCCCTTTCACATCCAACACCACAGACCATCTGTGAACAGAGATTCGATTGTGCTCAACCCTCAATGATGCACATGACGATAGAGCTAACATTTTGTCACACTATCTAATCCTAGTCCCCTTTTGTTCATTGTTTCATCACTAAGCTAAGTTACCAGATCAAATGAAGGTGTTTGGCTGCTTCAAGCCCTGCAAGCGAAGCACAAATTCAAAACATACATTAGGCACATATACATTCATATTCATTATAGTGAGTGTGTTACAGGTGTAGGGTGACAGCTGTGTTCTTGGCAATAGAACGTCTAGTTTATTTGCATATGGAGCAGGGAGGTGTGATGGGATCATAAGCGATCACTGGAGACAATGCACAAAACAGTGCAAGTTAAAGCACAGTGTGAACACAGCCTAATCAGGACGTTAATGTCTCTTCAAGTAGGATTTTGTGTGTAACCATTGTTGTACGTGCCTTGAGAATGACTGTAAAGTGACTGATAAACAATACTGCAATAAAAGATGATGAAATGTGTTTTATGAAGCAGCATCAAACAATTCACAGGACTTCAAATGGGTGTTGTAACATAGCTTGTTGTATTTGAAGGGGCCCATAAGTCCTGCTAGGAATCCTGGTCCCCGTGACCTTGCTTTGTTGAACTTTGCCTTCAACCTAACATCTTCACAAAGGCCCCCCCTGAGTCCGAGAATGTACGCTCCCCTCTCCGATCCACACTTCTCAGCAAGCCGCTGCATACATCGAATGTTTCAGCAAATCTGCGTCAGGGCCAAAACCTTTCAAATGTTCACTCTCAAACCAAACTTAAACTGAGTCACCCTACCTTGGTTCTATATTTTGCACTTTAAGTCATAACTGTCATCTCATGATTCTTTAAATAACGCTAGTTACAGGCCTAGAAAACTTAATCCATAACATTTAACTGGAAGGGGAGCCTTTTCATAGTAAATGAATAAATAGTCAAGGCTGGTATTTGTGTAACTGTAACAACACACTCCTGTGTTGCCAGTTTTAGCGATAAAATCTTTTTGATTGTGTGTGTTGGTCAGGAAAATACAGAAATGTCAAATGGACATAGCAATTATGAGGGTTTTTGAGATATGTTTGAAATTTGGACACAGCTGGCCATGCCTGAAACACACCGGTGTGCGTGTGTGTGTGTTTCTATATGAATACACCTTCATGAGTGAATGTGTAGTTCTGCGTGTGTAGCAATGAGGCGCTTTCTAAATATGACTCGGGCAATCACTCTCATGCTTTATAGCGGGCTCCTCAGGTGGTTAACTCCTGGGTGGACACACACCATGCATGTGGGCTAACAATTACTGCGGACAGAGTAAAAAGTAATGTGTGTGTGTTAGGGTTTGAGTGTGTGGTTGGATTTCCTCCTCTCAGCCCTCCACCGCTCATAGATTTAGACGTTGTTATTATTTTAACATAGTTAGCAGCTGTGTTTTGGTGGGGAAACGTGGCAATCATCTCGCCATTTCGGGGTTTTCTGTCGGTTGAGGTGTATTTATAACTGCGGGCCGCTTCGGTCTACTTTCTCATGACACAACGCAGATCTGGAAGCTTCTCAAAGTCCAGAGATCATTTATTGTAAGACTTTATGTTCATGTATGTTCCCTCATAGAATCATAAAATTTTTTATTTTGTTTCATTGGCTGAATTATTTTCGTAAAGATAATGTGAAACACTACAAAAAAAGATTGTATGAATTTGCTGTTTTTGTATGTTTTACATTTTCTATTGACTTTCTATGCTTATTTATTTACACATTTAACAAATGTACTGATGTTTTTTTTGTAGGAAACAATTGCAAATGCATGGCCTCTGCTGGAACGAAAAAAGGTGATGACGTGCGTTGTGTCTTCATACACACTTCTTCGGAACTACATCTTTAACCGTGCGTTTCTAATGGCGTCTGGTGTTGAATATTGTTGCAGCTGTAGAGGAGCAGAAGAGAGGCACCGAAGAACTCAGGAGTGAGTGTAAGGATTTTCACGAGTAGAAATAATAGAAATCTGTGTTTTCTGGCTGCTATCATGGATGTAGGCAACCGAGACAGTCATTCAGCTTAGTAATGGAGTTAGCCACGACCTTTTCCTAACCCTATGCCGTTATTGCTTCAACCTAAATCCCTAAAGAAGCCGTGTTGTGAGCTCCTGTTTCTGGAGATAAAATCCTGAATTTTGCAGAATATTTCAGTGACTGGACTGGTATCGGTGTTTTGTGTTCTGACACAAAGAATATCCGTCTGTTAGAGAATGAATTACTTCATCCTTTCTAGAGTGCACTGCTTGTTTCATGAAAACAGCCTTATTTTTTTAGTTCGAAAGCTTTTTCTGGACAGTGAATTTTGGCTTCACCAGAACTCCACACCTCCCACCCGCCAAACACACTCACACACACATACTGATCCCAAATTCAAATTATGGGTTTGGCATCGCTCCCTCCCCTCCTGTTTTGTTGGTAACCCACAGTCAGATCTCCAGTGCCAACAGAGTGTGGCAGAGGGTCACTGTTTCCCACAGTCCCACAAGATTCACAGACTTTCTTCTTAGCCCCCGATCCTCTGCTGTTGGTCCCTCGACCATAGAATCCCCATCGAAATTTTCCGCTTGTACCAAAAATAGTTGTCTGACTTCTAGCCACGCTCGCCTGGAGCCCTCATGTCGCTCACGGCAGGCTGAGTACACACACTGATGACAAGACTATTTCAATCTTAATATTTATGAAATTCATTAATTTGTTTTTGTTTTGCACTGTGACGAACGAACATCAAGTTTCTGTAGAGCGTATGTGTGAGTAAGAGCGAGACAGAGTGGGAGATGAAATAAATAAAAATACTCTGGGGGTTCTGGGCATCGCTGCATGTAGAGTGGGCACGTCCCAAAAAAAGACGAGGGACCGGGGACAAGGTAGGCACTGTATATGATCCTCACTGCTACTATACAGTATGTTGACCAAGGAGCCAGATTTATTATTTAATGAAAAGCTAAAATGAAAATTTATTTGGTTGGGGGATTAAGTGCCCACACTGGCATCAGTTATGCAACACTCAACATGAAATCACAACAAAACACTGCTATCTTGTTCCATTCAGAAGGGAACTGAAATCCATCTACTGTGAATATTAAAATTTAGAAATCGACATATCAAATGTTATTAATATTAGGACACTGACACCAATCTAATTCCTGATGTGACTGTATTCAAAGCAGTCCTTTTTCCATGATATTACATTTTGTGGTCTGACAGCACAGTGCAGGCAGTTGAAATTTATCCCCCAAGTGATGACACAAGAGGTCGTCCAAACCCTCCAGTTTGTTTGCGCAGCTACCTGGTTTTAGAGTTGGGGAGTCAGTAAACAGGTAAAAATGCTACAAATAGAAGTTAGCCACTTAAGAATATAGTCTTGAGGGAGGGCAGCCTGTTCCCGGGTCTGCGTCAGCACTGACCTTTTTGCTGTTTGCTAAAGGGATTTGATTTCACCTCTACCTCTCTCGCTTTCACTTTTTTCAACATTCACACTTAAGCCATGCGAGGAGTATAAAATGGCGGTTTTGTCCTCGAAGGAGAAGTTGTGGTAGTTCAGTCTTGGGCCAAGTGATATCACACCAATGATAAGCTGGTTCCTGCAAAGAAATGTCTGGCATTTGTATGCAAACCGGTTGGAGTTTTAGCGCGTGTAAGTATGCATGCATGTACACGCACAGGATTTTATTCATACACACCTGCACACACATATGACACATTACATTTTTATCAGTAGTAATGTACTCCTGTCTTCTCAGTTGCCTCCAGAGGAAGGAGGTCACAGGTCAGGGTCAGCCACAAAACTCGTTGTTGCATGTTCAACAGTTTGTCTTGAATTCTTCCACGAAAGCAGCGTCCAGGTGTGCACAGTCCTAATATTTAGTTGCAGTCATTCTCCTACTGGTTGCACACAAACTATAAATAGCCTTCCTGTGAGCTGAACATTGACCTTACATTTCTCCAATTTCCACTATGTATTGTCAACCTCCAGTTTTAACCCTCCTGAACCGACAGCACCCTCTGCTGGCATCACCCGAGTAGATAAAAACGCCTCAACAGTTCCATCTTTTTCCTTCTTCATTTCTCTCTTTCTTGCAGGTCAAAGGGTGAAAATATAAAAGGCAAAAACTTTGTATGTTCTGCCTTTTAGCGTGCAGCTGGTGTGAAAATGAAAAATAATACATCTTCATTATACGCCACTTCCATAGCAAAGCTGAACAAATTCAGCAGTATTCTTTTGTGGTAGTCAGTGTGGTTTTTGTGGCTGGGAGATGATCAGATATCAGGCCAGCTGCAGCAGGAGTCTCTGCAGGTTAAACATGAGACATGTTTGCATTCACCCCTGTTCGAATGTCTACATTTCCCGACATACTATATCCTATACTAAATTATTACATGCTTCAGCAATTTTAAATCACTGTATAGGCCTGGGGGCAAAACATGGCCATCTGGACAGCCTCCAATTTAAAGATGCAGGAAACGGGTGATACATCCCAGTTATATTTTTCAGGAAACCTTAAGGACTTCATCAACATCTGATACATTTTTACACCAAAAATCAAGACACATGATTTTTGGTTAGATGACAAAAGCGGTACAGGTAAAACACTACTGGTATTTATACCCAGCAGTGCCCAAAGCTGTGTCTGATCTCTGCGAGCCTGGATACAAGCACAAACACTTCACGTCAGTTCACAGTAAATGTGCAAGAATGTGACATGGTGACGCTAGTTTGAGATATATGGTTTGGAGTTCACATTGACATACTGTGTGCGAAATGAGGATCCAGTCTTAGCTCCAGTGGCAGTTCACTGTTGATCTTGTACTTCTTTTAAAACACAACTGCCCTTGAAGACTACAGCTTCTATCAGCGTTCATTATATTCACTGAGCTAAACATTCAGAGGTCTATTCTATTCAGCGTCATCTATTAGAGGTGCTTGAAAGTGTTTGCAGAAACGGATGTTAATGAACGTTTTAGAATTTTCTCCTTTTCTGCAGAAATGTGACCTAAAACATGATCAAATTTTCACACAAGCCAACAACTGAGAAAGAAACATCAAATTAATTTATTTTGTACTATCTATCTATCTGTTAAAGCTAAGAATATGTGATGATGAAGATGATAGTAAAGCTAGGCTGAGTATATTAATGTAGAATTTCTCCTCCAAATAATGATTTGATTATTTTGTCAAACATTTGCCCAGAGTTACCATTGTAACTCACGTATGGTCAAATGTGTAAAACAGGATAAGCAATGTGAAAATCTCACTAGTGCTATTCAATGAAGCAGCTTAATCTAACAATAAAGATGAATAACAATAGATTCTATGAAGGCCATTGTTCACTGTCTGTCTATTCTATCACTTTATGTTAGATAGTAAGATTTAAACTGGCACAAGCTCTTCTCCAAAATGTTTTGCATATCTGCATGTCATTCTAAATGTGCTTTGTGAGATTAAATTATTCACAGTATATCAAGACAACCATGCCAATACTGCACCAATGTCTATTACACAAACCTGTAAAAGTGCCAATAAAATGATCCTTCCCACGCAGTAAAAACAATTTGTGTTTACTTCTGTCTATTGTTTTTCAAGGCTGAGTGTTTTCCCCTGTGACTGCCTAATGTAATCAGTGCTGCTACTCAGAGGAAAGTGTCTGACCCTTTCAAGGTGTTTCCTTTATCGCTGCCTCAATGTGAGCGCGTATGTGAGCTTCTGCTGCTGTAGACCAGCAATTCACAAGTACCCACAATGCACTGTGGGAAAGGTAACACCCACTTTGTTTACCTGGAGGAAACCAGAGACGAACTGCCAGCCTGAAGGAGGAAATATAACCAACAAACAAAGCCAGAAGAAAAGACTCTGTGTTGAGATAGCGCTCTTTAACGTGAGCCAGATGTGGATCCGGTAGTGTGGATTCGACATAGTTTGGATACTTTTTTAGATACTTTGCGAGCTGGTTTCCTTACTTTTTGGCATTACACAAAAGGTGTGAGTGAGAGAAGTGGGACGGTGAGAGCAATGGGAGGAGCTGCAGGACTCTCCCTGTATGGAATCCAGCTCTGTTCATATGGTAAAGAGAAGGTCACATGGGGCAATGCTTAGAGCAGTGGGGGGGAAAGAGAGGGAAAGGAACAAGGAAAGAGAGTGAAGACACACTGGAGTGGACTTTGGTCGGCCTCATGTACAGGAGGCGGTACTTCTCCCTGAGTTTAGAGGACACGGGATCACTACACAAACAAAAAGGAAACATAATCTTTGGATCAAACCTGTGAGATGAATGCCATGTTGTGGTCAAACTGACTTCTTAACTTTGAATGCCTCCCAGAGGCCCTGATTTTACTTTCTTTGGAAACTGTTGTTCTTGTTGCTGCTGAGGTGAAAGTTCAGCAGCTGGTGTCATCTTGTTTTTTTCTGTGAGTCACCACACACCTCTTCACACTTTCTTCTGGGGAAGAGAAGAGCCAACATGCCAACCAACTTTACAGTAGTTCCAGTTGAGGATGCAGAAGCTGCAAGCAGCAGCGACGCTGCAGCTGGAAGCAGCAAACCTGTCAGTTTGGGCCACATTTTTGGGGAAGAAGAGACGGACAACTTGCAAGGACCAGGTAGGAATGTTCTGAAATGAAAAAGATATACTCATATGATCAGGGAAGTCAGTGGGTGAATGTTAGGGGTTAAAATGTGTAAATACGATGCCCTGCATGCGTCATTGTATAATTTAACATGTGCAAGAGGAAGAGCACTGACACAGTGAGATGCATGTTGTGGCAGGTGCTTGTTGTTCACACACTCATGCAAACACAAACTTTTCAAAGTGTGACGTCACTGAACGAGCTTGAACTTGCAGAGCAGCTTTTCTAGAGTGCGAATGAGGAGGAACAATGCCTTGTTCTTACTTACGTCTGATTGATGTTTGGATTCTTTGCTTCATCATGGCTGCAGAGTTCTATGCTGATTACAAAACATACATATTCTGCATTTTTTCCCATGAACTTCCTCTTGCCTAAGCTATCCAAAAATATCCAACTGTACAAAACTGGGCTGAAATGTGATAGTATCCAAAACTTTACAGTGAAGTAAAAGAACCGCTGATCATTTCACTACATTCACACTTCTCACTAACCGTGACTGTTTCCTGTTTGGTTCTGGGCAGGTATTATACAGTGGATTTCTTTTTGTTGCCCCTGAAAACATTTTCGGTTTCGATGAGAATGATGTCTGTCGGCCCAAATACCAAAACACAGAGCTGAAACATGCTTAAATGAACCATTACATTTGGGAAAAAAGGGAAAAGAGGACTTCTTCTAGTCAAGTATAAACATGAAGTAAACCAGTGTGTTCTGTGTCACAGCAGATCTGAGTTTATTACCTATAAGAATGTTCCAGGGTTCTCAACAATCAATGAATTATTGGCAAAGAAGATAAATGAACGCAATGCACCTAGTGCCTTTGGTCCGCTATACACAAAGACCAACGTACTGCAAAGACTTTCTGTCTGATGAGTTTGGCCGTTCAGATTTCAGGTCCAACAGAACATAGTTCATCAGTTACCAAGTAGCTTCACCTGTTTGGATCAATGCTGCATTGATGTTTTTTGGGTTTTTTTTTTAATAGCTACTGTATGGGTTACAATTCCTGTTACACAAGAAGCAAAGATTTGTTTCATGTTGCAACAGCCTTCCCTGTGTTATCTCTAAACATATCTCAGTTTGGATAACATGCTGTTGGTGGATAGTTTGAAACCATTATTTGATCCATATTTTCTCCAAACGCTGTACGGTCAGAACTGAAGCCTTAATCTTAGCTGTCAAAGAATTTGATACAGTTGCCCTGTGGCAACACTTACTGTGTGTTTCCTGGACTACGTCAGAGCAATGAAATACACTGAAGTGAGTTTCATTCTGTTTTCTCCAATGTGCTGATTTCCGAAAGGTCACGAAGAAAAGAAAGTCAGGTTCGGTGTCAGGATAGTGGATTTCTCCTGGATCATGTGTTTGTATGTGATTGTTTAACCGACTGAGCATTTTGCGTAGTGGTGACTCCTGATCACGAGAGATCACAATAAATAAAATTAATTATTTCAGCGTTAGAGCTTTGGGAAATGCCTCAGAAATTACCTCAAACTTAGTGGCTTTTGTGAATGGAAACATTTTTTCAGCCACTCTACAACCAGTTCCTTTAATGTGTTTCAAAGCAAAGATACAGTAGCTGAAATAAAAGACAATCTGAAATCTGCAGCGTGTTTGTTTGTAATAAAATGTAATGATGCCATAAACCTGAAACACTATGTTAATAACCCATAGTAGTTCCTTCAAAGTTCTTCTTGCAGATACAATAAATGGCTGTTTCAAGAGAGAACAAAAATATATTTTCTCAGATCATAGAAGGTTCAAGTAGAGCCACGGTCATATTTTACAGACTGACCCAAAGTCCCAAAGTCAAACTGTTTGTTCAATAACGACGCTGTAAAGTAACACAGAGGCCTTTATTAGTGACAGTTGCACTGGTTTTATACTCTCTTTGTCTTGTCACTGCAGAAGGCAAAAATCACATTAAATGTACATGTCACCCACAGCGCTGACGAGACAAGATTTCATCTGTATAAACAACCATATCTCAGTACTGAGTCAGTACCATCATTTTCCAAAGCAACATCCTATGACGAGTGTCATTTTTCACATTCTCCCACATTCTGCTTTTAGCTTAAGTTGTAGATTTCAAGTTCTCGATGATGTGAATAGGCCTGTCACGATTATTACATAATCGGCATATCGCAATTATTTGACATGATCGTGATTATTTTGCATAATCGTGATAATCGTCTCCATTAACAGAAATAACATTTATTTAATCATTATTTCCGCGCTGTTTACCATTGTTTGAGAGTCGCTCTTTCAATCACATCATCAATAAATCTTCAATTTAATTTATGTAGTGCCAATAATGATACACAGTTATCTCAAGGCACTTTACAAATTAAGGTCAAGTGAATGATATATCGAGTTATTGT
>JAPQRN010000010.1:137325-148540 GCA_037367275.1 Coranthus polyacanthus
GAACTGTGTATTAAAGGAATGGGTAAATAGACCTTTAAATGACAGGCAGCAGACAGCAGTTATTCAGGCTGTTTTGGGAGCACATAGTATAGTCTTACTACTCCACCACCAGAGGCCATTTTGGACCACTTGAAAATGCCTGAAGAACCTGTCACATCTTAAAGAGCACTTATTAATGCTTTTGCAATTATCTGAAACACTTCAGAAACATATACCAAAACGTGTCCAGAATGTACATTTTCTGACCACAGAGTCGAGCCTTACTTCTCCACCACTGTTCTGCTGGTGTTGGTGATCATCTGAAAAAGCCTTAGAAAGAACCCGAACCACCTGAAGGAGCACTATTAATGCCTTAGCAATTATCTAAATCACTTTTGAAATATACACCCAGTCCACAGATGACCATTTTCCAGGCACAAAGCCATTTGCAATCACCTAAAAAGCGCCTGAAACAACCTGAATATTGCCTAAGCAATTATCTAAAACACTTTGGAAACATGTGTGAAAACCTGCCAAAAAGGACCATTTTCAGAGCCATAGTATATAGCTTTAACCATTGGAGGCTGTTGCCGACGACCTGAGAAAGCCTTAGAAAGAACCTGAAACCACTCAAGGAGTACTTCTACACCTTTATAGCTGCTGTTAAGAGGAGCTGATGAGTATCTTCAATGGTGTTTGTATCAAAGAGTGAATCTGTTGAAGGTGATCAGTGCTTAATATATGTTCCTGAAGGGTCCAAAAGGTGAATCCATCGTGGGTCCTCCGGGTCCCGTTGGTTCTCCGGGGCAGGCTGGAGCCCCTGGGTTTGGACGACCTGGTCCCAGAGGCCACCCTGGCCCTGCTGGTCCCCCGGGACCTGCAGCTGCCTATGGATCAGGTACGAAGAGCAGGAGGAGGACCGTGTATTTTGCATCAGCTTCTATAAAAAAGAATTTGGACCAAACTGTGTGAAGTGGTTGAATTTTCTGGTTGCTTTGTTCCAGCTGTCAGTATCCCAGGTCCACCTGGTCCCCCTGGCCCACCTGGATCTCCAGGATATGCCAACCCGGTAAGAAGCTGACCACTTTTCAGATCTGAGTAATGAATGAATAAAGTTTCAGTGTGACGCGCTGATGGCGTATATTTCAGGTAAACACCTATAAGACCGCCCACGCTCTGAGCAGAGAGACTCACCGAGCTGCAGAGGGAACCTTGGCCTACGTGTCGGAGAAAGGAGGAGAGCTTTACATCAGAGCCCGCAACGGATGGCGCAAGGTTCAGGTGTGTAATTAATATTTGACTCTCTCATCTCTCGATCTAACGTTTTGTGTCTTTCCGTCTTCTTGGTTTTAACTTTGTCATCACTGTTTTGTATTTGTTTGGCTTTATATTTGTGTGTTTTCTGTAGTTGTAGAAGTTGAGTTGAGTTTCCTGTCATTACTTTATCTGTCAAAGCACTTTACAAACATTTGTTTTTGGAGGTGCTCAATAAACAAAGATAGTATTATTATATATTACTTATATATTATTATATTATATTATAAGGACTTCATTGGTTGACCCAAAGGGAATCACAGCATTTTTTCGTTGTTTCAGCTCGGAGAGTTGATCCATCAGGGGCCTTCTGCTTCAGCGGCGTCTCAGTCTCTCAGCAGACCTGGAGAGTGGAGCCGACCGCACAGGATCCACAGCCAGGTTCACACACACTCACACACTGGACAACAACAACAACAACAACAACAACAACAACAGGGAAACTGGGATTGAGCTGAAATCTGACACAACCTGAAATAGAACTGAGACCGCTTCAATGTTTTTAACAGGAGCTGCAGGAGGGCAGTAGAGGTTATCAGCCAAGCTACAATGTGCTGCCGCAGATCTTCAACGCTGTACCTGGGGTGAGTGCCGTACATACGCAATGTAACTGTTTTAATTACTTTTACATTCGATAACTTCTTCGTTACTTTTCATCAATCACTTTTGATGTTGACAACATTTTCACCAGTGTCCTTTCATGTTAGAACCAGTGTTGTAGTCAATAGAGATGCTGCCTTTTCCAAACACAGGGTTGGGACCCAAAATGGGTCGTGGAGCTGATTTTGTTGGGTCGCCATCTGTCAGTGTAAAATACATAAGAATAATATATGTGAATTCATTTTCTTAATTAAGACAGAAGTGTTGACCTCATCAAAGCCATGTGAGATGTAGAGGAGAGGCCTTGGACGTAAAAACGTAACAAGATGAAAACAACGTAAAAGACGAAAATGACATAAAAGACACAACGAGATGAAAACAACATAAAACATGTAATAAGATGAAAAAGAAAAAAACAAAAGAGAAATGAGAAAACAAAAATGTAAAATATAAAAATAATATAAAAGACAAAAATGACGTAAAAGACGACATAAAAAAAAAACGTAATAAAATGAAAACAATGTAACAGATGTAATTCATGATGTAAGTTTGTAAATGTTGGTCCCGAGGAGACACATTTATTATCTTTTGGGTTTCAGGCTGAAAAGCTTTGGGAAACACTGTAACGGATCACAATTACATTTATTTAGTACATTTCCAACACTGGTAGTCACACACACATCACCATAAACTGTGCACCAGATGTAGACATCCTCAATCCCGCACACCTGTCTCATAGCAGACCCGTGATGAATAACCTGCTAGACGTGGCCACGGTCCGTTCGCCGGGTCTTTCTTCTTCTCATCTCCTCCTCTCTGTTTTCTCTCTCTCGCAGCTCCATCTGGTCGCTCTGAACGCGCCGCTGAAAGGCGATATGCGCGGCATCCGAGGAGCAGACTTCCAGTGCTACCAGCAGGCTCGCTCCATGGGGCTCACAGCCACGTACAGGGCCTTCCTGTCCTCGCACCTCCAGGACCTGGCAACCATCGTGAGGAAGGCGGACCGCGTTGACATGCCCGTGGTTAATCTGAGGGTGAGGCCAGACTCTGGTTTTTATTCAGCTGTAACTGCCACCGGCAGGTCATAGGGTTCGCACATTCACACACACTATATTCATTACCATTTGACGGATTTTATTGCTCGAATAAAAGCCATATCATACTGTGTTCCAGTGCGTTCAGCAGTTGTGATGGATGATATGCTAACTAGCGGCACATTCTGTCGGGTTTACTGAGTTCACGTGTATCCATCTTTCGTTTTTCCTCTCAGGGTGAGGTGTTATTCAGCAGCTGGATGTCCATCTTCTCTGGGAATGGAGGCATGTTTAATCCAGCCACGCCTCTCTACTCCTTCGACGGACGCGATGTTCTGACTGACCCAGCATGGTGAGTGTGTGCAATACTCCGCATGAGCAAATGAGGGAAAGAGTTTGTGTGGATGGAAGTAGAAGTTCATTAATGACATCATCCTGTCCTATGTATTAGAAGAGACCAAGGAGTAAGGACTGAAGCCAATGCAGAAGTATCTTAAAGTTGTAATGCCGCTGACAGCCACTAGATGCTGCTCCATAAAACCCTGGCTCCCATAGACTTACATTGCTTTTCTCTCTAAAAATATCATTTTTTTCCAGGAGTCATTCTGGTCTCGTTTGTCTTATTTAGACCCTCTAATAAGTGCTCTGGCCCATCTTTAAATTTTCCCTCCGTTAATAAGATCTCAGGGCGAATCGAAGGCTTTGACGTCTGCCGTGTCAGGTTTTGATTGACAGGTGGGATTGACAGCTCGCTCACTTGCCGAGTCGGACTTTTGGAGTCAGGGACAGTCAGCTCCACTGTAGTTGTGGTTAATAGGTTACACTAACAATGGCGTAAAATGACTTTGTTACGCAAATGCTTGAAGTTTTAAGCTAGCGTTCAGCATTAACTCACCCAGGACCCCTTGAAGCTCATTTCATAATGTTTAACAGTAGGTGTGTGTCTCCTTCTGACCAGAGGTGTGGAGTTTGGATTCATCCATCTCTCCCAGAGAGGATCTTTGTGTTTACTTCAGCTGATTGTTAACAGGGGTCGTGTGTCTCAACCTGCAGCAAAACAGGGAAATGTGACATATTCTGAATGTGCTGTATACATAAGTACTGGTTTAGGATAATATCTGTATTAGCGTGGACAGGGCGTGAATACAGAGCTATCCCGTGTGACGACCGCTCACTAAGCCCCGCCCTCTCTCCCAGGCCGGAGAAGCTGATTTGGCACGGCTCCAGCCCGGTGGGCATCCGTCTGACCACCAACTACTGCGAGGCGTGGAGGACGGCCGACATGGCGGTGACGGGCCAGGCCGCGCTGCTGCAGACGGGCCGCCTGCTGGGACAACACACCCGCTCCTGCTCCAACCACTACATAGTGCTGTGTATAGAGAACACGTATGTGGGGAACACGCATCAAAAGAGGACCTGAAGACACGCGGGAAATACACGCACACATGCAGGCATGCTGAGAATCGCAGAGTAGAAAGTGTGACACGGCGCACATACAGGATTTGAATCACACACACACACACACGTGCAGGCACATACACACACATGACACATCACTGTTTGCAGATAAATTCAATGGGAGTCTACACACAGCTAAAGGGCACTTGTGTTCACACATGCTAACATACAGAACTCATGTTTAGATTTCAGGTGTGTATATTGAGTACAGCGCGGCATCACGGAGAGCTCAGGGGTTCACGGTGTGTGTTGTCAGGGTAAAACAGAGTGCAAATGAAAGCACCAACAAATATTTTCAAGACAATAAATACACATTTCACACGTTAGATTTTTCTGCTATTGTTGCTATCAATTTCCAAACAGTATTAAAGTAGCAGACCTCTGTTTCACTTGTTCATTCCGGTACAGTGAACATCATGTCTGTGTTCATTTCTTGCCAGTGTTACGGCATTGCTGTGATTGCGATGTTTATGTGTATATTGATTTGAAAGCGCATTCACCCCTGAATGACAAAAACCAATGCAGACACGATGCTCATTGTCTGTCAAGTGTCATAAGAAAATGAACAGAAAACATCAACAAAATGCAAGCTGTGATGGAAAAAAACCCTCTGGTTATGGTCCTTTAAGTTAATGTTTAACTTCCTTTTGCAGGGAAACTACATGTTGTAGTCTTTATCACTACTATAAATGCTCCGTTTAATTTCTTTAACAGTGGAACCACTCGCTGAGGGTCCATTTATTATCCACAAACTCATTTCTGATTTGACCAGGAGCGTGTATCGAGGCCTCGTTTTAAGAAAGAAATTAGTCACGTGATGATTTCTCTTTCACATACATACTAAAAACTAGAGCTACATATGTTACTAGAATAGCTGGACACTAGTTTTGATCAAATGTTACTCGTCCCAGAGGAAGCATTTGTCGGACTGTCTTCAGCGGCTGTTAATTCCACTTTCGGTGCTTTCGTTGGGTGCTTCAGTGAGTGTTTCCGGCAGCAGACGTGAAACTGGCTGCAGAGTGTGTTCTTTAACAGCGATGGACGCGGAGGAATAAGAAACATGACAGACTTACTGGATCAGTTCAGTGTTTGTGTGTTTTTTTAGATTAATCCAGTATCACCAGACTCTTTATTAAAGCTGAAGCATAACATAAACCACCGGGTAGACACATAATGAGAGAGCGTTTTTATCTGAGTGACCGCTTTCTCCCAGTTTCTACTGTGACCTTGCACTGTCTATAAGTGACTCCTAGCGTTACGCTCCAACATCAGCATCACTTGTGTTTCCTTCATTTTTTATTTTTCTTTGTTACCACTGAGCTCTACTTTCTGATGTTTAATCTACACACCAGCATTAAACCAGCAAACAAGTGATAAGCCTCATGCAACAACAGTCTCGAAGGTTTAATGTGTTTGATCGTCCGAAGTCCAGTCTAGCAAAATATTTGTATCTGCTGAACTTAAAGTCCTGCTGCTTACACTAGAGTGATTATCAAAAAAATTAACATCTGTGCTTTAGCCGTAGCATTAGAGTTGAAATCAAAGTGTGATTTTCTTTAATTTATCTTGTAGCAGAACCTAGTGTGAAAATCTAGCCACGCGTCAGTTCACTTTCCTGATGAAGTCGGAACATGTACATATGTGTTGTTACTGTCCAGATGTTTTGTTGTTGTTGTTGTTTTTATTTTTTACTCTGTAGATGTAGACTTTGTACGATGCACACTAAATGACTGAAGATTTTTCTCTCACTACGTGTCGGTTGCGATGTAGTTCCAGTGTTCGGCCTGGCTCGAAGGCACTAAAGTGTTTTTGATTTTGACCTCCAACTAGTGTTACTTTTTCCTGATTACGATGCTTCTGTTGAAACAAAACTTGAGCTTCTGAGGAGAAAACGTTTGTACTGACTGACTGGTGCTCACTGAATAAATGTCTTATTTTGTGTGTTTTTTTTTTTTAAAGGGACGTGTCCTGTGTTTCATTTCAAGTCAAACGTTATTGCTGAAAGTTGAGAAGTGTTTGCAGAGTTTTTGTTTTAAAAGTTTAAAATCCAACTTAGGTTTTCACTGTAAGACACTGTCATGATAATAAAATAACAGATGTAGTTGGGTGGTAGTCATTGTATAAGGTGCATCTACTCCCAGAAACTCTAAATCCCAGAAGGATTCCCACACATTTTCACTGACAAAATTCCAAGACTTTTCAAAGACCAATAATATAATTTCCGTGACCATTCACAACCTTTAAGTACATGAACAGAAGTGGACGTTAATTACTGTATGAAAACTAAACAGCAGCCTTTTTCAGTCTCTAATTGTTGGTAGTTTTCATTTTCACCTCAAATTCTCAGAAAAACTATTAAGCTAACGAGCTATTTTGTAATAATATAGATGCTTTAAAAGAGCAATTATGCAAAAATGTATTGTTTTTAGTCAGATAATGGCCGTACTAGCACCTAAGCCTCCAGAAACATTGCATTTTCAACATTTCACAGGTTTTCTCTTATTTTGTGAATTTCATTACAGGCAAAATGCAGATGTGAACGTGAGGTGGAAAAAGAGGCCACGTCCCCCCAGAAAGAAAATTAACTACAAAAAACTACAAATATCAGCTTTAAAAATGTTTGATTTGCATCACGACAGAGAAAACCTTATGACTATTTTTATCTCAAAATGGCAGATTTTGCCTAAACTTGGAAAAAAAACTTGAGAGTTTTACTTATTTTATAGTTTTTCCAGGTTTTTCGTGGGAAAACCTGAACCAGTATTATCATGAATCTAATCAGTTTAATGAAAATTCTTGCACTCGGTGCCTCAAAATAAAAGAAAAAACAAGCCACGTTGTAACAAAAAAAGTCACTTTATTAAATGGATATATATACAGCACATTCCTAATTCAAAACAGCGAGTCATTATCTCTTCATATTGACAATTCTCTAATTGTTTCTTTTCAAAAACAAAAACAACTTGTATAACCTTTGTTTTTCAGGTGTGCTTCTATTTCCAAAATCGTTTAAAACCTCCCCTTATTGCACCAGAGCCTTAGAGACCGGACGACATTAGGGTTTCAGCCTTGAGAAAAAGAAAAAAAAAAAAAACCACCATCAAAAGCCTGTGTCCGTCAAAACGAGGACAAAGTAAATACACTACAATACTCGCTACAGCTGCTTCATCTCTGTAGCTTCAGCACAAACATTAATCAAACAATGATTATTCAGGTTCCTTAGAAAAACATCCCTCGACAGTCTATAAAAACGGTACAGATAAAATCCATAGATTGGAAAAAAAAAAACAAAGGTTAAAATGGAGAGATTTTTTACGCATGTGCTTGTCCACGTGTCGAGATACGAAGAAGCCCGTAAATAGAAGTGGATTTATTACATGTACCAGCGCCACATTTTACTCATTACGTAACTCTTTAAGCCTCTTCGGCTGCATTTACACAGATACAAAAATAACATATTTTCAACCCTTATTAGACTCTGAATTGTCTGTATTTCGGTTTTTCTTTGATAAAACTGAAGCTCATGTTTTTGCAGCTGCGTGTGCACGTACGCTGCAAAAAGCATTTTAACAACAGAACCTCCACATATATTAACACTCACAAATCTGGAACCAAAAAAAACATTAATTATTACTTAATAGAACCGTTTTATCCTGGAAGAATATTACTTATTCTGTGAGCTTCGTATTCACAAAAAGCACCCAATGTTTGTGGTTTAAAAAATACTTTGGTGGAAAAATAAAAGGTAAAAAATCTCATTTCTGCACCTGTGTAAAATCAGCCCTGTTGTAAACTGGCAGTGTTGAGGGTTAAAATGAAAGGACTCGCTCTCCAAGTCCAGTTTATAAAAAGAAATTGGACAAATTTAAAATAAAAGCAACGACAAAAAATCTCATCCTCTGTTCAGTTGAACTGTTACTCTAAGTGGGTTACGTGCTGGTATAAAACTCTCGTATTCCACTCATTCTGAAATGTACCCACACAATGCACAAGAAGCCTTTACGTTGTCTGTAATGTAATGCGACCAGGTGTCAAGAGTTAGAGGGAAAGAAAACTTGTACTGGATGGAAATAATGACCAACACTGGCCTGAAGAACACGGTTTACACAGCTTCACGACCTGTGATCAGTATGTACACGTGTAGCTAGCCATGACAGGAGGCCCGTTTTATGCATAATTAATTCACTAATAATAAAGACCCCCCCCATGTAAAAAACAAATCCGTCAATAACTTTGAGAGGGCAGCCAGTGGATGCATCTGCAGTATGAAGGAGGAGGGGGCGGGGCTTCTACCGCGGCTACATGTCCCTGAGAAGCAAGATCCAAATTTGATGAAAGAGTACTTTGCAAAACATGAAGTAATATCTGCACTGCGTGACCAAGAGCAAAAATAAAAAATAATAAATCTGTGGCGGGGGGTGGGGGGCAGCACATGAATACACAAGGCAACGTTTTGAAGTGTAGCTGTAGGCATGAAGAGCTATTTATCCAAAAACACTGATGCTGCCGTGTTGTAAATGCTGTATCAACACCCAAACACAAAACTGGGCCAATCATTTAGTTACAATGTGCTTCCACAGGGAGGGGGGGGGAATCTACTGCAATACTTCTGAAAAACTGATTAAACAACCCAGGCCACTGGATCCTCCTGTAACTGTAACAGCCCTGAACATAGGTCTGACATTACTCTGCATAATGGGGTTGTTCCTCTTCACTGCACAATGTTTACCTTTAATGTTCACTGTTGAATGAAGCCGACTCACTATATCCTGATATTTGAAAGAATGATTCTCAGCTGGTTGTTAGTGAATACACAAGGAAAAAGAAAAAAAACAAAACAAAACACAGCACAGATTTTGGCAATTACACACCATAGACACTAACCTGTCCACGTCCAGTCCGCTCACACACACTGGCCTTAGATTAGCATGAAAATGCAACATTATAAGAGGAAAGAAAAACTGAAAATCTACAGGGCAGAGGACGAATAAGTGGGAACATTTTAGTTTCTCGAGTATGTACTGAGGGAGAAATCACATGGTTTCACATTGATGAGGTTGCGATGATGAGGCTGAGTCTCACAGACACACAAACACACACCTCATCACTCAGACACTTTAGCTGCCTCGAAGTTGACAGCCAGCTTCCGGTGTTTCCTCTTGGAGGCGGAGCCGGGGGTGTGGCCTGTTGACGGGACGTTTTGTCGAGGGGGTGTGTGTGGAGCGTCTGTCGTCGAGGTAACGGCTTCTGCTGGACTAGGACTGGGTATAGAGAAGTTGGCATCGTGCTGGAGCAGCTGGTCCACTCTCCCGCCCTGGGCTTGTGATTGGCCAGAGGGCTGGTGGTGGGCTCTCTGTGATTGGTTCCTGGCGACTGTTTGGGCGGCGCTATAAAACTCTCTGGTCTCCTGGTTTTTCTTGTTGGCTGAAACCCTCTTCTTAGTCACCTGATGTGATTTCAGGACAAACAGAAAGTTACCACGACAGCAGCAACTTTACAACAGCTTCGAATTTTTCATTAGTTTTAATTTCATTTTTAAAAACTCAACAAAACATCATACCGTGACAGACAACTAGAAAAGATGTGTCATCAGGCTTAGGTATGAAATAAATTGAAACTAGTAAAAAGAAGTTCTTGATTTTTTTGTAAAGCCTCATTTTTATTTCAGTTCATGAAAGTGTGTTTTCACATCTAGTTTTGGTTCATGATAACTCTGGACGGCAGTAGAGTGACAGCTCACCTGTAGTGGGATGAACTGGTTGTGTGAACCGATGGGAACCGTTGTCGCAGGCTGGGGGCGGGCGGCGCCGGGGAACGTTCCTGCTGCTCCGTAAAACTGCTGGTTCTGTTGGTGGTGAGGAGGCAGCGTCATCCCCCACAGAGGGGGAGGGGCATAACCCTGAGGGGGCAACAGTAAACCACCTGGAGAAGAAACAATACAGATCTTTATTTCTGATGTAGGCCTTTTATCTCAGTGATATTTGATGCGGATCCTGCATGAGTCAGAAATGAGGCTGTCAGTAATGATCCAGGTTCAGCTACATGTAGACTTATCTGTACTACTGAGCTGCCCTTCCATGCACAAGGACCAGGATGAGCTTTCTGCGAGCCTCCAGAACATATTTTAAAGGATGGTAGACTGACCTGACTGGTTGAAGACAGGGTTCATGGCACCTAGGGGTGGGGGTCTTATCTGTCCCATTCCAGGGTAGAGAGGAGGAGGGAGGGGGAAACCCGACCCCACGGAGTTCTTCAAAAAAAAAAAAAAGGACAAAAAAGAGAGAAAGACAAAGTAGTTTGATTTTGCATCAGTGGTATTTTCAGTGTCTTTAAAAACACACATCGACATGTCACCCTGACTCCAAGTCTGTTCAATTTTGGCTCATGTATGTAACCTTCATTCTCCTTCTCTGAATAACATGAGACTAAATTCTGCATTTTCAACCTGCAGAGTTGAGGAGGTGGTGCATTAAAAAGGGGGATATTTAAAAAATTTATAAATCCAACTTTTGAACAGACACAAATGTCTGTATTCTTGCAAACCATCCCCTTTTAGAAAATGAAAAAGCTTTTTTTTTTTCCTACCACCTGGTTCAAATAAGCATATTACAGGCTGCTGCTAAATAAAAAAGTCTGCATAGGACTCATCAGTTACTTGGATTAACATAAACACATTGCTTTGTTCTGATACCAGTCTTTGGAGGGCGAAGAAGGCAGCTTTCTCCTTGGCATCATTTTCTGACTGGCACTGTGGTCCATGCACCATCAGCCCGTTGGACAGCTTCACCTGACACACTACGAGTCCCTGTGGAGACAGGACGGAGACAGGA
>JAPQRN010000010.1:148640-178535 GCA_037367275.1 Coranthus polyacanthus
GTCCATGCACCATCAGCCCGTTGGACAGCTTCACCTGACACACTACGAGTCCCTGTGGAGACAGGACGGAGACAGGAAGGAGACAGGATGGAGAAAGGACGGAGACAGGACGGAGACAGTACAGCACTTGTGTTATACATGTTCAAGTCATTAGATTGTGTGAAAGATGCTTTTAGTCACTGAGAACATTTTTAACATTTTAAAAAACACTTCTAGCTTTTCTTTTTTTTGTATCTTAATGACTGTAATTATTCTTAAAACTTTATTATTTTACTGAACAGTAGAATGAATGATTGAATGCATGTTGTAATGTGCTTTGTTACCTGTCTGTTGCGTATGAAGCTGAAATCAGGTGGCGTCATGCCTAAGCCCACACAGATACAGGCCAGCTCTGACACCTTACTGCCCAACACAGCGTTAGAAAGGTTGGCTGAGGAGGCTGCAACAGGAGAAGGTGCGTCGCTATGTGGGCCGTTGATTTTTGCTGCTAAAATGAGAGACAGAAAGACGTAAAGGAGATAAAACTGAATACAGAGAGGATGATGTCCTGTGTCATGTACATAAAGTGGCTCAGGGTGTGTAGTGAGCAGATTGGTACCCAGTTTCTTAGACGATCGCCTCCTGTTCTGCTGTTGCCCTCCTGAGGGGGCGGAGCCATTTGCCTCTTGTGAAGATGGACTTCCTGTTCCAGCACCATCAATCTTAAGCATCTCCTTCAGCACCAGGGTTCCCTTCTACAGCAACAGCCAACACAAACACATGCACGGATCAGTTCACTGATCTATACTGGACTGGAATAAACTGGTGAGAAACACGATTCCAATGCTCACCATGGCAAAGGACTGTGGAGACAGTGGTCCATCTGAATGACTGGTGGACGCTTGTGGAACAGCAGGAGGGGGTGGAGTCTGCTGGCTACCCTGGGAGATCTTGAGATTGGCTATCAGGTCCTCAAATTCAGTCGTAGCCTACAGGAGAGAAGCGTAAGAGACAGTAGCGGGAATATTAATACTCAAATACATACACAAGCAGGTAAAACAGGTAAATGTAAGGCTGTGTGTACGTGTGTGTACCTTGTTGGTGTTCTGGGCGGGGAAAATGGAAGTGATGTCATCATTTTTCTTCAACAGCCTGATACCACCGACTGAGGCCTGACAAATACAAAAATATATTCACACATACTTTTAAAGCATAATTTATATACATTAACATAGAAATATCTACGCAGCCTCCATCTCAATAAAAGGGTGAGGGCTAACTATAACTATACTTTTTGTGTAGATGACACGAAAAGAATCAATGAATCAATCAGTCAAATAATATCAAGTCTGCATTTAACTGGAAAATCTCCAAAACTGGGTCAGTGTCCAATGCAAAGCTGGGCTAAACTAACGATGAGGACTGGTGGGTCACATGCATGATTCAGGCATGTCATGTTCTGGGTCTGAAAACACAATACTGACACAGAAGAATAAATGTTGAAGTTCACACTCAAGAAGTCATGTGAAGCAGGTGTTAATACACTTACATTACTGTGCCAGTGAGCAGGAGGTTTTTGAGGAGGGCCAGAGTTCTGCAGAGACTGCCACACGTTACTGTATTCCTCTTTACCCTGGATGGAAACATACAGAGATATATAATCAACATAGAAGAGCAGAGGGCATTATCTCCGGTTAGACTGCCTTTCAAAGTAAAAGCAGACTAAATACAGGTACATGCACTTACCTTGGCCTGTTGTTTCTGGATGGGACCTTTAGAGGGGGAGTTCCTGTTGCCTTGGGAGGCAGCCTTCACCACACCGTGTTTGTTGTTATGCTTTGGGAAAGAAGTGTGGAGAAAAGATAGAGGTTTGTGAGAAAGGAAGTGAAATGAAGGTACAACAATAACAGTAATTTTAAAAAGGAAACTAAATTCGTGCTACTGGATTGGTCTTACCTGTGTAGGTATAAACGGTGACCGTGGTGAGTGGTTCAGGCCGCCCAGCTGCCGGTTTGAGTTGAAGTTTGCGGCAGCGGCAGGTTGAGGTTTAACGATAGCAGTGAGTTTGTGTGAGGTGTGGTCCACTCGGGCTCCGTGGGAGAGGTTAATGAGTGCGCAGGGAGGAACGCGGTAACCTCGAGGTGCTGTACATCTGAGGAGACAGACACCTCAGTCAAATCTCTAGTCACATGATGTTCTGAGGAAACGTGTTAACTATCACCAACTATTTACCTGATGGTAAGACCTCCAGCAAATTCTTCATCAAACAGAACTTCATAAAGAACCTCTGCCTCACGATCAGCTGAAGAGACACACAGACACACGTTTACCCATTTACACTTTATATCACGCAAAATGTAGAAATTGTAGGAAATGTGTGTGTCCTCACCTCCTTTAATGCCAATAATGGTTCCTCTGAGCCCCAGCGGGACGGTGAAACTCTCTCTGATGTTGACGACTCTGTCAAACAGGCGATACTCTGCATCAGGGTCTGGGACCACACCCTGCTGCTGCTCCAGGGGCTGCACACAAACACATTGTCACACATGTTCACAACAACGACACTCTGAGAAGTTACAGTAGCTTAAAACTGGCCTCCAGAGGCTCCGTACACACAGAATAGAATAGAAGAAGAATTTTAAATCTTTTTTGTGTTCTTTGTTCAGAATGGAAACTTTACAAACAAATAAATATTTGTTCTTTATCTGTTTATTTTGTTATTTAGTGAAGTAATGTGTATTAAGCCATTTAGTCTTGTAGTAGTATATATTTGCCTCTGTTAACAGACATATATGTAGCGTATGTGCCACAAAAGTAGAAAAAAAAGCTGAGTGGCAACGTTTTGATCCCCATCATTACTTTTACCTCCCCTCGTGATCTTTAGAACTTTGACCACATTTAATGCAGATAACTCAAGCAATAGTAGAGTCAAATGGAACAAATGTGGAGTTTTGTAACCATGTCGCCTGGAAAAACAAGCAAATTCACCTACCCTGAATAGAAGATGAGGCTTGACTGTCACTCTGACTTTCCGGGTGCTTTTCTTCACCTAAGAGAAGGACAGTGAGAGCGAGGATCATCAAGTTTGTCCAAGAAAAAAGGTATCCAAACAGGGTGTAAATACAGTTTTAAAAAAAAAAAACCACAGTTCTCATGTCTCTCACCTTGGCTTTTTCCACTGCCTCCTCAATCCTCTCCACGATGGCAGAGTCCAGCACCTGAAGGTCACATGAGGCCCTGCTGACGGAACTCACCGGGTGGCCTTTCAACCATGAAGTGATTTCAGCAACCTTCTCAGCCCTGAGGAGCGTCCACGGTTACGAGAGGTCATCGAGGCATTCAAAAAGAGTATGAATGATGTATTGTAGGCATTTGTTCTAGGCAACTGTAAAGAAATGTATCTATTATGTAAAACTGTTGTATGTGAGTTGGTTTTACCCATTCTGGTCCTCTCCTGGCCAGATGTCATCTTCATAGAAAACATCATCATGACTGTTTCTAGACACCGTGTTGAATACCTCCGAAAATCTAGGAAAGTGTACAAAGAATGCATTGATATTTTCTATTTGTTTCACACATATAAACACAAACTGTAACAGAGCCATTTTTCTTCCTCTACCTGTCCAGGTATTCTGCCAGCAGTTCTTCCACCGCAGCAGAGTAGAGCCACTCCTTCTCAGTTCTTTTGGTGTATCCGGGAACTTCCTCGTTCTTCTTGTTGAACTTCAGGTTCAGGCCAACATTAGCTCTTTGCTCCCCACAGGGACTGGACATGACGAAGAAGAAAACACATGGGTGCAAGACAAAGAATTAGAATTACTAACTAATGGGAACCAGTCAAGTCGCAGTTTCCATGTTCCTGCAAAGAGGCTACAAATTCTAAAATATGGATGCTTGTGTGATGGCTTAAAAAAGAGCAAAAATATAGTACTGAGTTTACAACCTTAAAAACTATCCAATTCTAGTTGAGATACATCATTTCTACTTCAATTTTGTTTTACACAAGCATCTGTACTTCTACTTGAGTAAACAATGTGTGTACTTTCGCCACCTCTGACCATGTCTCATTCCCTCATCTCTACTGAGCAGACTCAGACTCCCCTAACTGTGATGAGGAAGTGTCTGTAATTTCAACAAGTTTCTAAAAGTTAACTCAACACTCACTTCTTCTTAGAGCCTCTGCCGATGAAGATGCTTCCTGAAAAGCGGGAGACGAGGTAGCTGGTGATGCCGAGACGAGACGCCAGAACATATCCTGGGCTGTACTTGACACAGTATTTCTATAAAATACAGGGATGTGCAGAATTAAATAAAGCACAAACAGGCGAGGGCAATCAAAGAATCACTCAGTGGAATGCATTCACAAGTGTCTCTTACATGCTGGTTCTGGATGAGGGGCTCAAGCTGTGGTTCGTGTGGCACGTTGAAGACCACACGAACCCGACCTTCTTTGATCACGTCAGTAGAATCTTGCACCTGTAGAGAACGTTACAAACAGTTCATTGTGTTTGCTTATTGTACTAATAGAATATAAAAAGCATAATGACAAGAGGAGCCATTAAAACATCACGCTGCATTCAAGTTATGTGGGAGTGAGCAGTTCCACATAACAGTAGAATTTTAGAAAATGTATAGTTTGACCACGAACCTCTCCCATTGCCCCGTAGTACGGGTTCCCCACCATGAAGACAGTAGTAGTTGGAGGAAACAGCTCGTCTAAGCTCGTAAAGCAGGTCAAAGATGAATAAAAGGCCTTGATGTCCTAAAAATCAATGGAGACAAGATGCAGGTGACCAGATGAGGTCTACATGAATGTGAATCTGTGTCATTAAAATAGTGAATTGCACTAGAACTCTATGACAAGGAGGAAAATGAACGGATGTGAGCCACATGTGATTAACAGCCACATGATGTTTTATATTGTTTAGAATGAGCTACGTGATTTCATGATCGACTTTCTGTGTATTCTTTTTCAATGTACATACCTTAACAATGGTCTGGTAAGCGAAAGGAAGGACCTGTTTGGACCACTGTTTCTCTAGCTCCACCACCCCATTGGCTTTGGGGACATACTTCCTTCCCGTCAGCAACTGGCCGTACAAAAGCACCTCAGTCTCATTCACCACGATGCCTTTCCTCTTTACATAACTGTGAGAAAAGAGTTGTAAATGTTAGCAATAATAAGCAACAACAAGTTTATCTTTAATATAATTTAAAAAAAGAGGCAGAGAGATTTTGAACTGTCCTTTTAGCCTCTAAGACGCAAGAGCTTCAAAACAACTTCTATTAAAACAGATGAGCTTTGATTCATAAAGTACTGATGTCTTATTTTGTATTCTGTTTAGCCTTACTGCTCGGTGATTCCCTGGACATCTTTGACCCAGTCCTTCTGCTCCTTATCGGACAGACAGGTGACTTTGGTGGGTGGAGGTGTGGAGGGTCTGTCGTAGATCTTCTGGAGACCAGGAGGTTCCTCTAGAGAAAACCTGCAAAACACAGTGAATGATCGGAGTTGGAAGGAATGCGTCACACGGAAACAACATGGGGTAAATTTTTAAAACCACAGCGACTGAACTCTAATGAGGGTGAGGAAGATCACCGTGTCTAATTCAGAGAAGAAAACAAATCCTAAATACAAGAACAGAATCTCTCCAGAGCTGAACATTTCCGCAGTAGCACACTGTCCCATGTGAAGATGATCAATGATGCATTTAAATCCCTGCAGCAGTTCTTACTTTGTCCCTCCATCTGACACTGCAATGATACGAGCTTCCTCTAGATGGGGCCAGTTGACAAATACAGACTTTCCCAGTGTTTGTGCAGCAACGTCATCACATATCTAAAGGAACAGGGAGAAGAAAACAAGAACAGATTAATGCGGTTATTGTTTTCACTAAATATTTTACTCATAAATTCAGATTATGAAACAAAAAGCCAAACATAAACATCAAACAATACATTTCTTCAACAAAAGATCTTAAAACACACAATTACTACTTTAGAAAATGTTTATGTAACTGTATCTTTTATATTAAACCTGGGTGCATTTGTATTGTATATGCATGATTGATGAATAAAGTTATACAAAAAATAAATAAATAAACAGGAACAAGTGGCATTGTGGATGTAAACACAAGTTAAAGTTAAAACAGCAATAATGTCCCTTTTGTTGATTTACAAAATACTTTCAAAGAGAACTTAAAAGTCTCAAGGCATTTCTTAGGGAATACTTTCTATACAAGTGCATTCTGACATAAATGTGATTAGTCACAAGTGAACACTAGAGATAGACCACCGATAGTACATTTTACAAACTATCCATATTGTCAGAAGTTGGTGCTGATATTAGTCTTCTACATTGGAAAACTGACTTTGAAGGAAAATAATAGCTCAAAAGTTAAAAATCACTTCAGCCTAGATATTTTTACGGCTAGTTTGTTATTCAGTCGCAAATTAATTGATTAAATAGTTTGATGTTCGGTTCTGATTTCTAACAAAGTGAAAAATAGTTAATGATAACTGGCTGATTAATCTGCTTTTACTTGTTTTAACTATCACTGTTATACCAGCCTTTCACTGAAACTGACCGTTTCTCCTTCCTGGCTGGACTGGATTTCCAGCATCGTGTTCTCTCCTCGGCTGCTCTGCTGGAACACGACCACCCCACTCTTCTTCTTGAAAAACTAAGAGAGAGCAGGAAACAAAAGCATCAGAAATCTCATCTATCCATTCAACAAAAGCTTCACAGCATACAGACACACAGAGCTACCTTGTGTTTGATGTGTTGAAGGGTGGGGAAGCCACAGAAGTACAGAGCCGAGCGATCGACGTGCCTGCTGACATGATCCAGCGGCACGGTCCAGGCGTCCATGGGGATGTCCGTTTTCCTATAACAACCGAAAACACAAAACATTAAGCGTCACACCAGGCTGCATGGGCTGAATTTGTTTCCTTGTATGTACAGTGACATGCTTCATGACATTTGAAATTATTTCAAAATGAAGAGAATGATTTGATCAGTGCCTGGGCTTTGATTACGTGTTTGTACCTGACACGGCAGTGTACGATGTTGGGAAACAGCTGAGGCAGTGGGGAGGAATATGTGAACTCGCTCTCTTTGTCATACATGTAGACCGCACACTCTGTATGACGATTCCTGGCTTTCTCTTCTTTGGTCAGGTTGTGATTGTAGGACTCCATGGCTGCTAGTAAGCACCTCTATTCAACAAAAACAACACAAGTTCATAGTTATAAGGCTAATTAGTAATACATTTTAAAACACATTTGAGTATCATAAGATTATGATTGTGAAAAAGAAACAAAAGCAAAAAGGTGTTAGAAAAAACCCTAACCAACTGAACTATATTGTGTGTTTACAAATTTAAACTAAAATTGCCTTCAGTTTTCATCTTTGTCACTTTAGTTCACTTGAGAAACACATAGTTTCGTTGTTGTTTGAAATAAAAACGTGTGTGTTTGTACCTCATCTATGAAGGGAATGAGGACCACAGCCTCCCATTCCTGCTGCTTTCCATTTAGATCCGTTTTAAAGTCCAGTGGATAGTACTCAATAATGGGAGAAAATTCACTGGTCATCAGGTGCTGAAACATTAAAAGTAAAGTATTAGCATTTTCATTATTACATCTTTGGATCTTGCATGAACCAAAAATATCACCATCCAACATATACGTAACATTGACCCGTAAAGTGAACTCATATGCAGTGTGAAAAATACTAAACAGTTTAATAAGGCGTGTGCTGGGATTCGTCTGTGTTACCCTGTAAGATTCAGGCAGCAGCTCCATACTGGCAGCAGGCAGAACCGCCAACAGCTGCTGGAAGGGCATGAAGGGCTTTCCCAGGTCAAAGGTCAACTTCAACTCTGATATATTCTTGATGTCAGATAGGAAAGGAGCATAGTGGTAGGGGTAGTACCTAGACAGAGACATATACGAGTTAAGTGGAAAGGCTGCTTTAGTGATGCAGCGCACAGAAGAGAGAACACTACAGATAAATCACTGGATTCTACATCATAAAAGTGAGATCGGTGCTTCAATGCAAAGTTACTTCAGGAGAGGTGAAGAGGCTGTAAATTTCATTACAAAGAATAAAGGACAAATATAAAAGACGTTCTCACCAGCTCCAGGACTGAACCCCGTGGTAATAGTAGTGGAGAATCCACTGGATACCTTCAACATAACACTTAGCCTGTGTCGCTAGAAACTCACTGAAAACAGGGGAAAGAAAATATTTAGAGTCACTTATGGTACGTACGGAGTAAGTACAAGTACAAGCGAAATAACCTTGAGATAGTATTTGTATTATGAGGAGGAATTAGCTGTAATATTAGAAAGCAGCACAGCATCCTCAAGTAAGGTTCTGCAGGTTTTGTACTCACTCAGACACCACATCCACGCCCATCTTAGTCATATAATAGGTGCGTTTGTACTGTCTGAACTCAGTTTCAAAGATGTCGTCTTCCTCCTCCTCATCGTCTGCCATCGTGCCTTTTCCTTCTCCCATCATTCTCTCAGATGAGGCCAGAGCTGCCAGACTGAGAGCAGAATCCTAAAAAGGAGTATTTAGTTAAAGGGGACACTGAACAGGTACATAATGAACACGCATAGTGGGTGTTTTTCTATCTACCTCTTCTTTGTTGTCATCTTTGCCGGCAGCTTCCTTCTCTGCTGCCAGTCCTGCCGCCTCATTCAGATACTTGTTACCAACTTTGCTCTCAAACCACTTCAAGTCCACAAAAACTTCGCTGAAATGCTCCCGGTCAAACTGCAAGGAAGCAATAAATGGAGAAAGAGAACATAAGGAGAAGTTCTATGTAACCCATATACCAACTTATTAACATGAATTATATTAGGCTATTGACAGATAGTCCTAACAGGTGAAAAAGCGAGTGTAATTTTCTGAATTTCATGTAAAACTACTTTTATTGCTCCATTAAATAATTCTGTAAGATGAAAATATTCAAAATATTTGAAATTGCAACAAGAGAACAAAACAAACATGTTCAAATTGCGATGTTACGACAAAACCAAAAACTTCAACAGGTAGAGACAGACCTGCTGATCGCACGTTTTACAAAGTATTGGTATCGGCAGAAGTTGGCGCTGACTTATGTTAGGATTATCAACTGGCAATATTGACTTTGAGGGAAAATAGCTGAAAACATAAAAATGGCGATGGCTATACACTAACGGTCCTCTAGTAACAGGGACGGAAAAAAATAAAATGTCTCACCTCAGAAAGCTTCTCCAGGTACTTCTCGAAGTTTCGGAGGTTCAAGTGGCCGTTCTCGTTCAGATAACCTACGTCAGAAGCAAAGTTTTTATTTCGTTTTTATGTATGTGAAATACATTATGTAATATTATTTATGCAATAATAACAATATTTAATGCAACAAAGGTTGGTCAGATTTAAAAAACACTTGAAACACAATATAAGGAAAGAACTTTGCGTCTCAGTGCAAAATTGTAGCTCTTATCAAAACCACAAGTAATGACGTGTATGTGTGTTTCTTACCCCCCAGGCTGGGAAGCACACTAATGTATGTCTTGTATAACAGTGGCAGAGCATCATGGTTGATGTGAAGATTAGGAAGGTGAGGGATGAAATCGTTTCCTACAAGGAAGCCCATTAAAATCCAGTCGTCTATTATTCGCTCCAAGTCATAATCAGCACCGATGTGATCCTGATAAAACACAAAAACACACACAATTTGAATATCGCGTAGATAAAATACAGCAACGTGGAATCAAAAAAGCTTTGCATGGCCTGAACATCAGGTATTCGCCTTCAGAAATGATCTGGGTTTGTACATGATTACACTTATTTTATTCGTTCATATGTTTATGGGTCTCTTACCCTTAGTTCAGAGAATTCATAGTCAATATATTCCCTCATCAGAGACAAGTGAAGCAAATGGAAAGTTGTCTCTTCTGGAGCCGTTATCCTGGAAGAGAAGAAAAGAGCAGGGGTGAGAAAAGAAAATGCGTGCAATGAAATAGACTGATATAAAAAAAGAGCCAAGTGTGAAATGAAAGCAAGTCTCTTTGAAAAATCAAAGGAAAGTGAGTGTGAGGAGACCTTTTCTGGGATTTCTTCCCTCCAAAGCGGACCTCCTCTCTGAGCAGAGAGAAATTGGGTTCATGGCTGGTCAAACCTAACATTATCTACAACACAGAAAGCAAAGAGGGTGTGAAATTCTCTGTTAAGTATAAGTAGAGAGTTATTTAAGTCCACACACACCCACACAAACCCTACCAAGTCAGCATCCAGGCCGTACAGGCAGTGTCGGGTGTTGGGGTTGTGACCGGGCTTTGCGTTCTCTGAGCGAATAAACTCCATGATCTTATGTTCGCCTTCTCCTGGTGTCTGTGGGGCGGGAGACAAGCACGCCAACTTAGAAAACTTTAACTTATGCTGAGAGAGAATCCAAAGTGGACAACTTTTTTTAAAGCAGCTGTACAGACACACAATTAAACACACCTCATGTCCAGACAGGTAGACTTTGACTTTCTGCCACAGCTTGTCAGTGGAGAGCTTGTTGTGGACAAAATACTTGAGCTGCTCCTGAAGTCTCGCCATAAAGTCAGTACCTGAAAGACAGACGTGTAATTATCCAGCTGTCACCTAATATGCCAAAATCTGAAGCACTAATGAAGGCAAATTTATGAAGGAACAGGAACATATGAACACTTTCCTGCATTTGTTAAAGATTGTCTATTCAGACAGGGTTGGGGAGACGGCTGCTACACATTTGAAAAGGCTATTTCATCTATGCCATCATTATATCGGTTTTGTTTAATCTTTTGTTAAGCTTTCGAACATCCTTACCAGGAGTGATACAGTTGGAGTCAAAGCGAGCCTCTGTGGGCAGTACCTCTCCTTTATCCAGGGCCTTTTTTATCTTTTCCTCTGCTTCTTTGGCAGACCTAGACACAGACATCCACCCACACACACACACACCCACACAGTCACAAATAAAAGAGAGCAGGTCAAACTGACTGACTGTCTCCAGCTATTATCCTGCCTGCAGTTGTGTTTCTTCAGTCCTTACCACAGCAGAAAACAATGCTGTTTATTAAAGGCTTGTTCTTCCTTATTAGGTAGTTCATACATGACCTAAGTGCAACCCCACAATCATCACTGACGAATCACAGAATAGTACCAGACAACTAATAAACACAACAGTCATCTGATCAGATAGCTAAAAGAGATGAAATTCCTTTTTTTTAATTTGTTCTTTATTCTCATTAAATGATGATGCAGCAAAATGTCACAGTCACGTTTGAGTGTCGAAGTTTTACAAGAGGAAGGAGAGATGACTATAGGTGGTCACTACTTCAAAAAGGTCAGACTAGATAATAATCCATGAATGAGGATCCTCCATGCTTCTCGTTTGTGTCATATCACATCAGTCTCTACCTGAATCTCCGTCCTCTCTGCTGGTTCATCTTCGCCCTTGGTGCCACGCCATCCACAGCCATGAAGAACACCTTGCGAGGCTTGATGATTCTGAAGAGCACCTCCAGGTAATGGAAGATGTCCGCAAAAATCTTCTCCTCAGAAATGCGAAAATGGACATCTTCGTCGTTTGGGTGGGAACACTGGTGGATGATCCCATTCATGTCCAGGTACAGATTGTCAAATTCTGGAATCTGAAGTTAAAGAACCAATAATAAAATACAAGTGTGAGTGTGGTGAAAACAGTCAAATATATTCTGCACCATTCCTGAAAAGTGAGCAATTTGTAAATACAGTTGATATTCCTTGACTGTGTGTGGAGGACCTTTTAAAATGTGTTCATTTGTGCAGGGTTTTGCAGGATTCTTCTTCTACATTTGGGGGCCATAAGAAAAAGAACCAAATGAAACTCAAATTTTAACAGTCTAATTAGAACTAAGAAGATGAGATGTTGATCCAATAACAATGACATTTAGTTTTACATCAGTGTTAAACGTAACATAAAGTTGACTCATTTGTTTTTATTTTACTTCGGAGTGGCTTGAAGTGTCATCCCCCTTCTCCCAAATTACCAAAATACATCTCCCTTGATACCCAATCATGCCCCTCTCTCCACTCCATGTAAAACGATCCGACTTGTAGTGTGTCATGAGAAAAATGGGAAAACCTGCCTGGATAATCTCATAAAAGGCGTGTTTAGTCATTACTTTAATACACAGTTATAAAAAGACAACTGCAGTAGGGAGTAGGAAGATAAATGGACAAAATGGTATCATAAAATTAGAAATGTCACAGTTATGTTTAAGGCGCCCTTTGGGAAGAGTACAAGGGTGTGGGTTGGTTGGTGGTGTGGGAGCAGGGTTAAAAATAACTAACAAATCACCTACTGTATACAGCTGCATAAAAAGCTCTTTTATTGTCATGCCCAAACTGTCTTACGCAACGAGAGAGACACTGAACAATGTCCAGCTGATGAAACTACTGCTAAAGCAGTGAAATACAATCTTCCTCACTGCATATTACACTGGATTGCTTCACTTCATTCTAGCGCAACAGTAGTAAATAAGTAACCCATTTCTGTTTTGTTATCATTTCCCCATAATGTAAACAACCGACGCACTCCATTATTGATGCATTTAAGACATTTACCCTAAAATTACAAAGCAAGAGGGTTGTAACAATAACTGGCTGAAGCCTCTATTCATCTCTTTTTGGCGCAAGTTAGTTAGCTGGCGGACTGTGAGAGGTTTATTGTTGTTCAGAATGTTCTTGTCCAACAATAACTAAAACCGCCCATGTTAACACGTTTAGTTAGTCATATTTACTTTGACTTGTTTTTCAGTAAATTGTGTCCAAGTAGGGAAGCGAAAACCAAGCTAGTTCAAACTGTTTGGTAAATAACGTTTCATCGCTGGTGGGTGTAAATAAACATTGGAGTCCAAAGTGGTTTATAATAAGAGTGATGACTGTAACCGGGTAATAACTCTGGTTAGCTACGTGGAATAAAACTTCAATGGCCTGCTATACTAGGCTCACTGATAGCCAGCTGCTAACTAAGCTAACGCCGACTGTGAAGCTAACGATAATATTCACTGGTTTCCTACCTGATGTTCCTTGACAACTTCACTGAGACAAGGATAGCGCTCCGAGATCCATCGGTAAAATTTCGGTACTCCCATCTTCACCACGAAGCTCTCAGCCTTCGAGTCGAATTAATAAACGGCCAAAATTGTTAGCAGGTGTTTATCTAACAGAATGACTGCATACAACCAAGGTTTGACTAGGTAACATGAGAACTTGCTTTAAGGGGCAGTCCGGTTTTGTTTCCAACGGCCGCTAACTAGCTAGTTGTCCGATGTCCCTCTGCTAAAGTGTTCCGCCACTACTCGGAAAACAATGGTTCCGCTTTCCAATGTCTCCTTTCATGAAGTCTTGACCGATTTCCCGCATTTTAAATAAATGCTAAAAACACGCATGTATCATAACACTGACATTATTCTGTAGTTTATACTTTTCATGTATCGCCGTATTTACTTACTTTCAAGCTCTACATAGCTTTTTATGGCGCCCCATTTCACAAATTTCCTTTATATTCTTATTATATTCTATTTGTGAATGAGCCAAATATATATAAATATATACAAGAGATTTGAGCAACTATGTGATTAGTGGACCACCAGAAAAGGAGGAGTCCATTTGAACAGGTGTCACACATAGGCCGACATTTGGCATCCATTGTCTCAGCTCACACAGGGAGCTGTTGTCTGATCACAAATAAAGTTTCCACAAAGAGGATTACCAATAATATATGACCAAATCTGACAGTATAGCTTCCAAATAATTTATTCAGTTTTACAAATACAAAACAGCTCTCATTCAGCTATCATAAAATAGGCAGGTCTTGGTGGCGTCTACCAATTCCTCTCCATGTGTCAATTGTTGGCGAGCGGTTTGGTTAAGTTACAGTGCAGCTAAAGTCAGATTTCTGGTTTTTCTATGTATATATCTGAATTTCCACAGCTACTGAATAATGCTAAACCTGATTTTTGGGAGGGTTAAGACAAATCCCACGTAATGTGTTACTGAACTACTGCGATCACAGTCAAACATGTCAAATCTCAACAAATGATCGGCAGAAACGAGGACTTCAGGATAATTCAGAATTCATTGCTCTTCCTCAATTTTCACACACAACCTCACTTTCTACACACTTAGGCCACGCAATGAACTGAAAATACATACACTGGACAGAATGAAATTCAAGTCATATTTATTAAAACTGGTTTCTCCCAATCTGAAAAAGGAACACAAAAACTACACATAGAGGGGGAAAAAACAGAAGTTGACAGACAAAGAAGGGGGGTTTAAAAGCTTCACGTGAAGAAATAATTTTTGCATGTCATTTTGTCTTGTGCTTTGGCCTTTAAAAGGGAAAATGCATCACACTAGTAGCATTTGGCTGATGTACCCTCAAGATCAACAGCTTAATTAAAAAGGTACACATTTTGATTTGACCTAAAACCATAAAGAGGTGATCTACTGTAGCTGATATAACTTTACTTATAAAGAAACAAAAATGCTTTCAAAAGTCTCTTGTTCCATTTTGTGCCCAAGCTAGGTCCTTGTTTTTTATTCATTTGCCGTTAAGATGACAGCACATCTTCTTCTAATACACTGTCCGAAGGGTTTGCTGTCTGAATTTTGGAGCTCGTTAAAAATAAGTTCACGTCAGCTCTCCCGGTGGTCTCTTGAATCGCAGCTCAGCAGGCAGCCTGGGCTCTCCCTGCGTCAGGCTGGTCCTCTACCAAACGACGAGAGGCTGAAGATAGTTCAGAACACGCTGAGGATACGGTGGGCCTTCAGACGAGCTCAAGTACCTGTGGAGAGACAAGAGGTAGACCTGTAAGCTGGCATACAGGGGATCGATAATGGATTTAATAGTTCATGAACTCAAACTGGATCCTCACTGTTGTCTTTGAGTTTGTATTGTGTACAGTCCTTATATATTTTGATGAGTTTATGTTTTTCTGATTTCCCATGTGACTCTACTGCCTATATATGGAAAATCTGAGTAGTTTCTTCAACAAGGTGCAGCTTCATATTCATTATTCCCAAGAGGCTTAAACCAAGCACTAAATACTCTAATAGTTCTAAAGCCAGAATTTGCGCTTACCTATATTAGATAAAAGCAGCGCTAACGTAACCTTGTTACTTCTAGAAGAAGCCGTTCTTTTGATGAGGACACCAAGTTGTTTCAAACGAGCTAGGTGTGATAAATTAATCATTCTGACCAGGCTGCATATTTTGTAGTGGTGGTTTTGCAGTTGTTACAGCGCAATCAATCCAAATCTTTGCCCCAAAACACATTCAAAAGCAGAAAACCTGTGTATACCAGTGTCAAAACACAAACCTTGATTGTTCCCTGACTGTTTGCAGCAATCAGTACATTTGACTCCTGAAAAACAAAGAATATTTCATAAAATATTGCCACTTTCAACTACAATAAATTTAAAAGGTCTATACCGTGCATTGCTTGAAACGTTAGAATGGAGAACAACAACATGAATAGTTCAATATCAAGAAGGACTAACTCCATCTGGCAGGGCCCTCCAGCAGACAGCACTGACAAACTCGTTGGTGTCATCTTCCTTTTTGTCCTTGTCCAGAACACTCTTCACTGTGTCAAACTTGAACGTTAACAGTGTCTTTGAAAGTCCTTTGTAGTATAAGTACAGGGAGTTGTTCTCACTGCCTGTGTGGACACAGCACACACAACGTGTTATTGATTTTCAGAATGTTTGCACAGTTACCATCAGTTGTTTTACTTCCTACAGAGAGTAATATGCCTACGTAATATGGAGAATAATAGGGCATATATATGAAAACATACAGTGTGTGTATATTATTCTCTAATTCCTTTCACGACTCTTGCAAAACTGCGTGGGGTCCCTACATGTCAAACGAAGAAGGAAATGCTGTAATACAGACTCTTATCACTATGATGTAATTCAAAGTGAACACTTACCACAAGCGACATAGTCTCCATTGGAGGCCAGGCCTACAAAGTTCTTCTCATTGATGTGACCCTTAAAAGAGCGCAGGCAGTGGGTTTTGTTGACATTCCACAGCTTCAGCTGACTGTCTGTCGATCTGCAACATAAAGGAGATAAACACGTGAGGCAAAAACTCACCAAGACATTATTTCCAAACCCACAGGTCTGGTAAAGGTCGAACTGACTTACGCAGAAACAATCTCCTCTCCGTTGACAAACTTGGCGTAGGAGACAGCCTTTCTGTGGCCTTTGAACACCATGATTGGCTGCTTAGTGTTACGGAGATCATAGTAGTGAACACAGTGGTCTGTGAGACAAAGGGAAAAAATACTGAAGTTAAGAAATGGCCTGTGTTTAGAAGGAAATTGAAGGAGAGTGGTAATAGGCACCACACACAGGTGTTTCTTTTCGATCCAACTTGTTTCATTCTTGTCAGGTCAAAATATATATGGTCCTTCATTGTTTCACTTATGAAGACCAACAATGAAGACATCAAAACTATGAAATAATCAAAAATATATTTTACTTTATTTGCACTTTTTTATTTGATACGTGTGAATCAAAAACAACAACTTTGGAATGAGAAGGTGAGTCCCAACGTTTGGCTGGTACTGTATGTGTTTAAATGAGACACGAGACCATCAGCTGGGTGTCATTCATAAAACGATCCTCAAGACCGTAAACCAAAACCTCAAAGGTCACAACCCTTTATGACCTTCTTTTTCCAGGCTCGGTCGACACAGAACCACAGACGATGGAGTAAATAAGACAGAACACTTCACCGCAGCGTTTCGAAGTCTTGGGCTCATCATCTAGTGTTGTTTTTGTGAATAACTGAATATTTCTAATTCTTATTTCTCCTGTGGGAGAGTACCAAATGAAATGTTCAGAACTTTGCCCTGACCAGCCGAGTCAGTGTAACCACAGAAGTAATTTAGCAGTCTACGAGACAAAACCTGCAAAATGCAGCTCACCGCAGCAATAAGAGGTGGTGAAACATGAGCGCACCCTTTAGAGTGCAACAATAACACACATCGCTTTACAATTAGAAAAAAACACATTTCTTTGCCCATGATTTTGAATGACTAAGCGTGACTTCTAATACAGCAAGTTTTTCTTATGTGTGCGCTACGGTGTATGATGTTTTTATTTTCCATTTTTTATGTTTTGTTTTTAATGTTTTTAAATGAACTCAACTGACTGTACCTTCACTTAGACATACCGATGTTTGCATAAATGGATATTACGTCCGTTTCTATGTCTCTATGACACTGATGACAGACGACTAATCCTGTAACTCACCTGCACAACCAAAGGCCAGATGATACCGAGAGGTTGGACTGAATTTAACACAGCAGACGTTGGCTTTGGCCTCGATGCTGGCCACTGAGTTGTCAAGATTAGTTGACCATAACTTCACTGAAAAACACAAATTGACAGGAGAACATGGTTGGACACTGTAACACTGTAAATCAACGTATCCCTCTTCAGATTTACTGATGGAAGTCACAGCTCCTCCCCATCTCTGACAACACAACAGTCCTGACTTCATGGACACCACATACAAACCTGTGCCCTTTAAGTCCTGTTTTCTAAAACTTTGAGAATTCATCTCCACATTCACACATTTATCAGTCACGTACTTCTGCCTATGTGACTGAAACCCTGTCAAACATTATTCCTCAGTAACTAGAGGTCGACAGATTGTGGATTTTTAAAGTTGAGAACTGATTAATTGGCCGATATTTTTTATTTTGACACTGACAATGCATTATTAACTCTTTGACTTTATTTGAAATGGGACAGCTGTTGAACTGAAACCTTAAACCTGTTTGTTTGTTGTAATATATTCATTGTGAAAATGTGCCTACGAGTGGTGCTTTATTTAAAATCATTTTTCTTTTTTCAGCAAATAATGAACGTTGATAGCCTTGCAAAGGCTGCTTTTTAATTATTGATATTGCACATACAGTATATGACTTTAATGACTTTAATAAAGAATCTATTTTTGAATCACGTTTTGTCTTAAGCTCATGTACATAGAGTCAGTTAAAATGATTAATCATCCAGAGCATTGAAAAGGAAAAAAAATATTGGGATTCAGTTTTTCCAACCTAAACTAACCATAATAAAATCTAGGTGGGAGCGTCTTTTCAGCTATTTGTCCTCAAAGTCAATATTTCCAATTGAGAAACCTAATTAGCCACTATCTGCACCAACGTCTGCCAATACCAGTAGTTTGTAAAACGTCCTATTGCTGCCGATTAATCTGTCTATTTCTATTAGTTACCTTTAGCATCATCAGAACCGGAGGCTAACAGCTTGGGGTCCATCAGATTGAAGTCAACGCTCCAACACCTTTTCTCATGTTCCTGAAAATGAAACAAACAGAAGAAGCTTTTAACATTTCTATTGAGAGAGTGAACCATATAATCACAGCATGAACTTCACCAATGCTGAGCACTTGTTATGAAATTAGACAAATCTAGGACCTAGGTTTCATACCTGGTAGACTTTGGACCTCTGGCCGGTGAATCCATCCCACAGGATGACGGTACCCTCATAGTCGCTGCTGGCCAGAAGGTTCTTGTGATAACTGCTCCAGCTGATACAGCTAGAAGGAGAAGGGTTTGAGGTTTCAACACTGCTTCTTAAAACTGCTTGTTGTATTTCTTTATACTAGTTTTGCAAATGTGCATTGAGAACATCTACAATGTAAAACATGCTCCTCTGGGGATAAAATGTTTTTTTGCCTACCTGATTTTAGAATTGCAGGTCATTTCATTGACGGGGTAGTGGATGTCCACTGCATCCTGGATCACAGTGCCGTACTCAAACACCTTGATCTTCTTGGTCACGCCGGCGATGGCAAAGTAGTCACAGTCACGGTCAAACTCAATACTAGAACAGAGGTTGCTCAAGTCATTCGGGTGGCTTTATTAAACATTAAACATCACACAAATAGGTCTGCACATGGTGCTAAATTCCTTTTCGTACCTGGAGACGATACTGGAGCCATTGTAGAGGTCACTGGCGTAGGAGAGAGTGGCCAGTGGCCGCACAGAGTTGTAGCGGGTGAACTTGGACAGACACTCCATGAAGTCATCCAGCTGGTTCAGGTTCCTGCCTTCATCTGAACACAACACAAACACAGTTACTATGCACTTTAAACCGAATAAATGTGACACGAGGAACTGCATATTATGGAAAAAGAGAAACAAAAAACAAAAAAATCCAAACCATGTTGTACTATTTGCCACTTCTGTTAATCTACCACACTGCTTTCCAGAACTGAACAGAATGATGCTTTTCATTGCAGGATTAGTACCTGTGATGCGTGACATTTTATTGGAGAAGTAGCACTGCTCCAGATCTTCAAAATGTGCCGTCAGCCTCTTTCTCCTTGATGCCAGAGTGCTGTTGTACCAGGTCTGTCTTTTTCCCTAGGAAAGGATTCCCACGCCAAAGTCAAGTCGAGTTTCTAATGGTCTATCAGTGAAGTGCTGCGCTCATATGAGGCATCAAATACAGTTTTACATCCATATTTTACTGATAAAAAAAATACATACAACGTTAACTGGTTGCACATTACATTAAACCTCAGTAATAATATGAAAATAGTGGGGAAATAGCTTGATACTAAAGAGGTAATTATTAAAGCTGCAGTGCGTGATAGTTTTTTGGCATCACTGGGCAAAAATTCCATAATTACCTTTCAGCATATTGTAATTCAAGTAGTCTGAGAGGAAACGAGAATTCTACTCACTTCTGTGAGCGTTTTCAGGCCGTAGAAAATCGACCCTGTGATGCAGACTTTGTTTGAGCACAGTTGTTTTCAGGCAGGTAGGGGGTTAAATACGTGATTGACAGTTTCAATTACCGATCACTGTGACGAGCCTGTACTGCTTTACTCTGGGGCTCGACACAGAAGCTTGGAAAAGTGTCTTCTCTTTTCCACAGCAGCTTGAAATGCCGTCAGGTTCATCTATAATCAAATATAGTCTTTTGACTTGGGCTGAGAAGAGCGAGCTGCAGAAGGAAGGTGTGTACTGTCACATTCTGCAGTTTTTTCCCTGATTTTGGCTCCTGCAACTTTAAATAAAACCATGTATCTGCCAAAGCAGTAACTAGGGAATAGTCTGTTAACAGTGGCTATATCTGGAAAATATTAGATTGAAATTTATGTTAAGGGGAAGAAGGGGCCAAATACAAAGGTTAATAATGAGGAAGCACATTTAAAGATAACAAAACTATTATATTCCCTTACTTATACAGTAATATAAGTATTATTTAATAATGACATCTTTATTGTCAAACCATTACCATGTTATTATTACTGAGATGTAACGTAAAGTGCAACACATTGACTTTATAACAAATACAATCCAAAAAGATGCTGAAAGTAGCTGTTATATCTTTGACAATGGGTCTGAAATGACAAGTGCAATAAGCCCAAGAGTATGTTTTTCTGACTCACCTGGGATGTCCCTCCAAACCCTGGGGGCTGGCTGTAGTCCGGTGGCTCGATAATACTGCTACAGCTATTTCACAAATAGACAAACATATAATCACTTATTGAGATAGGTCTGCTGTAATAGACATGGACTATAACATAGTATATCACAGGTATAGAATAAAGAGAGAAAGGCTCTGGGCTGCACTGGGAAAGAGTTTCTATTTTTGTAAACAAACAAGCTGAATGTGGTTGGTTGCACTGTGATGAATGGTGGAGATAAAACTATATAATTTGTGTGAACACAGAGGCCAGCTGTACCTGGGAGCTGGTGAGGGAGCCTCAACGTTAGGCACCGTACACTCTGCCTCCATCATCGGAGAGTACAGCCCGCTCATTTCCTGGAAAATTACACACAAATAAGAGGTTTTGCTTTTTCCAGTGACGACGAGTGGCTCCAGATGCTGTCATTTTTCACCATATAAGATGATTGCATGTGCACTGCTTCTTGACCTTCACTGCGAGAGTGGAATGTGACTGAGGGTTTATGAAAACACCTTGAGACAAAGCAAGAGGGGGATGAGCTCTGCATTACTTTACCTCAACACGCTTAATGTCCTCTTCAAGAAAGTTGAGCTCCTTCTGCAGTTGCTCCAGTTGCTGTTCACAGAAGCAGAAACACAGAGAACTATATTTTTATTTGGATTTTATCTTGGATGTTTTTTTGGATTGTTTTGGGGTTTTTTTGAAAGGTTGATGCAAAGACAATGTACGTCTCCAATGCATACACGTTTCTATTTATTCAATGCATTTCTTTTGTAGAGCAGTACAAGATATAAACAGACACAATGGCACCTCTCTCTTGTTTCTCCTCGCTTCTTTAAGGAACTCCATGAGGATCTGTCTCTGAGCTGCTTGGGATTCCTATTGGAAACACAAAACACATGCTCAGAAAAGCAAAATAATGACTAAAAATAATTTAGAGTGATCACTCATATAGCAGCTGAAAGTACATTTAGTTTAGTACATTTAGGCAGCAGCACCAAAGCACCTGAAAACATCCATCTCAGCTCTCATCTTAGCAGAAACAGGCATGGATTATCTGGATCAAATATGTTATTCAGGACAACCAACAGGAAACAATCCCAAACTCAAGGGCTTATGGGTGTTAGGAGATGACTGCTGACAATTGTGGCTAGAGGTTTCTCATGCTTTGAATGCCTAGCATAACAAAATGAACGGTGGGCAGGAACTCAAGTCAAATGTTTTGACTGATGCTCCAATTCAACCTTTGCTTTATGCGGTCTTAACTGATACGATCAGCAGGAGAATTATAGATACTCCAGTAACACTGACAACACTCCACTGGAAAAATAATCACTCACAAATTGATTTCACGAGTTTGTCATTATCACAGGAACGAGATGTAACTTCAAGACTTTAAGGACCAGTAATTCAGTAAACAGTACAATCAATCATGGATGTCTTTCTGCTTTATCAATTACATTATTTCAGTATTCTTTCAGTAGAGCAGATGATACACTACCGCGGGAAACTAAACCTTAGTCATGCAACTAACAAATATTGATTAATCTGATTATTATTTTGTCAATTAAATGTCAGTTAAAAAGGTCCTTGTAATTTACACTAGCTGATTGGCAGCAATCTGAGAGTGACCGATTCTAACCCGATTGTAATAATTTCTCAGTTGTTCCACTTCAGGCATCAAATAAAGAAGCAAACAGCACAGATGTGGACACAGCAAACCCCACAGGGATTCTTATCAGTGTTTACCTGCTTCTTCACACACGCTACAACTTCACCTGGTAAACATTTCCGCTCCAGCTGTGTTATACAAAGTCACTGGGCAAGTTTGTCTTTACGCTCTCCTTTTAACATTTCATCTGCCTTAGGGTTGCAACTGACAATCATTCTCATTATCAACTCATTTGCATTAATCTCAGCCCAAAGTGACGTCTTCAGAAGGCCTTTTCACCAGCTGACAATCCAAAACCTGAAGACATTTAACTGGCTCTCTGCAAGACAAAAAATGAGCAGAAATCTGGGCAAGTCTTGTCATAATTGAGAAATGTTTGACATGTTTGCTTTTAAAAAATGTTTTTTTTAGTTTATTTATTTGTTCTTGCATTCAACTGAACCCAGCCTGCTGGGCTGGGTTCTTGTCCTTTCTTTAAACTCAGTAGATAATAAATCATCACCATGCACTGGGTTTCATCAGCAGATATTGCACACTCTTTTTTCCGCTGGTTTCTCAGACTTCTACATTGTTGTTGTCGTCGTCTCCATCCTCTCTTTCAAACCCATTGGAATATGATATTCCCACAATGGTTCACACTTCAGGTCAAGGGAAAACCTGCTGTTTTTTGGTTCCAGCTGGGAACCAACATTCTAATTTACTTTTGGTCGAAATGCTCCAAACAGTTCAAAATAAGGTTCACAAAATGGAACGACACCTTCTGCGTTAGTGGAGAAGGGTTATAAGTGGCAAAACTATTATAATTCTGTATTTTAAGCTAGAATTTAATATTTAAACTGTGGATATTAGTGGTTACTGTCCATTTCTGGACTTCACTTACAAGGTACAGCTGAGGTAAGCTCTTAGTAACTATACTCAAACCTAAAGCTGATGGACATCGCAAAACCTACTCTACACTGAGTACATTCAGCAATTCATTTGATCCAGTTGTGTTCTGTGTGAAAACTACTACACAAGAAACTTCTTCTGACTCACTTCTGTCTGGTTGTGCTCACAGTCACAGTAAACATTCTGATTCAGCTGATTCCATGCACAGGCAACATCAAAATCAACTTAAGTAGTCCTGACAGAGAAAAAAAAGCCTGCTACCATTTATACAGTTCATAAGTAGAGGTTTAGTACTACTGAAAACCTGGGAAGTTTGGAAATTCCAAACCTGTTTAACATCTGTAAAATTCTGTAAAATCAACCTCAGAGACAAAGAGGAAGAGAGAAGACTTAGTGAATATCAACTATAAAAAGACGGCAGGTTTGTTGAGCAGCTGAGATGTAAAGGATCACTGACACGGCCTAGACTAATATGTCCTTCACATCCTTAATATGTAACAGAAAACTACAGGTGGTGTGGAGCTACCGCTGACTGGGTCTTCTTGATTATCATATATCTTGTACTGCTGTTGTGGTGTGTATGTTGTGCAACTTCATTTCAAAACTGGTTCGGGGTTTTAGACAGTGCTGATGTGACGGAACATACTGAAAGTCAACAGGATACATTGTGGGCCCTACTTCTCTTTTCCTGTGACTTCTTTTTCTATCACACGAGCAGTAAAAAACAAGAAAAGGTGAGTGTCAGGTTGTTATCCAGGAAACATGTAAAGAATTACAGACTGATACTGTACTGTATGACTCAACAGGTTTTCAATTAGACCGAAGGTTTGTCACGATCAACTAATTCGCCACTACTTCTGAATTCACTGAAAAGACAAATTCCAAGACTAGTCATGTAAGAGGAAGAAAATACAAAATCCTAAAGTTAGAGAAACTTCAACTAAAGAATAAAAAAAAAAACTAGCACATTAAATTTCTGCTGATGAACTGGAATATTAATCAACTAATCAACTAACTCTACTTTCATCATGGCCTTACTTACCGCCTCTAGCTGCTTCTTCTTCTGAACCAGGAGCTCCAGCATCAGATTGACGTTTGCCAGGTCCAGGTTCTCTTGGTCAGGACTCAGCACATCCTGAAAGACCTGCCACCTGGACCCATTCTGGAGGTCACAGTCCACAATCAGTTAAGAAATACACTTTTCCAGTGAGGTGAGGTTTAAAGTCGCAGATACAAAGAAGAGAACATAACTATTGACAAAACGGTTATACTTACAGGGTGATCTAGTTTTAGTCTCTTCTCCTCTGATCTTTGTTTCTGTTTAAGGATCAGCTCATTTACTGTAAGGGTACAAGCAGGTAGAGATGTAGAAAAGCTGAGTAAGTATGTGACAAACAATAGCAAAACAACAGTGGCAGAGTGGGTGAAACAGATTAGATGCTTCATATCATACTGCTGTAAAAAGAAGCAATGTTTAAGTGACGGGCCCAACAAATTGTTCCCAAGTTTTTCACTTAAGCTACTTTCAAAGCACAGTATTTTCTTATATTATACTCAATTTTAGTTTTATTTTATCTTGTAACTCACTATATCTAAACCCAATAAAACAGGCATGTGCTTCGTGTGACAAGACTTTTAAAACAAATTTCAACTTCACCACATGATGCATTTCTATGTTATGTAACTCGTTATATCTAAAGTTGTTAATGCACCTTTGGAAAGAATTACTGGACCACTGTGGCAAAGTAGTGAAAAGTCAACATTTGTCATAAATATGTGTTCAAATGTGAGGCAAAAACCACAAGAAGTGTTTGCTTTAGTAATTTAATACAGAAATTAGGTGCATTTAAATTAAGGAAAACAAAAACCAAAAACATATGAATTAAGAGCATCTGAAAACAATCAGTATTCCAAAAACAGAATATGAAACGGTCATGTTGAATTTCTACAGAAAAATCACAGGTGGTTGAATAATTATTGCCATAGATGTGCATCATGTGACCAGCCTTTTGATAGAAATATCAAATTCACGTGAGAGCACTTAAACATCTAAATGGTTCTCTGATCACAAGTGAAACCTAAAAAAACATTTTAAATTGAAATACTTACCAAGAAAGTTTGGGTATAGCTGATCCACATTGTCAACAATATAGTTACACTTGGGACATCTGTTGCTGTCCTCCAGACTCTGACGGATGCACTTGAAACTGCAGGAGTGAAAACACAGAAATGTGTTAAAGTCATGAAATGGATTTTTGTCATTGTCTACTCTTAAAGTGAACAATTTATTTATTTGACACTGGAGGTCACTGCAAGTACATGAATACACACTGCCTTTACTAATCTGGCCTGTGGAGAAGCAGGTTGAAACCTAACGACAAGCATCAGTAATCATCATGCAGTACATGACATTTTGCATTAGCTTAAAAAAAGTTGGATGAAGCCTTTGAAAGCCGTTATTTTTCAGGAATGAGACTAACAAGACTACTGTTTAACACTTACCAAAAACTGTGCCCACACTTCGTCATGTGTGCCTCTTCTATCATTTCGAAACAAATAGGACTGGAAAAGCAGACACAACAGTGTTAGATGCATGTCAAAATTCAGTTTTCAAACTTTTGCAACAACTCCCACAATCTACGGCAAAGACCGTTTTCAAGAAGCTGTTGAAGAGTAAGTAACTAACCAGACAAAGTCGTTGCTTTTATCTTCATATGAATTCAAGAGGCCGTTGTACAGGGGTGCCTGGTGGAGGGACCTCTTTCTGCTGCCTGAGGACGCAGAGGGTCTGCTCAGAGAAGCAAACACACCCCGGGACGATGGTACAGCGGCCAGACTTGGCACCGACAAGCCGCTATCCCCGGCTGTTGCCAAGGTCCGGGAGGGCACAACATTTCCAGAATTGTTACCATTACTTGTCACGGCGTTGCTCCCACCGCCGGGGTTTGTGTTCCCGGTGCCTCCTGCGCTGCTGCTACTTGTGCTGGGCACTGAACTCGCCCCGCCGGCGCTTTGCTGAGACCGGTTGCTTGACATCATGCAAGGCCGACTAGACGCTCCCCAAAAGCCGCTGCGTTGCTGTTCAAAGCATCCGGACAGTTACTGCTATTTGGCTACTTTAGCAGGTTGGCTAGCTAGCTTGCTTGTGTGCTAGCATACTGAGAGAAAGCAACAGTACCCAAACATCCAGCGTCTTGAAACTTGCCCGCCGGTGTCCGCCTCGCCTCTGTCCCTGACGACGTAATGGAAAATCACCGTAGTACAGAAGACAAAAACACTAAGACATGAACACTGAAACGGACGAGAAAACAACCACAACTACGTTATCCAGGAGATTAGCCGGCTAGTTACCATTAGCCACAGAGAGATTTCTTTTGAGTTTCCTCGATTACCCAGGTACCCAGAGTTCTCCGGGCTTTCAAATACTGCCCTCTAGCGAGTCGGAGTGTTAAAAACGGTGACATAAACACCACAGCTGCTTCATTATGCGTTATTTAAGATTTGGTGGAATTCTCGCCGTAAATTCAAAAGTCATTTAGGATTTCAAAAGACAGAATGAACAACCGAGGAAAAATACATTTCATTACACAACTTATGCAGCACGTATGTATGTCTTTACATTTAACAGTTGAACTCTATCCCAAATGTAATAAGCTATATGTAAATTGATTGGATTTCCATGTATGAAGCAAAAATATAGAGACCTACATGTCATTTAAATTATTTTCATGTTTTACACTCAAAGGGACATTTTTTTAAGGGATTTAGTTTTAAGTTTTTTGTTTTGTTTGTTTTCAGCCCATACGCGACCACCACAAGGAGCAGACAAGAGCCTGAAAAAAACTCAATGCACAAACTTCAAATAGAAATATTTATTTACTTTGAAGGAAGTATTAATTGCATTTACAGTTTTGCACAAATGCATCTGTTCCGTGACCTATTTCTTTACCGTCTGGCATAATGTCAAGCATCTTTCAGAGACAGAAGAAGAGCATTTCATTTATATCTCAGGACTTTAAGCACCACAGAAGCACTAGTTCATTCTGGCAGATTCAAGGAGTATTTTGATTTCAGTCCACCTCAGAAATATAGAGTGTTTCCTCATGTTTGTCTTTTTTCTCCCAGATTATATTGCCTTTACATCAAACACAGGCAGGTAGGTCACATCCACACAGTGAAGCCAGCCACTGAGCCAAGAAAAACAGTGTCTTGTCATTCAACCATCCACCTGCAGCTTTGCAAATAAAACCTAAGGAGCACTAACGTATTCACGCTCACAGTTTATCCAGTCTGCTACTTGCTTTTCCATTTTTACCTCCATGAGGGCAAATAAGGGGTCCTCCATGTAAGCACGCACAACATGGATTTTCCCATGTTTTTGTTTGTGGAAGAAGTTTATATGTATTATGGAGCTCAGGATGTGAAATAAGGTTTTATTTTTTAGCGAGAGGAAAATTACTGGATACATCAAAAAGTAAATTAATTTCCCAGAAAAGACCGCTGTGTTAAATGTCTGTCTCTGTGCTGCAAAGGTCGACTTCGCTGGTTTAACGTGAGACTCGAAACTAGTGATCTTATGAATATTTAACATTATGTAATTTCCCGTCTAAATGCATTAGATTGCAGTGTCTCAATATGAGCTTACTGATAGCGTTTAAAGTTACAATTCTTTTCCAAATCACTGATAACATGTATTGGAGAGACGGTGATACATCATATCAGTTTTTGTTCATAATTTGAACATCACGTAAATGGCCTTTATGTCCAACAGCTGATTCTGAATAAGTTTTAGCAAAACACCTGCGGCACAGTATACCCACCGTGTTGCGTTTGTTCCCCTCAACCCCTCTCCCGTCCCCCTTTCTATTTTATGCCAATGGTGGTGAAAAGCTTGCCTTCTTTCTTCTCCTCCTCATTTGTCCTGCACATCAGCCTGGATTTTCTCCTACTGGGCCCCCCCCTTCTTTTGCATGAAGAGCCAGGTTGTGTGTATATGTGTGTGTGTGTGTTTGAGGGGGGGTGGTGTTTGGGTGGCGGGGGGGCATCCAGCGGTTAGTGAGTGGCAGAGAGGCATGACAGAAAGAGTGAGTGACATGGAGAGAGTAATGAGGGTTTGTGTGTGTGGGAAATGAATGAGTGAGTGAGTGTGAAAGAGAGAGAGGAACGGAAAGAGAGAGGAAGACAGACATCAGGCCTCAGGGTCAGTGAGGTCAAGACCAACAAGCTCAGATGAAGGATAATCTGTGGAGGTCCTTTACAGTGGGGGGTGAGGCCCCGGTGGAGCACGCCCATTCAGACTCTCACACACACACTCTACCACACACTGCACACCCCTCGGTTACTCTCTTTCTCGTCTGTCTCTCCTCCTTCATCCTCCCTTTCCCTCCCTTTTTGTTTCTTTCTCTTAAACCCACTCCTCCTATTTCTCTTGTTTCCTTTTTTTCCAACACAGTTGCAGCTGGATTTCAAAGAGGCTCTTTGCCAGCAGAAAAAGCTGAATGTTTTGCAGGCAGATCCCTCAGTCAGGCAGGCTGGGATTGTGGAATTCCTGCCTCCCACTCTTTAGGAACCGTTTTTTGCCCCTTCAGGGGCCCCTGCCATAACTGCCAGTGGCCTCCTCCTCCATCTCCATCTCCAGCCTCGAGCCAGGGCCCTGTTTGCAAATTGAGCCTGACAAAAACAGTGGGGTCTGGGGGAAAAAAAGGGCCAACATTTCAGAAGGTGTGATACAGCAACAGCTGCCACTGTTTTGTTACTCACCCGAAGAGGTGATGGGCAACTATATAAATGAAACATGAGCAAAAATTGGAATTGATAGAATCCTTTTTAATGTCATCATTCACAAAAGGAGACATGTGTAAAAGGTCTCATGGTTGAGCAGAAGAGCGTACAAGCAGCCGGCAGTATATAGTGGCTATAGAATTTCATAGCATTTTGAAGATCACTGTAGATTCTGTTTGCAGTGTCTGGAAACATCTCATCGGGTACACCTGTATTTTCAGTTAGGTGGGCCTGCACAAGTTGCCAGAGGCTACTTTTCCACTTGCAATGTTTTCAGGAGTAAGAATGTTCATATGAAGAGCTACAAAAAGGACAAAAGACATTAAAAATTTGTCAAAAAAGTTCAATATTTAATAATTCACTGCATTCCACTCTGAAGATTCATGTCCTTTGAAAGCTAAGCGGAAATAAGCAGAAATTAATTACTGCGCAGTACAATCAAAATTGCCACGAGGCTACTGAGGTTAACTGTGAGCTGTGGATGAAGACGTTACCACAAAATGAACAGAAACACTTAGGAAATGAAAAAGCACAAGCAGAAAAGTTCATTTTGACCCTGCAAAAAGCATTCTGATCTAAAATCCACGTATTAGACTTCCTTGTAGCTTTAACTACATCTTAAATCTCTGATAAGGTTAAAAGTTCAAGAATAATAATCAGGAATAATTTGAAATCTTATTTTTTAACGTCCCAAAGAACTGTAACAGACCTGGCATTCGATAATGTGTCCAGGGAATCATATCAGATGTTTTTATCTTTAACTGTAATGTTATTATATAATAATTAGATTTCCCCTTTTATTCATTTTCCTTTGCCCGACGCTTCCCCTTACAGGATTATTTTCTTCAGCCGTGCTCGGCCCACACGAGCACAAGTGTTCAGCACAAAGCAGGTACCATACTTGGATGATAAAAACCTTGCAAAACCCCTTTTCATGTGCGAGACAGATGTTGTGCCTGTCTGCGTGTACCAATGAAGAGAGCCAGAGCATGAGTGAGTGAGATAGTTCAAGAAAAGAGGGGTGGTGGTGGTGGTGGTGGGAGGG
>JAPQRN010000010.1:178635-227988 GCA_037367275.1 Coranthus polyacanthus
GAGAGGAGAGGAGAGCAGAGGATTTCCCTTGTAAAACACAACACCCCCGCCCCCCACCCCCCTGCTCCACCGCACTTTCCCTACCGGTGGTGTTAGGGCGGGCAGGGGCTCCCTGATAAAAACCTTTGGACTCTACAGAATGAGAGAGAGAGACAGACAGAGAGAGAGAGCAAGAGAGAGAGAGAGAGAGAGAGAGAGAGGGAGAGAGAGCGAGATTGAGGAGTGAATGGAGGAGGATATTACTACTACTGCATGGACCGGTGTAGAGGAGCAGCAAGTCACTCTCTGAAGCGCGCACAGAGGCACAACAAACCAAGAGGAGCTGACGCGCAGACGCTGAACCTGGGGGTTAAATACTTTAGTCTATTTTAGAAATTATAGGAAAGGCTCTGCTCAACAAGTAGCTACTATAGGGTTGGCACTTTGCACATTACTTCATTTTGCCTCTGGAGTTGACTTTTTTTTTCTGACTGAATTCACCTTGCAGCCATATTTTGGAACAGGACGCACTAAATGATGCCGCAAATTTCAGGTAAAAAGTCAGTGTAGGGTAAAATGATCTGAGTTAATCGGATTTATCAGAACAAATGAAATCTAAAAAACAACTGCATCCACGTTTTCCTCAGTAATAAAAATAATTGTCTTTTTTGTTTATTTCATTTCAAACAGACTTGGTGACGTTTAAATATTACTTTAAAAGTTACGTTACCTTGTAGACTTGATAAGAGGCAGGCAGAAATATTTATACCTTTTTTTTAATATACTCATAAACATAAAAGAAAGTCAGACTGGAAACATGAATGGGAGAGAGTGTCGCCTCTGAAAGGTCCGCGCAAAGTGCAGGAGAGCTGCAGCTGCGCCGAGGAAGAATTCAGGTTAGCTCTTATGAATGTTGTCTGTGATACTTAGGGAGCGTCACAAGCTCACCATACAGGCCTATTACACATTAATACTAAACCTATAGGCCTTACAAGAACCTCAATATGTAATAAACAGCCTACACGTCCGCAACTTTGAATGTCATATCAGCTTTATTAGTTTGATCCCCTTGGAATGCACTGATTGTTTATATCTGATTACCTTCCTAATTTGTTCTGATAGGTTATATTTGATTACACTCTTAATTTGTTTCAAATAGTTTAGTCCCCAAAGTCCAAAACAGGCAACCGAAACAATCGTTTCTTTATTGCTAAGGAAAGGTGCGCAAATAAATCTAATAACCACATTCTGGTGTGAGACCTCTTGCTGCTGACCTGGAACCCAGTGCCAGATTTTTCAGAGCTAGATCCCTTTTTTAATCCTTTATTATCATTTGAAAAAAAACCCACCACAGACTTTCCATAAAGTGCGAAAATGCTGTTGATCAGACTACTGGCTATCTTTCTCGTCCTCATCACTAACACTTGGCTGCTAAACCCGGTTCGCTCCGATGCACTAAGCCGGTACAAACGCGCCATGGCACGGCGGGCAGACCGTGAGTTTTCAAGGATAACAGGTGAACCCTGCACCGTCTCTGTCGTCTGGAGGTCCCGACGACAGCCCCGCTCCCTCTCCTCGTCCCAACACCGCCCTCCAGTGGTCCGTCCGAGGACGCACACGAGTCGGAGAAAGCCATATATTGTTAAGAGCGCTCCTGCGGTTTGTACAGGAGGGTGCAGGTTTGACACCGGGGTGTACCGGGTCGCTCCCGCGGGGGAGGAGAAGGGAGGCTGGAGCGACCCGGAGGATGTGGCGCCTGGAGCCGGTGACGGATATGATGCGTTGCCCGGACGGTTCTATGAGAAACGCTCCACAAATGAGAGGAGAGACGCAAATTCTGCCAATGAATACACCACACAACAGCAGGCCGGGGTGTCTTTGCTTAAAAACGGTAGGCAGAGCAGTCCCCGGTCCAGGTTTGCCCGCAGCCTCAACGGGAAGTTTCCTTACGAGGAGGAGGTTAACTCCAGCTGGGAGAAAGTTTTCTCCGACAGCTCCCGGGACCTCCAGGTCCTCTACAGACTGCAACAACAGGATGGACACCCCCAGTCCTCTACTGGGAGCCCGGAGGACGGTAACGACAACTATTCCGGAGAGGAGGAGGAACTGGATCCGCCAGCGAGCCAAGCCGTCAGCAGCTCCTCGTCCTGGGGAAGCCCCGTGCCTAGGGTGCCCCCCTCCTGGATGACCGCCCTGTACTTCAGCGGACGTCGGGAGCAGCTCAAGTTGAAGTCGGCTGCAGGAGTGGAGCTGCCGAGGGCCAAATTCAGCCTGGAGCTGTGGGTGAAGCCTGAAGGAGGGCAGAGCAACCCTGCGGTCATAGCAGGTGGGTGTAAACTGATCATGTCTGCAAGAGGAGCAAACATACAGGCGTAGATTGATAAGAAGACCCGCTCAGTGTGTAGAACACATAGTCTACATGTGTGTCCTCCAATAGAAAACACGAAAAATCATCATGTTACTCATAAATGCAACGTGTTCAACAGGGGACATTTTATTTGCAAAATATAAATATGAATTATGAGCTCGTGCAAACACTGCATCTCTTGTGGCAAAACGTACAGTAATTATTCACCACAGAAGCTTTAACAAGGCCTGATTCTCTAACAGATTCATCAGTGTTTCAGTTCAAAGTTCAGGTTCAGGTCAAAATGTGTTGTAGGTCTACTCTACTTTTCCGGTACTCCTAAAATCACCCATGAAATCAATCATGTGCAGAAACTTTTTGACATGAGCAGAAAATCCTGCTGAAACACACAAGCTTTTAAAGTCCAGGCGTTTAAACGTTAATTAAACTTAATCCATTTGTCAGTGACTAAGCTCCTGCACGTTTAAGTTGAATTTTGTGTTTTCCTTTACATAAATAAAGACGTTTCCTCCTTAGACTGACAACCCGAATGCAGGAAATGAAGTGTTTAATGCTCCAAATTTCCAGGAGGAAGAACCCCACATCCTGGCGTAACGTGTCCCCCAGTGTTCACCAAAACCTGCATTGAGGCTACTTTGAGCTCACTGTTTCCACTTGCGAGCTATACAGTCTTACGACTGTGCACCGAGTAGGTCGGATTGGTGACTTGACGGTCAAGAATATTTCCTCTGTCACAGTTTGTGGATTACGCTAGAAGTGACATCTTAATGACTACAAGCTCTGGACTTTACACTCTACTTATTTGTGCCGTCTTTGTGCCGGGATGCGTCTGTATCATCCTTTATCTGCTGATAAATGTAGGGGCATCAGTTAGTTTAATGTGTGGCTTTGTCTGTCTCTGACCTCTTGAAGTCCTACACTTTGTCCTTACCTTGTTTCTTATTTCCTCCCACTTGAAGTAAATAATCCTATCATTATCTATAATACACATACTCTTGCAGTAAATCAAATATTGTTTGACAGTCCACTCTTATGATTTCAGAGTAAAAAAAAAATTAAAAAAATCACGTGTCAGGTCAGTCCGATTATCTAGACTTTCACTTAAGCTTAGTTTCTGCTGAAAACAATCCTCTAACCAGACATCAACAGTGTCATTATGATCGTATTCAGTGCTGAAAGGATGACTCGATTAATCGATTAGTTAATCACTTTAAGTTACAGATGAGTCACTTCATTACAGAGCGTTACGAGGCTCCAGTTTCTCAGACGTAAGAATCTGATGTTGTTTAATATAATCATAAAATAACAAATGGAAAATGTTATTCCATGTAATATGTCACTGAACCAATAATCAACTTAGTATTTGTGAATAATAAAAAACGTTATTAAAATTGACAGCATTTAGTCGGACAAACTGTCACCAATCACTGCAGACGTAATGTTGGTTCGTCAAATGTGAGACAGCTGTACTTCATCTGAGTCGACGTCTGCTCTGTCTCTGTTTTGCTGCTGTCAGCGTAGGAAAAGAATTAGAACAAATTGCAGAGTTAGTTTTGTGTTTTATCAAGTATCATCTAGGTGTAATTATTTTCTTGTCATCAAGCGGTGGCCTTTGAGTTTTAATCAAACTGAAACCTCATCTGAATGCATGTGCAGTTAAATACCTTTAAATGACCTAAAACAGCAGAAAAGGACCATGCTCTGGTCTTAACCCTCAACCCGCCCATCCTGACCCAACTCCAGCTTCACCTCTCCGTCTTGATGTTGTCTTGGTTCTGGTTACACCCGTGCTGACAAAAATAATCGTTACGATGCATGTAATGGGATAATGACACTGATGCAATCATAAAGATAAAGATGGGATCATGTTACTGATGTAAATAACATCATTATGAGGAAAGACACTGCTTTGGTTAATATTATTATGATGATGGTGAACATGTTAATAGCCTGAAGGGGTGAGGGTTAGGATTAATGGTTAATCACATGATTATAGGATTATTATGATGTTAGATTAATGGTGACAATGCTGATGTTTAAAACCTATTCTATCATGAGTTATCTGGTGACAGTAGCAGTTTTGTCACAACATTCAAACAGTATTTAACCCTAGACTTAAGTATGTAACCCTGAAAGTTACTCGGGTGCGTTTCATTCAGTCTCCCGCGTCGCTTTCCATTGATTCTGCAGATGCACTGATCTAATAAAAACGCCACATAGCCGGGCTCTTCACTCGCAGATAAACATCAGTGTTTTTCCAGCGAGCCCGCGTTGAGAATGTAAAATTTGAAAAATCCGCACATTTGACAGAACAACACATACATCAAACAAATTGAACAGGATAAAAGCGCTATGGTGCAGCACCGCAGCTGTCCAGATAGTGAGAGAGACCACAAACTGTTATGTCCGCTCACATTTACTCTGATCAAAGATCCGGCTCCATTACTCAACTTTTTCCCCCTCATTGCTTCCTTATGTGAAGGCGGCATTTTGTGGCATGGCCTGTTCTCTTTGTACTGTCTCGAAGGAATCTGACAAAACAGCAAAAAAAAAAAAAATCAATTGTTTCTGCTAGAAATTACATTGAAATTGGTTTGAATTCAGCGAGTGGTCAGTGACAACCATATACATGACAGCAGAGTTTAGTGTGCTACTAAATAAAAAACACGGTCCTGTATTTATTTAGGTGATGCATTATGGGATGCCTTATGTATTGTTGACATTTTTTTTCTGCGTATCAGTCAATGTCTAATGTCTCTGTTTGTGCAATGTGAAAAAAATCATTTGCTGAGATTAAGCCACAAAAAATCATGATCCACATCTGAAGTTCATCTCAGCTACTCTGTGTTTTAACATGTGCCTTGCTTGGTTTATTGTTTTGGATTTGGAAGTGTTTTCAACCCTGTTGCATCAGTCAGGAGAAAGGTGTCAGTTCTCTTTCATTCATTAAACCTCTTTCGCTGAATATATTGAGGTGAAGGCCTGAAGTGAACAAGGAAATGACCATAATTACAATAAAAAAAGAGCAATGGTGAGAAAAGAATGAAAGGCAAATCAGTAAAACATTGTGCACAATTTTGCAGGTGCACAATGAATAAAACTTGATTTTCCAATCAAGTGGAAACAGCTGGCACCTACAAAATAATACAGTCAATCGAGTGTGTACGATAAGGACCCACATTTAAAGACACTCTGAAGTAATAAAAGGGGGTAAAAAACCCACTAAGGACCTTATAAATAAATAAAACCTACACCCTGGGCCATCCATCCAGTTTATGATCCTCACCTGTAATGCATGGCTTAAGAGTCACAGCTGAAGCACGAATAAATAAAGGAAAAACATGGGCGTAATCAAAAAAAGTGTCTCAATTGGCATCCTTGTACAATGCAGAAGAAAACATTTTTCATTGCGAACCAGTTCACTCACATGAAATATAAAAGTTACTTTCTCATCATGTAAATTCTAACATATGCACTCCGTTACTCTTTAAATATCAGTGCCATTTTAGAACAGATGACCACAGATTATCGTAATCCACATTTCTGGCTTCAAGAAAACACATGAATTTCACTTCACCGTATAAGATAGTATCATCAGTATAAAGGTGTATATTACAACCAGTTACAGAAGAAACACTATCACCCAAACAAAACGTAACAGTCCAGTTTCTGGTCTGTGTGAAAAATCCTTCGAGTAAATAGGGAAATACCCAGCACCAAACAGCAGGTGGACAGTTTACTACTATCTGTAAAACATAGTGGAGCATTAAATCAGCAGAGTGGGAAAAAAACAAATAACAGACTTGTCTGAAGGTGATCTGCACTAATGTTCATGTGAACGTGACATACAGGATGAAGAAGGCATGTAAATGATCTTTAATCTTTAGCACTGGGATTCTACAGTATATATAGAATAGTATTGAATACAGTAAACAAATTACACTGGAGGTCATTGTTACTTATTATTTAAGTGATAATTTCCCCTCATACTCAGTATTTCCTGTAGAGAGGCCTAATATAAGCTGCAATTTCTGCCAATACTGATAGTTTAACATCCTGTCGGTGCCGATTACTTGGCTAATGTGTGGTACTGTAAATATGTCTCTAAATACCACCAATACGATACAGTTGGTGTTTATGAAATTACTAGATCTGCTTAAATTTGAAAAACACAAACACATGCAAACGACACACCACGCTGCATGCAGTAAACGACTACTGATGATTTATTAATGTAAAAGCTGTATTTGGAGCCATCTAACATGTTATTTGTTACAGATTAATGCACGTTTATGACAGTTTGATGAATGTATTTGTGTGACTGCATATAGTAGAACGGTAGTCAACATATGACGTAGTGTATTTCACCCGGCACATCTATGGTTTCCTTACTTCTACGTTCTTTTACTGAATTAAGTGCGTAACCGTGAAACTGGCTCAGCTCCAAGGGGTATTTTGCTACAGCTCCTCACTTTAAACACTAATGTACACATATGCATGCAGGCCTATACACATGCACACACACACACACATATAGCTTTGAGGAGGGTGAAGGGGTTCCCTGACCCTTCGCTGTCCCAGTGTTTGACATCTGGGGAGCAGATGTGGATCTGTGTGTGTCTGTTGCAACAGCAGATGGAAACATCAGGGCCTTGCCTTGGCTGAGTGAAATACCTCCATCCTCCTTCCCCTCTATGTTCTCTCTCGCCGTCTCTGGCTCTGTCTATTCTCTCTGTCTCTACCTCGCTCTCTTTATCTGCATGTCTGTGTGCTCTCTCTCTCTCAGCCTCGTCTCGTCGTCTTATCTCTGCAGAAGTGCGGACTCTGCGTGTTTGTGTGCCGAATCTTGAGTGCGGTGACCTTTTGAGCTTTATATCTGTGCAGAAACAAAAATTCCACTTTCCACTGTGTACCCTAGGTGTATTTGACAACTGTTCCCATTCACTGAGTGAGAAGGGTTGGTCGGTAGGAATTCGCACTCTGGAACCTGCCGGAGCCAAAGATGCACGGTTCTACTTCACGCTTCGCACAGACCGAGCGGTCAAATCCACCACTGTCTATAGCCACCAGCGGTACCGGGCCAACGCCTGGACCCACCTGATGGCCACTTACAACGGCCACAACATGACCCTGTATGTTGATGGAGCCAAGGTGTGTGATTTTAGCGCAAACCTTAAACTTTGATTTGGTCATTTACATCTGATTTTCTTTCAGATTCTTGATATTTGCACGATGATGATAATTGCTCTTTTGACTTAAATAATAACTCAGATCATTCCAAAAGTAGAGTACGTACATCGGGTGGTTTGATCTTACTGACATCCAGACAGAAATTTTAGGGATATCAGTTAATAAACAATATTTCAATCTATGTTCCAATAATTTCACTGGATAGTTTGATTGATCGATTGAACGATTGATCATATACATAACACGTTACAATCAAAAGACACTTGCTTCTGCCCGTCCTCTCTTCTTGGCTGGAGTTTCTCCTCTGGTTTTTCCTCAGGTTGGTGAGAGCAACTTCCAGTCTGGAAATCTCTACAGCCCCTTCATGAAGACCTGCAGAACCCTCTTCCTCGGCAGCAACCAATCAGAGCAGGGACAAAGCTTCAGGGGCCACATAGGGGGCGTGGTCTTGTGGGGATACGCCCGCACTCACGAGGACCTGCTAGAGCGACCACTACAAATCGATAAGAGCGAGCCCGTCTTGGCCCTGTGGGCTGACTTCACTAACGTAACCACCTAAACCCAGTTGTCCAGTCTTGATGAAAATAAGCTGTTTTTCGTAGTTATCGTACAGGACATGAGACTAAACTAGCATCACTCTTCGTCTTCAGCCTGACTATCAACGTATCTGAATCTGGTAGATTTAGTTTCAGTTAAAGCTGCAACTAATGACTCTATCTATTTTCAGTTAATGCGTAGATTATTTTCTTGATCAAATGAGTAGTTTTTGCGTTTAAAAAATGGCGGAAAAGGGTGAAAAATGTCAATCACAATTTCGCAAAGCCCATAATAAATAAAATGTCTTGTTTGGTCCACAGCCCGTAAGATATTCAGTTTAATGTCTTAAAGGAGTAAAGAAACCTGAAAATATTTAAATTTAAGAAGATGGAATTTAGAAACTTTGTTCGTTTTTTGAGCTATTATTTTCCTTTAAAGTCAATAATTCCATTGGAGAAGCATAATGTCCACTATCGGCCACTATTGGAGCCAAGTTGTGTCGATAGGGATAGCTTGTAAAACATCCTATTGGTGCTGATTAATTGGTTTGTCACAAGTCATAAAATCTCAGTCCCCATTATGTGTAAAAATACAATATCTCAAGAACGGCTTGGCCAAACTTCTTAGAATTTGACTCCAACGTTGACTTCGACTCAAGGATGAACTGATTCGATTTTGCTGGCCAAATGTCAAAGGTCAGGGTTGCTGTGACCTCACAAATCTGCCAGTAACTGATAGAACTGCATGAACAGATTATGATGCAAGGAGAATTAAAAAAAAATCTCATCTGTTATTAAAATTGTTAAAATGAAAGTTAAATCAATATATTGTTGCAGCTCTAGTTTCAAATTTTATCAACATTGCTTTTTTCGTTTATATACTGAAAATGGAAATAATAACAGATAATTGCAACAATATCTCAGTGCAGTGTTTTGCCTCTAATGTGTAGGTGGAACAGCTGTGGACTCCGTATAAAGTTGGCCTCCATCCGACCATTATCACCACTCCAGTCCCTGAACAAGAGCTCGTCTCCTCGTTCTTACCCCCACCCTGCGGCCTGACGCCCTGCGACAACATCGACATCATCTTTGGCTACAACAACAACCGGCAGCTTCGGGCCACCAAGCGAGTGCGCTACAGGATCGTCAATCTCTCCAATGACGATGGAGGAGACCCCACCGTGTCGCAGGCCCAGATCGAGCTTCAGCACCGAGCTCTGACCGAGGCCTTTCGACCTTACAACATCACCCTGGAGCTGAGCGTGCACGCTGTCCGAAATTCCAGTCTCAGACAGCGGTTCATCCTCAGTAACTGTCGAATACAGAAGATTGGGAACCGTCAGTGTGACCCTGAGTGCGACCACCCAAGGACGGGTCACGATGGAGGGGACTGTCTGCGACTGGGGCCCTGCTACAACTGGAAAAGACAAGATGGAGTGTGTAACATGGAGTGCAACAGTATATATTATGACTACGATGATGGAGACTGCTGCGACCCAGAAGTCACTGACGTCCTGAAGACTTGTTTCGATCCTGAGTCGCCCGACAGGTAAGGGTGACGATACTAACCAATCCAACCAATTAAATTAATTCATAATGTCAGATTCTTTTGGCCAGCACGAACAAATAAAGAGCAGTTCACGAGGATATGAGTTCATATAGTGGTTCACATTGTAGATTCATCATGTTTCACATTTTCACTGCATGAATTTCACCAGTGCAACAGCAGCCCTTTCTTCTTGGCTTGTAACAGAAATGCTGGTTTCATTTATTTTTTTTCCCACTTCCCTCCAACATGGTGTTATGTTTGATCTTTTTACATTATCTTTGCTCCTGCTCTACCTCCTGCCGGTTTTTTACATTAAAAGCCTCCTTCTCCATTGAGCAGCTGGAAGACGTTTAATGTGAAAACATGTGCAAATGTTACAGTTCGGTTTAGTTTATGAATATGACTATGATGTATTGACAGAATACAAAGATAGTGGTCAGTAAACTGTAAATCACTTAATAATAAGACAGACGAAACCTGCTGCATTTTAGATGAAACCCTGTAGACCAGGGTTATTATAGTCAATGTGTTTTTAATGTAGTCTTTCAGTTTGATTTTTGATTTCAGTTTAGTTTTAGTTAGTTTTACGAGAGCATAAGTAGTTTTAGTTTTATTTTTGAACTAACTTGTCTTATTTAACTTCTAGATAGTTTTAGTTGGATGAAATAATGTATGACGTTAGATTAGTCTATATCAATAATTATCAATAATTAGTAGAGCATTCAAAACTGTTATAGTGATCAAATCTTTTTTCAACAACAAAACACTGAAACATGTGTGTTTTATCTGAAAATAAACAAATATATATTGCGATAGTTATCATGATATAAAATGATTTTATTTTCACACAGAACACAGCAAAAAAGCTGCATTTAGTTTTTTCGGAACAAGGTCGATTTTTCCAAGCTTTTGCACCACGAATGAAGGCATCGACCAATCAGGTTGTGTGGATGTCATGTGGCAACCTGTGAACCTGTTGATCTGAATCCACACTGTTTTATCTGAAAAAAGACACAGAAGCAGCATCGCAGAACAACTAGACTGTCAGGATAGTGAGGAGCTTCTGTAGCGTGAACGTCATATGAATCAGATCCAGTTTGCAATGTGTGTCTCCTGGACACTGTACATAGATCCAGAGGAGGAGAAGACACTGCAGCAGACCGACTGGAGACACAGGCTGCAGATGAGAAACAACACATGACGATGATTCATTATTATTTCTGAACTGACCTGAAGCAAATTTTTTGGGCCTTTTACTGAAAAAGTCTTGCAACTTCCACAAATTTGCATCCCTGCTGGTGTGAATAGGTTTCATGCAAAATATTCCTGGGCGAGTATTTCGCACTTTTGTGTCGTTTATTCATCAAACCTCTGGTGTGTGAAGACCTTTAGTCTTAGTGTTATAGCATAATAACCCTGATGTAGAAAAAGCACCAGTGGGAATAGGTTTAAAGTAAGTAAGAAAACATGTTTTTCCAGTGGTAAGTCTTATTTTCTGCAAAGTTTCTGGGCATAAATGGCCACTAATAAGAAGATTTCTCCCCATGAGGTGAATATCTGTCTTGCAGAGATGTGCAATGAACAGCTCAACTTGCTACATGTACAAATTGGCACTCTCACTTTCCCCAGTGGTTTTAGAAAGAGCCCTGTGAAGTGGGATGGCGGGTTAAAAGGCCAAAGTACACACTTATTTCTACTAAACAACTCAAGCGGCAGCCTGCTGCCTTCCATTTGCAATGACAGACAGCCTCATGCAGAGTTCCAAATAGTTTGCATGAAGTCTCGCCATGAGGTCGTCGGCCCAGGTTCTTAAAGACCTGATTCTTAATCCAAATTGTAACCACAAGCTTTGCACTGTGCCACTGGGAAACAGAACATGGGAATTGTAGCTATTTTTTAAAATGCTTGTTTCTGGAGCTGACAGAGGGTGACAGCGAACACAAGAATGTTTTTCAAACCAGTAAAACACATATTGCTCCATGTTCACTGTGGATGTTGGTCTTTACCAGTAAATGAGGTCTGATATTATAACGGCCAATAACATAACGCGAATCCCAATCTTATAATACGATGAACTACGTCATTGTCATATTTCCTAAACACTCAGTTGGCATAGATATTATAACATAGTGGATGTCGTTATGTTATCTGATGCAAATTCAAATTCAAAACTAATTTTAAGAATAAAGAGCGCACACATTTATAGCTAATAATAGAGTAGACAATGTATTATTACCATTGACCACATAGACTTTTAGGAAATGAATGTATTAGTGTGACATTTACCACTTTCAGACTGTATCCCCCCCAATATAAAGCAGCCAGGCTGTCAAAACGGCAAAGAGCTGCAACTCACTGTATAGTCGACATAAAAGGGAAAGACGTGGACACCTCGCCACCCGAAGCCCATGGGGTCGAGTGTCAGATCTATTTCCGGTAGGAACACCATCGTAAATGTCAGAATGTAAAAATGAAAGAGCAGCGTCGAATCTCTGAAATGTGCGTTAAATGTCTGCCAAGCAACTTTCAAAACTCAGATTTGTACCATTCAAGGGTAACTATTATACTTTAGTTGTTATCAACGTATGCTATGAGAAGACTAATGCATGTAAAGACAAAAACATTCAGTATTCAGTGTAGTAAATGTGCTGCTTTAAATCATAGTGTTTTGTCTAATTGCTGAAAAATCACAGGATGGAGTGGGCGGTAAAGAAAAGATTCGGCAAAGGGTATCACTGAGCGCTCGAATCCATGTTTCACTTCTTAGAGCTGTGTTTCCCAAACTAAGGGTCAGGAGCTGTTTTTACTGGGTCGCCAATTGTCAGAGGAAAATATATAGCAATAAGATGATATGTGAGTTCACTTTCCTAAGCAAAACAGAAGAAAAGTGTTCTCTGGAAGAGTTTATAAATGTTGACCTCACCAAAGCCATGTGAAATGCAGAGCAGAGACGTACGTTGTGAAAGACGTAACAGAAAATCGACGAAAATCATGTCAAAGATGTAACAAGATAAAAACAATGTAAGAGCTGTAAAGAAATGACCTAAAGAGAGGTTTTTCAGAGATAGTGGAAGAGTAGATCTATGGTAATTCATTATGTCCTTTTGCAAATTTGGGTCTTGATGGAATTTCTCTTTTGCGTCTTGAGCTGATAAATTTTGGGGAAAGTCATCAGCTAAGTGAAAATAGCCATAGTCCTCAGCAGCACTCGCAGGAGCTTATTGATATTTGGTGCTAAGACTAGTTTCAAGATTTTACACCGGACCGCTCCCAAAGCCTGACAACAAGTGTGAATTTGTGCAGCTTTATGACTTTTGGAAAACAGTACAGTGCTTGGTTGGCTGTCCTTGGAAGGTTAACATTTAAGTAAAAAAAAACACCAAAAAAGTTGGCTTGTAAACGTGTGGTCTCATTGCTTGGCCATATGCAGGAAGTTCATCAAGTGTGTCATAAGTAAATGGTAAATTTATGTTGTCTTGTCGTAACCTTGGTGGGAAAGAAAAAGGGAGACAGACAGGGAAAAACGTGGTTTGGTAGTTCTTCTGATCAGATGTTCCCCGTCTCAGCCTACCCTGCAGAGAGGAGATAGACACTAATGAAAAAAAGAACTGGACAGCTCTGCAGACAGAGCTCTGTTCTGTCATTTTGCAGAAAACACGCTAGTATTCATAGGGCTGGTCTTTTGGCCTCAGTTATTAAAAATGCTCAGTGATTTATTGTAGAATTAATTTGATGGGTATTGCGAAGAATATTCCAAAGAAACAAATGAAAAAATATCCACTGCTGTAACCTTCGGCTAGTGATGGAAGTCAAGGTTAGTTTAATATATGACAGAGAACTGGAGAGGTCAATGTAATGTGTTGATTTTGTTGCAACCTTGTTGTTATAAATCACAGCTCTGGACTTGATCTGGTTTTGTGAGATTTTCTTGCATGAGGAACGTTCATAAATAAGGACCCTGCTACTCACATTTTGAAAGCTTAACTCAAGTCATAGTATGTGTCTGCTTTGATGCAGTGATGTAAGCCCTGCTTTGAATCTGCCAGAGTTCCTGTCTATAAGCTCCTGACCTTCCACTAAAAACAACATGAACAGCCAATACACAGGAGAGCTGAGTGTTGTAAAAACTGGGCCCGGGGGACGAACAGTAGTGTAGGTCTTCTGGAAGGGTCTCGACCCTGGCATATTGAAAATGCCTGTGTGTGCTTCCACGTTTATGTGTGTGTCCCTGGATCCCAACTCCAAAGTTTCTCAGGCAGAGAGAGAATTAATGTGAGGATGACATTTTGCTGGCATTTGTGGAACACTGAACCATTTTTATGTTTTGGATCTGGGTTTTTGATACATCCCGTCCTCTTTCCCTTTGAGTTTTTCGCCAGGTATTCTGATTGTGGGACCCTATACATGTGCAGCTGCTGCTGGCCAGTCAAGGACCAAATGTTTTTGAAGCCAGCTGCTGTCACGACACAAATTTGTTGTTGAGATCCAGTTTTATACCAATAGCCAGATACACTGCAGACTCTGGCATCACAATAAAGAAAGGGAGAAAATTTGAGAGAGAGACAGAAGGGTGGAGATAAAGTGATAGGGGACGTTATGTCCATTTATGCTGCAGTGGCCAAGATTTACTAACATTGCTTCTTAGTAAATTCTGCACAGTTATGTGCAGTGACCTCCAGGCAACTCCCCTCGTAGAAAAAGCCCGTTCCAATCTTGTTTGACACTTGATGTGCATGTGAATCTAATGCTTGCTCTTCTTGTCTGGGATCAGGTTTTATTTGGTCAAGTGGTATTGTTATCATATTTTATTCAGAAATGAAAGCAAAGTATGGTTGTGTTTCCCAGGGCAGTAAATATAGCAGCTGAATGGCCTGTTAACCTGCCCCTGCCTTATAAGCTCTCTACTCACTTCACCAGCCTTATGTCTGCCTTAAAGCAGGGTTTTCCTGCTCAAAGTGTGATGATCATGTAACCACGCCTTCAACTGTGTCTCATATTTTAGGAGTTCTAATAATTATATGAGTGAAGAAAATGGCAATTATCACGTAAAACACGATAACCAGTTTTACTGTTACTTTATCAGAGTAAGCAAAATGGGCATATATGTCAGTGTCTGTGTTTGCAGATGTACTGATTATGTTGTCATCTCCATCCTACAGTTTAGACAGGCAGCAACATTTGTTCGACTAGAAGAGACTTAACCACTCGAAACTGAAGTGATGCAATTGATACATTGAAGGAAAGGTTTTGGCTCAGACTCCGAGAATGGCACGGCCGGTGCTGGATCGGGTCCTGGCAGAGCGCTCTGCTGGAAGGCGTCTGAGCCCCAGCGATGAGTCTGGAGTCTGCTGGTGGTAGGTGGAGTCGCAGTGGCGGAGGGTGCCTGCGAGACGATCAAGAGGGACAATGAGGGAGAGCTCCACTAAGACAGTGAAGAGGCTGGACCAGAGACAAAGACGTGAGGAACCAGCTTCAGTCTCATCCTTGAACTACAGTAAACCTTTGGCACCCAACAAGAAAGTTTAAAAGCCTCCTTTCTACACCTGTAACATAATATTTCTATTTGGTAAAAAAATGACCATATCAGTGTAAGGGGTCATTAATATACGGACAGAACCTTCCGTCCGTACTACGTGTATATTTATATTTATAGCGATCCTTCTTCCAGGACGGACAGTCACTGCAATAGGTGTTTTTTTCTGTGTAACATCCAACCAGTTGTGTAAAAAATGAATTCAAGAGGCCAGTTTAATTCAGTGGAAAACTCAAGTGGTAGGTATCTACCAACCTCACTGTAATCTGCAACAGAAGCCAGTAGCGCAGGCCATATACAGAGTGATCAGTGTTTGTCTCATTGTTACATGCATATGGTTCAGGGTATTTGTGGCTCTTACTGTTTCTTTCCTTCCCACTGACACTTTCCCTCATGCATCAGAAGGGGTTCTTAATGTAGTGTGTGAGTATGTGTATCCTCTCATAGCACTGCATTCATCAAAAGTTAAGGAGGAACTGTTTGGATTGTAGATGCTTCATATTTACTTTATATCAACACCTAACACTACACAAAGATAAGCAAAGTGTGATTTGAAGAATATTTCTTTGAATATTTCACTGCTGTGATATTTTTTTATTTCCATCTAATGATTCTTGAGAGTTCAAAGTATTGAGTTGTGAATAACGTTTAAAATGGATGCATATACAGTTTTGCATCGTGACAGCGCTACTGCTGACTCTACTACTCTACAAATGGTAATTTTGTTAATTCATAACCAGGGCTTTCACTTCAATCATGTAGAACCATTTATTATTTGCCAGGTTGGCCTTAGACCTCCACTGAGGCATCCTCCAAGCCTCAGAAGCTGAAGAGCCAACTCTTTAGTGGTCAACTTTCTGTCACTTGTAATTGCAGAGCCTGGGGTGATGGATACTGTGCGCAGCCTCAGCTGAACTCAGCTTCAGTAATGTAGTAAGAGAAGGGTTTCCCTGATGCATCTTAAATCTTAAACCTTATTTAGTCAGGCATAGTGCCTGAGAAAACACATTCCTATTTACAGTACAACACATGCACTCAGGGAGGGATTGCATTAGGGGGAGGGTTACACACATGCAGGACTCTTGGCTGCCGAGCAACACCTTTGGACCAATTCAGAGGTAAAGTGCCTCACTTAATGGTACACATGGGAGGATGGGGATTAATTCTTTCTTATTTCATCCATCTAGATGTTTCCCAGCTAAAAGCTGAGCTCTTACGGTCACAACCTCACCTGTCTATCCTTCAGGCCATTGGAACAGAGTAAGCAGCACTGAGCCAAAACTAAAGAATATTTTAATGAGCAATTTTATAAATCATATTCCTGATTAAAAAAGAGCACTTTCAAGCCATTAGGACTGGAGCATGATTAAATAATATTAATACATTTCGCCCTAAAGCTGAGTGTGATCAAAAGCTTGAATCCCTTTTTAAGGAAACGTCATAAAACATATCATCCAAATGTACTCAAAGTGATTCAGGTAAAGATTAAAGTATGGCTTAGTAATTTTAATGAAATTAGGCCCACAGCTGAACTTGATCTTAGACATAAAAATTTAACTCCGAGCTTAAAACAGTATAGAACCCTTATGTGAAAATAATGAAGAAATGCTGAAATCCAAAGCTTGGCCGATGCAAGATGAAAGAACACAGGATTTCACAAACTGAATTATGCATGATTCATAAATGTGTTCTTTAAAATATGAACTGATGTGTCTTAATGTGTCAGCGGGAGACTGTACAACACAGACAGCTAATGCACGTAAAGCTAATGCAAGCAAAAAAACACACACAATCCCATGCGTTACGAGTTTCTTTTTAATTTAGCAAGTATTAGTAATGCTCCAGATAACAGTAGAAGGTTTCAATGGCCTGAAAAGTCTGTCTTGCGAGTATTGGCTCAACAGTGATAGGTGCAAAAGCTCTCCAGCTATGAGAGCAAATGAGAAAAACAACACAGCTGAGGAAAAACAGTTGGCTTCGTACATCAAAGTGTTTCCAGGACAATTTAACAAAGTCAGAGAAAGAGAGCGAGAGAGAGGCTGGGGGCGGTGGGCTGTGGGGACCAATTCAATCACTTATGATGTGATAGTTAAATATGAGACAGAGATGGAGCGTGATGGACTCAAGACAAATGTCCTCTGGTGACGACCTGATCGGGATTACGTTTGACTTGTGTCTGTGCTTTCAAGAATACTGGAACATTTAAAAAAAAAATACAATTCATAATATATAGTGTCCTACAGTATTTCAAAAGCTATAATATTTTGCCCCCAGATTGAACTAGTAAGGAAACAAATAGGTGTTGAGGATACTCATAGCTGTATGAAGACGAATGCGAAGTGACTCCACGGTGTCTTCTTGATGACTTTTCTTCTGCTAGTTCTCTCTGAAAATCTAAAAAAACAGCGGCAGCTCATGGTAGCATATATCGTCTTGACTCTCTTGCAAGTTAGCAGAATATTTGTGAATTTTGAAGACGTTTACAAAGTCTTTTTTAGTTTTTTTTTTCTAGCTAGCAGTTGGCCCATGCATTAAGCTAGGCTAAAAACATCTTTTCAAGCACAGAGCGATAACTCTTTCGACCTCTCGTTAAGACAGCAAGTGTATTTGTAAAAATACCTCGCATTAGCCTATTACAAAGAACTTTAAACTTTCGAGCAGCTCCTTGACAACACACTGTGTCTTAACCCAATTTCAAAAGCACAGGTAATCGTAATATCAAAGAACGTATACTGACGACTGGAAGCGGTTCTCAAAAAGCACCACAGTTTCATCTTTTTCCTCTAATCTCTGTCTACACTCTTTACTACTGTAAAACAACTTATATTGATAAGAAGTGACACCTAAAAGCTGGCGTCAAAAAAGCACCTCGTTGCTCCTAAACTCTTTGGTAATATTATTAAAAGGTCAGCCTCATTAGCTTATTATTAATGTATTTAAGGTTTATTAAATGGGAACAGATGCAGTATTTATCTACAAAGGTAAACAGCTATCCAGTACATGTATCATAGTGTTCATAGCAAACACCTGTCTCTAGAAAGGCTTTTGTGGGACTAAAAAGTTAAAACACAAAGGTAAGAACAAAAAGTGAGTGCAGCAGGATATAAAAATGTTTATGACATTACATTTAAAATGTAGACACGAGTACTAACCAGAAGAATTAACCAGAACTTCTGTTATCCTTACTCTCTTATTCCACAGTTTATTCACTTGTTACTCATTTTGTCATTCACGCCTGTGTATTTCAAACTATCCGCTGTTTGTGTAATAACTCTAAATATTTTAATGAGCAACAGCCTTTCCTCTTCTCCACAGGGCTTATAGGAGCGTCAAAGAGCTGAAGGAGGAGCTGCACCTGAGCGGCTCCGACACACTGAACGTCTTCTTCGCCAACAACTCGGTGCGTGAAGAACTGGCAGGAGCAGCGACCTGGCCATGGGCGAAAGAGGCTCTTACACATCAAGGCAGGTTCATTTCCACCAGGCTATGTACCATATAAATGTCATCTCTTTGTGTTTCCTGCTTCTCTCTTTACTGCTTCTTTTTTTTTTTTTACATTTTTCCTGTCTTTCACTTTCCCTTTTGAGTTGTGCCATTCATTCTTTCTGCTGTCTCCCTCACATCCTGTTTGTCTTTCTGTGCCTATTTTTATCCATCCCTTCATTTTTTTCCCTTGCTCTTCATCCTTTATTGTCCGCTCTTGCCCATATCCAGACGAGATGGGGAGAGAACTGGGGCTGGCAGAGATTTTCCCGGCACATTGCCTATTTCCTCTTCCAATCATTAGGCCCCTTTCCACTGGAAACGGCTAATCAACCCAACAGCAACCAAACAAACAAACAGCAGAGTGGGCTCTGTACCATTGTTGCCACCCATGCTTACTTGCCAGCTGTTCTTTATTCATGTATATACTTTTTTCTTCCTATGCCAGTACAAAGGAGTTAAGAGACTTAGGAAACAAATATGGGAGATGAACTGTTCACTTTATTGTCCCTATAGGGAAATTCACCCTCTGCATTTAACCCGTCCTAGTCCACACACAAGCAGCAGTGTAAACCAGCTCCTTGGTCAAGGGCACTGACAGGAGAATTAACCTAGCGTACATGTTTTTCGATTACCAGAGGAAACCCACGGGGAGAAGATGCAAACTCCACGCACAAAGGCCCTAGTCCGACCGGGAATCAAACCCAGACCCGCCTAGCGGTGCTAACCACTGAACCACCAAAAGCAAGATATCTCACTGAAAAAATACACCAGTCACAAACAGAATGTGTGAAACTCATACTCCTTCTTTTAATTAATGTCTTCTATCAATACCACAAGGAAAGATGAAGTCAGGGATTATCAGCAAAAGTCAGGTCATCTAGTTAAGGTCACATCAGTACACTAGTCTAGGAGGCACTAGAGGTGCACGTAGTTCTACTGAAGAAAGCTGAGTTCATGTCGATTAAAACTGTGAGTCATCCAAGACACTGAAAAAAGATCGAGATTCAAGTTTTTGGTCGTATCACCCGGCCCAACCTGACGCATAGACACTCATTTTATAATTATTAGTCTGATTTGCAATAAAGATGTATTCGCTTGCATCAAGACTTAAGAGCTTGAGAAGCACGAGGAGCATACGTTTAACTGGAAATGAAGACAACATGTATGTACATATTATGCACATCAACACACACTTCATAGCCAGTGTCACGGCTCACATTTGGCGTAATCGCATGTTCTCTCAGTACCAGCAGCGAGCAATAATCACATGAATTAATGTTGTTTTTTGGTCGATATATGAACTTATATGAACTTGGGGGTAGCTTTTTATTCATTCGAGATAAAGATATCAGCCTGACTGATGCTTCCAGTTGTTGCAGAGTAGATGTTATGCTGCAGAATTAAACTCCAGTCCTGTTGAATTTAGTTGTCTACTCAAAGTCTCCCTCATGACATTTGTTTCAGTTTCTCCCCATCTGTCCCTGTTTAAAAACAAGTTAGTGGATGACAAGTCGTCTCCGGAGGCCCTGTTGTTTAGTGTCTTCATATTTAATGTCTTCATTGTTCAATGTTCTCGCCACTGGACACACTGTTTCTAATTAGAAAACCAATAACTGTCATGTCTGCTCTTGGTTCTGCGATTATCAGCACACTGCAGAAAACATTCTCCACTTCAAGGCTGGTTTTAAAAGAATTCATGAAACCATAGCTGATTTTAAAATTAGCATCTTTAACATAGTTTGGTCTGATTTGGATTCTCGGTTCTTAGTAATTTCAGGTTCATTTAGTTTTTAGATGCGTCCGCACATCTCTATAAGAAGGTTTTTCTATTATTTCTATATTTATAGTATTTTTTTCATGTCAATGCAATATCTCAAAAACACCTTGAGGGATTTCTTGAGATAATATTAAGATAAAAATGTGTATATAATGCAGTTTTTAACTTTCCTTAGGCACAAAAATGTTCCCAAATTTGCCAGATTTGAAATGCTCAATATTTCCCTGTTAAAAGTAACTCTCGATCCACATCCACACACTTTTTCCACTTTCCTTAAATTTACCTAATGTGACTGACCTCTGTGAAGATATGTGGGTTATTTTTTTTACCCAACAAACAAGACACTAAACGTGTAGATATACTGTTTCCAACACAGTCGTAGAAATGTAAAAGCAACACCCCTTTGTTGAGTTCTGATCATCATCATTCCTGACTCTAATTATGATTGGCATTCCCACCATTATGTCTGCCTGAAACCTGTCTGATTTATACCTCTTCCCTAGTCATTCTCAGTGTTCAAGGTATTTTAATACATTTGTAGTGGCACCAAGGACATACAGTTTTATCTCTACATGACACAGGATATCTGTAAGTTATTGGAAGAATTGTAAAAAAATACTAGACACAAGGTTTCTACAGGACATTGATCGTATTATATCCTCATTTCCATTCCTACTTTGCCATAATCCTGTTTCCTGCTTTTGGTTAAAGTGCTTAAGTTTTACTCATTTCCTAATTGGTTTTAAATGTCACAGTGCTGTTTTACTGTGGTGGTCTGTTTTGTCTTTGTGAATAGTAGTAGCAGAGAGTAAAACTGGTAATTGCATTACCCTCCAGACTTGAACAACCGAACCACATATTTTGATCCTTTGAGACGTGTGTAGAGACATTGCACAGAAATCACTCTTACAAAAGGACGCTGCAGCAGAAAGGAAGCTTGCCAACATTAGAGTGTGAAGCTGGGGTTGTAGGGCAAGGACAGTTTGGCATCTTTCATTCAGTACAAACCTTTTTATCTTTCTGTCACATAATGCAGGAGAATATAGCGATCAGCGTGTCTGTCTGTCATAACTTGGTGCAGTTTATCAGTTATGTGTCGGAGTTATGTGGCGCCTTTTGCTCTTTTATCTGTCGTCTGTTTGTGTTGTCCATAATGCTGTTGCTGGAGCAGAACTGGAAAACCATTCGACCATTTGTTCGTGAAATAAGTATCAACGCACCAGTCCATGTTTAAAGTTTGGTGTTTTGTCGGCAGGTGGGATGGTGCTAAACCCATCGTACTTTGGTACGATCGGTCACCACAACACCATGATCCATGAGATGGGCCACATCTTTGGACTGTATCATGTCTTCAAGGGGGTGAGTGAGCGGGACTCCTGTGACGACCCATGTCAGGTAGGAGTATTGATATCTACTCGTCCCTCTCCTGCGTGTACATTCAGTCGTTTTGTATCTATTACTGTGTGTATTTGCTTATATAAAATGTTACATGATCTAAGTGTCTTCCTTCAGCTGTTATGTCGATGCTTGCTGATATTCTCTGCTCTCCATGATGACCTTTTAACTCTCTTGTGTGTGTGTAATTTCAGGAGACCACCCCATCCATGGAGACAGGAGACCTCTGTGCTGACACCGCCCCAACACCCAAATCCAAAGCCTGTCATGATCCTGGAGCTGTCAATGATACTTGTGGAGTTATCACATACCAAGACACACCTTATAACAATTACATGAGTTATACAGGTATGTTGAGAACAACAATGACTTACAGAACAAGTTCAATCATTTAGAATTTTAGTATTTTAAGATGCTTATGGATTTTATTTTCTGAAAAGCACATATTTTAGAGATAAACCCTTGCAACAAAGGGAAGATAGGAGATACAGTTAGACTTCCAACCTCATGATAAGCACTGCGATGCTCTGCAGTAAGATGAGGATGACGTTTTTTTCCCTTTCCTTTCACATCAGATGACAACTGCACAAACCATTTCACCCCAAACCAAGTGGCCCGGATGCACTGCTATTTAGACCTGGTCTACCAAAACTGGCTGACGGATAATCAACCTTCTCCGATCCCTATGGCCCCCATAGTGACGGACCAGAGCCCGGGTTCTGTCTCTCTCTACTGGTTACCACCTGTAAGGGGGGCGCTCTATCAAAGGTACGCTTGAAGAAGGTCTTAATACTAATATTTTCTCTCTGGCATTTTTCAAGCTGTCCTTTCGCGGTGTGCAAACCACAGCTCACTGTCGTCGCCCGACACTGTTTTGCAAAAACACTGTTGCTGCATCATATGCCTTGCGCCACCCGAGACGGCAGGTGTGAACAGATGCTCTTACAGCTGGACACCTGCATTCGGATGTCTCAGGACGCATGTTAATGCAAGGTCTGAACAGGATCTACGTCTCTCGAAATGTGAGACTACAACGTCCACATGCTGAGGATCACAGTCCTAAGTGAAACCTTACTTCATGAACATGATATCTCAGGAATGGATTGATGTAATTTCTTCAAATTTGGCGCAAACATTGACATGGATTCAAGAATGAACTGATGAGATTTTGGTGACCACAGGTTAAGGTCAAGGTCCCTGTAACCTAACAAAATACATTATAGGTCATAACTCAAGAATTCACACGGCAATGATGACAGAATTTCACATTTCATAATTTGATATTATATGGTAAAATAATGACATGATGTCACTTTATAATCCAAATATCAAAGGTCAAGTTCTGTAAAGAAACCTTCTTCTGTGCATTATTCAACACCATTCTCTGTAAAAAACTAGCAAGACGGCATTTCTCTCCCTGGAAATTATTCACTGAAGTCATACATGTCAACATAGTGAGAGCTTACATTTCATAAATTACACTTAATACCTTTTGTTAAATTCCTTCAAAGTCTTCACTACACATTATATGCATCTGGACAGACATGGATGTGAACTTGACTGGTTCTTGGAGGCAAACAACTGCAGGACATGAATTCCAGATTAAATGAAATCTTCCTCATAGTTATGACCCACTTCTCTGTCTGAAAACATTTTTTGAATATTGCTGGGAAGTAAATTTCTTGCTTTGTACATTATTTGAACTGTTTTTAATTCTACCAGATCTGTGTAACATACATTATAACAGTTGGATTTTTTTTGTGAAAAATCTACAAAGAACTTTGGAAATTTGAAAGTGAAAGAAGATGGAGAGTGGGAAATGTGAAGGAACCCTGATGTGTAATGTTTGTATTGATAGTGACACTATTTGCCTTAATGTGACAAACAAAAGCCGTAGCGTGTGATATTCCATAAACAGCGGCTTTGTTTCCTCTCGTCCTAGCTCCTCATTCCGTGTTTCTGGTGTGAACTGTGGAGACTGCGAGAAAGATGGCGTCTTTCACCAGTACGCGTTTGAGGCTACCTCACCTCGCATCTGTGACACATCAGGCTACTGGACACCTGAAGAGGCTGTTGGTCAGTACGCCACCGTTTTCATCTTTTTAGTAACTTATGCACATTAAAAATTAAAGTCGAGTATCCACAAATTCGCCAGGTTTAAGACAAAGTCCACAGTAACAAGGAGGCAAACTCGTCTTTTTACTAATCTTTTGCTCTAAAATCTACAGTTCTCCCTCAATGCCTACTTTTCTGTCAATAATTATTGACAGGATGGAGTGTGTGCAGTTTCAGGTTTAAGTTGGTGTCCTTGAGTTCTACTGTCTCTTGTTTCCAGAGCAGATAGATCCCTCCACCTCCCACTCCACACACACACATCTCTTTCCCTGTAAATTTCAGGTGCGTGCAAGGCTAATGGCTCCTGGAAGAGGAAAAAGCAGAAAATCATTAAATGATAATTGCCTTCAGCTACAGACCTCTCTCTGTCTGTCTCTGTTTTAGCCAAAGCGAGAACAAGGATTATTAGGCAAAGTGTTTACTCTGGGTAATGTTTGGGTGCCGTTCAAACATTGAACCTCCGTCATAAACAAAAAAGCCAGAAAAAAACCCAGTGTATCCTGTAACACTGTACTTTGAAACTCCTCGCGTAAGCACATGGTCCTTGTTATTCCAGTCATAATTGTCGAAGCCTTTGACGTGACATGTAGGCTGCGAAGAAAGAAACAAGAAGCAACAAAAAGTAAGTAAACAAGAACAAACAATAAAAGCAAGGAACAAAGAAAGAGGCATCTAAAGGAGCAAAGGAAGAGAAAGACTGAATGAATGTACGAACACAATAACACTTTCCATCGCTTCCGTGGAAACTCTACCCAAATATGTGGAAATCCTCTGCTGGAATTTATGCTTTGAAAACAAGCGGCGAGGAGGAACAGAGGGGGATTACGGCTCCCTCTCTTTCGCTGTGGGATCATAATGATGATAAAGAGTCAATTACAGTCTTACTCTAAACAGGGGTATGCACATAGCTGAGGAGACAGCCAGTCTGCTGGCTTCCCTGGCTCTCTTTTCACTCTTCCCCACTTTTAAAGATGATGATACACAGGGTCACTTTGTCAGCCAGCGGAGATGCGCACAGTATTGCCTGCAGCGGGGAAATTGGATAAATTCAGTGAGGATATTATCGCTGTCAATACAAAACACAAGAATAGTGAAACATGGCTGGCAAAATTGTTCCTTAAGATGTTGCTGTGTAACAGTCTCAAGTGGTGTGAGTCACTCAGTTTTTACGTTGAGGGAAACTAAACTGTTTCAGAGACTGCTTTTAAGGTTTATGGGCTACATTAAGCATTAAAGTGGGTTGTAACTCAAAATAAGGACATGTGAAGTCAACTTTTAATGGTGCATTATGTAGCATTTTGCACATTAGTATATACTTATTAAGTTCACTGGGATTTCTTTGTATAATTAGTGTTAAAAGGAGTCTCTATCTCACATTGATTGTGTTTTATTAAATGTTTTTAATACCCCACTGCTTACTGCCGGTACGACAGTGTTGCTCAAAAGTTTTGGCGGTGTTTCAAAGACTCTGTTATTGTTTTGTGTCATTAAATAGTTCTGTGGTTAGAAAAAATGTCAACATATAACGTATCCAGGGTTTCCCAGGGCTTAAGTGCTCTCCCGGTTAAAGCGTTTTCCCTACGTTTGTGGAAGCGTTAGGTGGAAGGATGTGGGGTTTGGGGATCCCCCTGCAAGAAAAAAATGTAATATCACATAAGTTTGGACCGTTATTATTATCATACCCATGGACAAAAAAATTGGAACAGCTAGAGCAGGTAATAAATAATCAACATCCAAAAAGCTTAAAAACAAAAGTCGATGAAGAAGTCCACTGGGAACCGAGTATTAGATCTCCACATTGATTTTACATTAATTTGGCTTCGGTGCTGCCCAGAATGGCTTGAGTGCTGCACTTAAGCCTTATGGCAGGGAAAACACTGGTATCCAAATTAAAGCACTCATAAAATGCATCAAATATAATGAGCAAAGACGCATATGAATCGTTGTTCTGGGGTATTATAAGTCATAATAAAGACAGCATGAATACCAATAAGATGCATAAACGTGTAGTTTTTAGAGACATTTTACTGCAACATAACAGTCATTTGTTAATTATTGATTCATCTTTTCTTCTGTGGTGCTTTTTCACAAGTTCTAGTTCTACTATCTGAGTTCTGCACTGCTCCATATTATAATTAGTACATTTTATTTTCTATATGAGGAACACCACTATCTGAAAATGTCAGAAAAAAAAAATGCAACAGCCTACAAAATGTGCAGTTTACAGTTCTGCTTCATTTACAGAGGCCAATCTCTGCATTATTTACCTGGTGCTCCTGATAGTTTGGCAGTCTGTGGTGTTTCCACACCTGGCTGATCGTAGCTGGTGTGAAATATCTAACACCTCATTAACATGCCGATTTATTTGGATTTCACTTGGGATGTAGCCGATAATAACACCACATTAATGTGATTCCATTGTGCAAATCACCAGAACTGTAACAATTAGCAACTAATTAACCTCAGTGAAATAGTGTTTCTCCTGCATTTTTGAACAACAGCCATGTTTTAAGTGAGGGGGCGTGACTCGTAACTTTTTCACCTGGAAAATGCTGCAACAATGACTGAGTGTGCTGTCTGCTTTCAGAAGTAATACTGGTTAATGCGTTAAATTGCAAAACAAGAGAAATGTCTGCACACTGTTAGGCTCCAAGTAGGTAATTTGTATCAGGCTTGAGGAAGACCTTGCAGATTGGAATGTTGCCTTCAAATATTTTGAAAAGAGAATTGAATGACCTACTGTACAATGTGCAGCACACTACTGACATTTTTGTCTTGCACCTGGGGATGTTTTTTCCTGGATGTGTGCACATTCTGTCCCTCTTTTAATATATAAGAGAATGAGGCTGTTGTTCTCAAACAAGAATAGACTGCCATACAAAACTACATGTACAAATGAATTCATATTTGTCAGAGAGAGGGAGAGAGGGTTGTTGAAAAGGACTCAAAAGGATTGTACGTAAACCTTGGCAAATAGAAGGTTCCAAACATTCCATTTAATCTATATTCTCTCTGCTAGTTCAGTTTATCTTGACAATTGTATAACTTGAATCAAATGCCTGGGGTTGCCTTCCACAAGCTTTGCATAAAACTACAGGAATTTTGTCCTGTTCCTCCTGCAGAACTCGTGCAAGTGAGTCAGGTTTGCTTTTTCACTTCAACCCACAAATTTGCTCCTGGGTTAAGGTCAGGGCTCTGTGATGGAGTTTGAATGCATTTAGCCGTGTTGTATGTAAACGTCTGACCTCAACTCTATCTGTGTTTTGTGTTTTTTAATTGCAGGCCCCCCTGATGTCGAGCAGCCCTGTGAGCCCAGTCTCCAGGCGTGGAGTCCCGAGCTCAGCCTTTATGACACCAATGTGACGTCACCGTGTCCGGACACAGAGGGCTGCACTCTCACACTGAGGTTCCTCCATCCCATCGTCCCAAACGCCCTCACCCTCTGGGTCACCTACATTTCTACAAGTAAGTGTGACTCCATAACAATGAAGACACCACATGTCAGAGAGTACGAAGCCCAGGCCTCAGGATATAAACGGACAACCTTCCGTTCGGTGTGTTTGAACTACTATTGGCTTTAAAAACAACAAGAACCAGGTGGGACTGATATTGTTCCTGAAATATCGCATTTTAAATGTGATGGGGACCAAAGCTACCAAAGCAGGGGGACAACTATGCACTGAGACCTACATAAACAAGTTCATCGGCTCAGATTGTTCATTATGATCTGAGAAATTTACTAAAAACATTTTTATGGACAAAGTTCAAAGCTAGAAATTGATCTAAAATCATAGAAGTATACTGCTAACATGCAAACTCAACATCTGTGTTTCCTTGTTTTAGAAAACCCAGCTATATCCAACATAGAGCTGATAACAGACAAAGGGAAAGTCATTCATCTTGGACCACAGCACATCTTCTGCGACATGCCCCTCACATTGAACCTCGACACCAACAAGGCCGCCATCGCCGCCATAAAGCTCTGCACCTTCGATGAGAAGATGGAAATCGATGCGGCCATGGTGTCCTCCGGCGCCGGCAGCCCTCTGTGCTCCGGATGCCAGCCTCTGCTCTACAGGATTCACCGGCAGCCGCCCTTCACCGGCAAAGCTCCTTCACCTCAGACCCAGCAGACGTTCACTGACAGGTAGATGCTGTGATGCCTGAGGTGTTCATTCAGTCAAGTGAATTCTGTGAGTTTATGTAAAGTTTGCTCCATATATGTCAGTATTGATCACAGCAGGAGAATGGGGTTGCGTTGAAACTTGAAACGTTGAAACTACTACTATGCACCTGCTGCTTATCTTGATGAATCAACTCCGAATATTCGCATAACAGTGGTGGATTTAAAACGTGTAGAATTTCCCTTTTTCTTTTGCTTTTTTTCTGTAAATTCAGTTAGAATTTGCATTACATTTGGACTGAAACCTGACTACTGAGACAACAAGGAGTAACTTTATAGGTGGCGTTAGTATTACATCAGATCGCCGTTCTGTGTTTTCTCTCAGATGTAGATGAATATTTATGTGCCAACGTACCAATGCCGGTTGCTCACATACAACGCACTTAGACATACTTCCTTGTTAAACATCAGCCGCTCTGAGGAAAATCTGACCGAGAGTTTAAAAGAAAAGTTTCTGCAGTATACTGTACCTCTGTGGAGAGCTGCCGAGCTGTGGCTACTGATCCAAATCTGTTTCAGCAACCATATACTCAATCAAAATCGCAGCACTGAAGTCTCAGGGCGTAGTTAAATCAGTTCCTACCCTGTCTTGCATTGTGGGGTGTCCAAATGATTACGGGAACCCAAATGTAAAACCACAAGCCAGTTTTTTTAATCCCACTGAATAACAGCCCTCTTTAAAAATATCCTAAATGTCTCTACTGTCATGCTTTTCTGTTACAAATGTTTGCACAAAACCCGATAAGAACCTGCCAGGTTATGACAGTCACGTCACATGAGCGCATATGATTTGGAGCTTATTTCAGTCGCTGTGGCATTGTGAACTTCTGAGAAGCTGTTGCTGTTTTACAGAGCAGGGCGGATGTTAGGTGGACACAGCTTCAAAAACAGTTTATTTTTCAGGGAACACATCTCCTATGTTACACAAGCTGTGTCTAAGTGCAAAAAGATGTAAGAACCGGTGGGAATTGAGTTATGTGGGACTGAGGAGGGCAGCGAGGGGTTGATGTGAGGGGAAGAGTGTTTGAGAGCAAAGAGTTTGGAAGAGGAGGGAGAGGGAGCGAGAAAGGGTGGAATAATGGAGGGAAGGGGAGATGAGGGGAGGCAAATGGAAATCGAAAAAGAGTCGAGATAAGCGGAGAGACTTAGAAGAGAGGAGTGGAACGAGGATAGGTGAGGGGAGAGGAAGAGAGGCGAGGTAGGGACATTAGGAGACGAAAGCACAGCGAAGGTGAGGCAAAGTAAACAGAGGCAGAATTTTGTTTTGAATATGAACCAAATGTGAGCAGCAGAGGCCATAAACACCAGCGCTTGGAGCTGGTCCTCAGCCTGGTTTCCTCCTGCTGAACCCACAGCATGGTCAACACAGGCTGACAGAGGACGAGACTGCTCCGTTAATGGAAAATAAAGTCTTACATTAAACATGATATAATCCAGCGTTATCTTTTAAAAGAGATCCAGGGGGCTTTGTAAACCAGGCATTTTGCAATAAGAAAATCTTGGCGTCCTTTTCGTAAAGCAAGAGAGGGAAAACCAGACGAAAGTTGCCGAAACCCCACCACTGTCATCAGAGGAGGATGGAACAAAAACACAAATACTTCGCTGCTGTGCTTAAGTACAGTTTTCAGGTGTCTGTGCTTTACTTGAGTGTTTCTTTTCCTGACTACTTTTTACTTTTACTCCCTATGTTTAAAAAACACCTTAAGGCTCATTACTTTACTTCTAACGCATTTGAAGGAAATTATGGATTATTTTTATTTTGCATCACTGCGCGGCTTCTCAACATCAAGACCGATTTCAGCCCGAACTGGAAGAGACGATAACGCATAAGAAAAGACGAGAAACACGAGACAAAAACGATGTAAACAACAAAACGTTGGACTGTGGAGAAAAGGCGTCATGATGTTTGGAGTTCTGTTGCCGACACTGAAAAGCAGTTTGCACATTGGATTTGTATTTTTCATACTGTTTGAAGTTAGAATGGTTTAACAGTTTTTGTATTACGTTAATATGACGTGAGGTTCGGTTAGTTTCCACACAAACAGCAGGAAGGAAATGTCCTTCAAGGAGTGACTTCTTACTTTTATACTTTGAGTTCATTTCAGAGCCTGTACTTTTTCACTTTTTCACCTAAGTAAAGAATGCGTGTACTTCTGACTGTTATTATGAAATAATGAATGATGTATTAGAACAGAAGGAGGGAGGTTAGAAGGTATGACAGTACTGCTGAAAATAAATACTATCCTGATGAAGAGGAGCACAGGGGGGAGTTTTTTCCTAATTCGTAATGTCCTTCTCTGATCAATAATTAATTAAGGAAATGTGTGTGGCGCGGAGAAACCCGACACACCTCACCTGAGCGACACCTGAGTGGTTTGTGCCTCCCCTGGTTAACTTTGCCATCAGACGGATGCAGGAGCAGTGGAATACAAAGGAGGGGGATCTTTTTATAGACAAAACCCACCAAAACAGATCAATAGTCCTGACTATGGAGCCGAGCTACTGTTACCCACACATCCTGCTCTGGGGCTTTAAGGTCACTGGATACTGCAAGGTTACAGACAGCAGCACTGTGGGTACAAGTTCCAGTTTTGTTTCAATCATCCCAAGAGAACCTGTTTGCAGAATCGATTTGTTGGGGGACATACAGTAAAATACAATACTTCCTCTGTGAATAGCAAATGCATTCGAAACAGAGAACTGTGCCATGCATCAACATTTCCACATTAAATATCTAAAAACGATGTATCTTGTTGACTTGAGTACTTGTATCAAATGGTTCCTACACTGTGCAAATAATTAGATGAAATTAAATGACACTTTTATTCATTTAAGCTTCATTTAACCAGGAAAGGAATCGCTGAGATTAAAAATCTCCTTTTCAAGAGCGTCCTGGGTAAGACCAGCAGCTGCTAACATCAATGAATACGTTATGCATCATTAAACGTAATCTGAATAAATGTTCATCTTCAGCAAATGTGGTGAAAACAACACCTCCCATGATCCCGCGCTACTTGGCCAATGATATCAAATGGTGACGATGAGCGACTAAAGGTGTTAAATAACGTTGTGGAGTAAAAAGTACAATATTTTCGGAATGGAGGAGAAATTTTAAAGTAGCATAAAGTTGAGTTGTGTTACTTTCCAGCTGTGGTATTGGCAACAAAACTGTAAAACTTATATGAAGTTGTACTTATGTTTTTATTATGTCTGTACCACTTTTAAGGCCTGTTTTTGAAGACTGCAATTTTAAGCACATACAACATAATTTTTTTAACGTTCATCTTTCCCCCTCTCCTCTTTTTCTCTCATCTCCAGCTCCGTGAAGAAGGGAGTCCAGTACAAATATACGATTCAGGTGGAAGCAGAAAGTCTCCTCAGCGATCATTCTCCATCTCTACTCTACACCCACGGACAGTCCTACTGCGGGGATGGTCTGATACAAGGGTCTGTGGACTTCACACTGTACAATATTAACACCGCTGATGAGGATGTGACTCATTTAACATTGATGGGAGTGTATATAAAGATGTCTGTGCTCTGTAGGACAGAAGAGTGTGACGACAGTAACCTGTTGGACGGTGACGGCTGCTCTAAGAAATGTCACAAAGAGCTGGGCTTCAACTGTAACGGTAAGTCTCAGACAGTCTGTGGTCCACGCTGGGTTTACACACTGTGGGTTTTCTTTCAACGCAAAGGCAACACTTTTTACTGTCATACCTCAAAGCCATCGACTCTGCCCCGTCGTACATACAAAACATGAACGTCGTAGAAAGTTTTGGCGTAAGAGCAGCGAAAAAAAAAAGAAAAACAAGGCTGAAATTCATGTTTGTGCATGCAGCAACAGTAAAATAAAAACACTCAAGCCAATCGCATTTCATTTACATACATCAAAGCTTCTGGCTTGTCTGCAAATGTAATGTAACATCACGGAACATAAGAGGAAACAGATGAACGTTGGGGCTAAAATCTACATTTTTGGTTTATTAAGGCACAAGTCTAGTTGAGAAATCTGAAACATTATGACGTTAGTTTGGCAAAGAAACACCAGAAAAACACTTAACAGCAGTTAAAGACGCAGTTAGTCTCAAAACATATGTCAGGCATGTTTGCTTTATTGAATATGTTTTGGCCTTTGTAAGATTTCAAGTAATCCAAACGGAATAGTTGGAATATTGATAAACGAAGTCTACTGATTTTTATCAAACTTTGTGTTGCGGTTTGGATTAGACACTTTAAAATATCAGCTCGCCACAGTTGTGTTTTAGATATTGTTGCCATTTTTCTTTTTATTTGATATTCTTTATCTAAAGTAAAGTAATGGGTTTTTTATTATCAAATCACATCTGCAACTTTCCACCAACTCTCTCCAGTGAAGGGGATCATAACCAGCTGGAAAAGACTTTGCTTCTGACTATTGTTGTACATTGACAACAGTTAAGTGATGAGGCCACCTAGTAGTCCTGACCTCCAGAACCAAATCATGCAAGTGGGGGTTTCATAATTTTCTACTCCGTTCTTGGCATTTTTTTTCAACTTAACCCAACAAGAAGCTTAGAATTAGGAAAGAGCAACTGTGGTCGGGGTTTAGACCAGGTTAACTTTGGTGAGGTTTAGGGAAGAATGCATGATTTGTCCCTAGAATAAACAAGCGGGGAATTATGGTAAGAGCAGGAACATTAAGAAATAGTTCATTTGTGGCTTAGTGAGTCATGCAGTCGCCACAAAACAGCTTAGTGGGTGTTCAGGATTCAGGTAATGAAAAAACATTCACCTGTTAAGCTTTTCAAACTCTCACCTGTCCGTTTGTTTAAAGTGAAATAAGGTTCAAATCTCTCCAACGTAAACGTGGCATAGAAAACTGCGTCTGCCATCACTATCCAACTGTTCTCTCATGTCTACTGACCAACAGTAACTGTCACGTATAATATATGTGTAAATTCTTGGAAAATTTCACAAAAAGTACATTTTTTTGGTTGCATGCTGCGTATTTACCCTGAGACTATGGCCAAATGTTGCTAACCCTGGGCCAGGTGGTTAAAAAACAACAGTAAAAAATACCAAAAACACGCAGCATAACATGGCAAAAGACAAACAAAGAAGCCGCAGTGAGTGCCCCCATCGTTTGTGATTCCACCACAGGACAACAACACTTTGTGTCTGCACCCTCGCCCAGTCTAAAGCATGCAGACAGGCCACAACAGAAGTCTCGCAACGCAAATGGAAGGGAGTTCACACAGAACACTCACTTGTAAGCAGAAGGCCGTAGACTCTGTCAACATGTGTGTTTTTTCTTTACCGTGCGAGTAGATCAACGTGCTCACAGAACGTTAGGATCACGGAATCGACAAGTCACGGCCGACGGACAAATTCATTATGTCACACATGTTTACATATTCACAGACACACACTGGATGCCGTGTTATTTGTTGACGCCAGCTCCAGCTCGCACGTCCATGTGTCTCCAAGTGTCTCTGTTTCTCATTGAAAGACTCGGGCTGGATGAGAGCAGCCATTAGCCACAATAACATGAGAAATCAAGCCCACTCTTGTGGTATGTGGTGTTCCTCCACATACACATATAACAGAATGTTTGGCCAAACAGTTGCCAGAAGCTGTGTCGTATAAATATTGCTAGTAAGTAAGTTTGAGGGTAAGTTTGTTAGTTGTTTCCTTTTTAGGCCATGTACCATACTGTTTTTACCAGCAGCTTAGTCAATGTGTGGTGTAAGAGTTTTGTGTTACGAGAGCTTGTTACAGAGCTAAAATTTCCATCAGCCAGTCAATTTATTTGTCAGGAGGAAAGCAAGCAGAGGCCGACCCCCCCACTGCTTCTTTCTCACCAGGGGTAGCCATGCCGTGACTGAGGCTATTACGTCTCTTGTTTTACAATAAAAGACATCATGACTAGCAAGGAAAACAATTTGGCAAAAACAGGTTTTTACAAATTGCAACACTTAAAACCAATTATTCAGTTGTTCTTCTTAGTCATAGACAGAATATTTGTTTGGGTTTTCTTGCCACATTTGCTTGACCCAGTTAACCCCAGCTCCGCCAACCTGGCTCACTGTTACTCTGTTATGTTGTGTTTATACAATTTATCATAACTCCACACCAGCTATTTTTATGGTTGTCTCATCACGGGCAGGCCAAGGACAAGCTGCATTTGTTAAGGTTGTTAAGCAGTGCTGCTTTCAGGTTGTTTTAATAGATTTTACAGATAATTGTAATTTTTAAGTGCCTGATTAAATAAAGATTAAACTGTACAATATGGTTACAGCATGCGGACCGTAAATAAAAAACAGATGGGCTTAACAGTCGAGTCAAAGATCATTAATCAGTCCACCTTTGTGCTGCTTGATAAATACAAGACTTGGAATTAAAAGGCCTTAATTATTTTCACAGGTGTTGTCAAAGCAGGGGTGTGGTGTTTGGTGAGTTCACTTCGTTCAATATTGCCAAATGAACTTGAGATGACAGTACGGCGTGGAATCGTCTAGGCCTAATTTGCTTTTTATCAGAAACACGTTTCCGTCGGCTAATTGGAGCCAATTGTGCAGCACTGACTCCGACACGACTCTGTCTGACTCCTGCAGCTGTCCCGATGTTAATGAGGCCAAACTTCTGAAGTGTCTGATGTTTTCCGCCCTTTTCATGAATAGCTGCTGCATTACAAGCCGTTGTTAAACTTCTGCTCCCCGTGCTTTTTTGACAGACTGCTGCGGCGGATTATCATCAATACCCTCACTGTCCTGCTCAGACTTTCTTCGCTAATAGCTCAGGTGCAGCTGTGTAACAGGAAGGATGTTAGCCGTGTTTTTCTTTTTTTTTTTCACCTCCTGCTAAAGTTCAAATTTCATCAATTTCATCCTTAGTAGTCACAAGTCCAAAATTCCTACTCACTTTGGCTCAGAAACACAGCAAAATCTGTTGGGCCAAGCAGCGCATTCCTTTAACCTTTAAGGATATAAAATATGACCAAAGGCTGTTTTGATCACATTTTACAGTTTTTCTTTTACTATACATTGTTTCTACTTCACACAGAAGTCTTAAATCATTGTAGGTTATTCGATAATACTTGCTTCTGAATCTCTTAGACTAAACAAAGCCAAAAAGTTAAATCTCAAAGATAAGCCGAGAAAACTCTATAAACATCTATAAAGACAGTGAGTTGGGAGTGAAAAAAATCACACAAACAAACAAACAAAAACACATTTAAATGTTTATATTAGAGCGAGTCGTCACGGTTAATATTTTCCTGTCAGTCGATATCAATAATTATCACGATAAATGTCAAATCATTGTTTCTTTCCAGTTCAAAGGCGCAACGTCTGAGTGGAAGTTAAAGAAGAAGTAAAAGACGCATCAAGACAAAAACACACCTGTAGTCACTGATTTTGTGATTGAGTGCTTAGTTTCTTCACTATAACATTAAATTAAAGCCGAATTCTTATTCAACAAGACATGACAAAAAACAGCTAAAAACTATGGTTTTAAACTCTTCTTTATGGCCAGAACATCTCACACACACACACACACTTACCAAACAGTCAAACATTTCAGAAATAGAGAAGTAGAACATTCAAACCTTATGACAAAATAAACCCAAAAGACAAAAGAAAAATGTATATTCTGATAAATCTAATTATCGTGATTATCACAAAGACACATCTCCACTTACCATTAACAGTATGAAATATAGTTTACAACATGAACGTGACAAATATTTAATTGTAAATGTATTATTCATATTATACAGTATGTATATATATTATCCTTTAAAAGGATGCAATAATAAGATTGCGATTCTTTCTATGTTCTTTTTCTTTGGACGATGCATAAAATAACAAAAGCCCATCTGTCTATAAACACCTAAAGAATTCTTTATTTTACTACTGTAAGCATCTCATTTCCTCAAATAACTTTTATGTCGCAAAAAGCTTAAAATGTAAGTGAGCTTTAAAATGTTATTATTCTGGGGCTACTTTGATAAATATGGGATGATTTATATGTGATTGAATTCTTCTGAGATGCTAAAAGTTGAGTCGACAAAATAAGCTAAAAATGCTTTTTGGAAGAAGGAATGTCTTCTGCTCCGTCCGTTGTTTGTTCTTTTTTACTAGACTTGGACCAGGTTTAGAGACAGGTCTCTAGTTGTCATCTTCTTCTGACTACAGATACAGCCTTTCAAGCCGCACGTAGGACCAGACCAGCTAAGTCACATATTAAGTTCTCTTTCTGTCTTTTAACATTGCAAAATTACTGTGATCATTAATAATTAATTGGAGTCAGAGTTCATTTCTTGCCATCATTTACAGAGTGTTGACAGCACCGAGAGTCAGATATGGCTGAGTTGACATGGCTAACATATAAAGAGGCCAACGAAAATACAGAATAGATTTGCTCAGATTTGGTTCACTGACAAATAGATTTGGATGGGAGTCTAACCGCGGGGGATAAGTTTATACTCTGCCAGATTAAGAAACCAGGCTTTATATTCTTTCATAAATCCTCCTCTCTCATTCTCTTCTCCATCTCCCAAGGTGAACCCAGTCAGTGTTATGTTTTTGACGGGGATGGCGTGTGTGAGGAGTTTGAGCGGGGTTCCAGCGTTCAGGACTGTGGTTACTTCACACCGTTGGGCTACACGGACCAGTGGGCATCCACTGCCACCGCTTCTCACCAGGACGCCAACCACTGCCCCGCAAACGCTGCCACAGGGGAGCCAGCTCTCACCAAGGTATGAAGTATGAACCTCAGGGCGCAGGCGACAATTATCTCCCCACGGACGCCACTGTGGAAACACCTCTGCATGTGTATGTATGTGTGCCAACCCTTGCTGGCCGTCCAACTGAAGCACCCGTTTCAGACTCTTGGTGCTAATAAAGCTTCTCGATAGACAGAGGTTGGAAATAGAAGCTCACTGAACAGTAGGAGAGGACTTGAGTCTGGATCAGTTCAGGAGAACTCAATGTTCGGTCATATTAAAGCCGCAGGAGTCGAGATCAGGGGACGAAACGCCAGAATCTGAAAATAAAAACCTTCCTTCTGCAGCTCTCTGCGCTCGGTCCAAATCAAAGCATTAAAATATGAATATAGATGACCTGACACCGTGTCACACCTCTGTTTAAAAGGGACGCTGAAAACATATACGAATGGTCTAAACCTCCGATCACGGGTTAGATCTTCTGCAGCCTGATACACGGGTCCAGACACGGGGGTAGAAATCCTAAGTGGGCGTGGTCAGAAGGGTTGAGGTCGTGAAAGTAGATTAATAAAGGCTAAATAAAAAAAATAAGAATGAAATAATATGATGGTTTTTACTGGTAAGTGACATTTGCCCTCCTGTTTGTACCTCCGTTAGAAGAGATCTGTGTTGCCAGATCTCATGAGACTATGTTGTTGAGACAGAGACAGGTCTCAAACAAAGTCAGTTTTCTCCTGATGTACGTGTCTGAAAAATGCCATTTCAGTCCAATATTCATTCTGGTGACTATGGGGCTAAAGAATGTGTCATAATCTGTGGTCACGTTCTCTTCAATCTGCTGCTAGTCTCCTGAATGGGAGGAACAGTGGAGAAACCCTGGTGATACAGGACATTACTCTTCAGCGTTCTGTCTCGTATTTGAACCGTCGCTGTTTAAGGCTTCAGACCACCAGTCCACAAACCAATGGGTTCTTCCACTGGTTAATGGTTTTGTCACTTTGCCCCTGCATTGCTTACTGGATAAATGTGTCCTACAATGCAGATCAAAATATTGGAAAAATATTTTCTCTTAGAAAAAAAATCCTTACTGCCAGAAGCAGTCATGGCAAAAAAAAAAAAAAAGGAAAAAGAGAGAGAAACATGAGGTAATAAACCTCTCAGGTCGCACAGACATGACAGACCTGGAGCCTGTTAAGCCAATGCATTATTGGTTAGAACATAAGCGATTCATTTTGAGAGACAAATGACTCAAAGATGTGGCTGTGACTGGTAAAGATATGCCTGAAGCAGGAGGGCTTTGCGCATAAGTTTGGAGGACATTCTGGCAGAACCTGCAATGACACTACATCAACTTTAAACACAACCTAGTTCCCTCTTTTCTTTTTACAACTTTAGAACAAGATGCATCAATCATTTTCAAGTTCTGACAGCTACCATAAAATATCTGCAATCACATGAGGCCCATCAGGTCCATCATAGCCAAATCATAGCACACATCAAAGTGTTCCTCTAGGTCACTTACAAATGAAGCACAAAAAAAGACGCAGTCAGTTTTGCTGAGCTGGATACCAACATGATTTAAGTCACTTTTATCATGGGAGGACTGTTGGTGTCAGACACACTGGTTCCATCGTCTAAAAACTGGCAATCGTCAAGGGATTTTTCACACTACGCTGTCTGTATGTGGAAAGGTGTAATAAACAAAACAAATCAGAGTCATGAATAAAGGCGGCAGCTGTCAAATCCTTCAGTACCAAAGAATTTGGGATCTTATCAAGGCCCAAAATAACCAACTGGAATTCACCAAACCATCACAAACTATCATGCAGACTCTGTAGACCTTGCATTGTTTGACTGTGACGTGGAATGTCAGAAAGTAAAATGGAGAATGAACACTTTTTACATTAAGTTTTTGTTGCATTAAAGGGTCAGTTGTGGACAAACACGTGGCTTCTGGGATTAAGATACGGATCGTGAACTGCAACGTCCTGAATCTGAGCATCGCATATGTGTCTTTGATGTACATTTCTTCCAAGTTCCCTGCCAACACTGTCAGGGTTTGAATTAAGAGATCAGGGAAAGGACCCAAATGCAGCGGCAGGCGCGAGCAGTTCAAGGGATTTACTGAAGGGGGAAAAAAAGGCTTACAAGCAGGTAGATACCAGCAAACCACGGAGTCCAAAAGCAAAATGAAACACAGGGGAAAACAAGCTCTGAACGGACAAAACAAACACGTTTTGCTTTTTGCAGCAGCCACCGTAGGGGAGGGTGGGGGAGGTGTTCAGTTGTTTGCAAATCAACCACTAGATGTCACTAAATATTACACACTGAACCTTCAACAGTATATTACTACAGCTTTTACTAAAGTTAATGTGCCATCTTGAATTTTGGTGAAGTCGGAAATTCGACTCCATTCCAGATGAAATTCCTCATTGTGAACCAGGACCTGTCTTCCTAGTTCAAATAGAACAAGTTAGACTGGTAGTAAAGAAAATGACCGGACCCCGACCCTTTCTCTGGATATGCTCTAAAATTTAAAGCCCTATGCCCTACCCTTCTTCCAAGTTTCATGCGCAGTAGTTTTCGCGAAACCTTTCTGTCAAACAGACAGACGTGAGTGATCACTAAACCTTGGTCGAGGTAATAGTAACATAAAATGCCTGGAGTCTGGGCTGACTGCAATAAAAGGCAGCCTCCGTTATACTGGCTTATTGTGCCTACTAAAAAGACCAGTTTCTAGACTCTTTATTTGAATTATTTAAAGAATAGTCACCATTGTGCATTTCCTTTTGTCTGTGTGAAGCTCTGCAGGTACCAGCACCTGGAAATGAGTGACAAACCGCCCACTGATGCCTGGTTCCCCTGCACAGCCCAAATCGACACGAGCAATGACCTGGAACATTCATTCTGGCTGAAGGTAAGCGTGTATATATGCACATCGTGCATCTGTTTTCCCCTTCACTGTTTCAGTGTGGGTGGTTAACTCAGTCTTCAGCAGCTTCCATCACTTTCCAGTACTTCTTTAAATGGTTTAAGGGACGTCCACACAGACTGCTGGCTCATTCCACCGTATACACACATTCCTAACTTTTCCTGACAATTGTGTGATTCAAAAAATGCGTTTGTTTGCTATAATTGCTTATTTTTTCAGGTCATCTGTAAAGTATGGAGACTAATGATCTGTGGATCATTACCAAATCATGACTAACCCTCCAATTATTCCTTATTTACATTTTGTGCTCTTATTTTTGACATAATGGGTTCTAATCATCGAAAGTCATTCATTAATTATCATTACCAATTTACTAATAGGAGACCAAGTGTTATATAATTAACTCATCATTCATAATTAAATACTTAAAAGGTTCATAAGTTATTAAAATACTGGCATCTGAAGGAATAATAATAATCTGGTAATCATACACAGTTCAGTCATCGAGAATACATATTTTATTTCTACTGTAATTTATTATATCTCCAGAAAAAGAATGGCTGGAAAAAATTAATCACATTCTTTGTTGTTAATCGTTTAAAAATGATTCTCAAACATTACATGTCATGAACTGAATTGTTTATTTGTAATTAAAAACTAATATTTCCATATATCTTTTGTATTTGTTGTAAAACCCTGCATGGACACAGATGCAGAATATCTGCTGCAGCAGTTAAAATAATTCACACGCCTAATTTCACTGCTATCTCTGCCGCTCTCGAAGCCAACGGTGCTTTGCATAAATGTCCTGGTTTGTGTACTGCTCCGTAGTTGGACCTGGTTTTCCGTTCCTGGCCCGGGTCTGGTTCTCATGTTTAGTGCTGTCGTATTATTTAATATTTCCACAGCCACAGTTTTCACAATCAACTGTGCAGGTCCAGACTAAGCATAGGCTAGCTGTTGATTTGACTGATAGCTTCACAACCTTGTCCGTTATGCTCTGGATTATAGACTCCTTTATACTCATGAGCATGCCTCTTTCCTTCGTGCGTATGCTCATTCAGGTTTTTTTTTCTTTCTCTCTCATCATTTCCACTTCTTTGCAGTATGACTCATCTTTCCATCCCCTGCTTCTTTTATGGACACCCTCTTTATCAGGCCCATCTTCTTTGGAAGGCCGTCTTCTCCCTAAACACCCTTTCACCATCTGAAAAGCCTTTATTATAACACCCATATCTGCCAGCTCTCCCCGAAACACCTCTTTTTTTTTCCTTGAAGTGTTCTTTCGGTCTCTGAAAAGCCTCCCTCTCCTTAAATATGTCATCGTGCTCTTTCTGAGAAGTGTTCGTCAGCCGTCCTATAATGTCTGTCTTCCAGCTCTTTGAAAGACATTTTCCTTCTCACTTTTTAAGTGATACCCTCACAGTTTGAGTATGAAACGCTCACAGTTTGCAAGGTGTGACAGGTGGCCCCTGACTTTTTTTTTGTTGATCTAGTTTTTGCAGTTCACTGAGGTCAGTCACTTACTCTGTAAAAAATACAAAACACATAACCACGGTAGCCTGTTTGATTCCATGTTCATTTTCTTTTGTTAACACATTTATAGCCAAACCTTATCTAACAGTCTCTCATGTCCACAGCAGTGTCACAGATTCATGTAGTTGGTTTTTTAAAGTCATGTCCCTCTTTTGTCCTCCTCGTTCCCCCACCAATCCACACCCTGCGCACAGAATTGTAATTGTAATGAAATAAATAATTAGAATTGTATACGTTAATAGAGGTGATTGTAAAGCAGAGCAGAAAAATAAATACAATTAAATAAAATGGGAAAATCTATAAAATCTCACCAGGTGTCCACATTCAGTCTTATGTCACACTTGTCCTTAAAAGATTCAAAGATACAAAAAGATGAAAGATATTTTTGTACGTTTGGGTCTGGAGGAGACGCTGGATTTCTCTTTTGGGAACCGCTGGTGTAAAGACAGTTTTCGGGTTTTGCCAGCGGAGAAGGTCAGCGCCAAGTTGAAGGGAAATGACAACAGTTTTATGGATATCTGGCAGCCGTTAATGGATTACTTGCCCAGAGATCTAAGTGATGTCATTCAGAAAGGGAAGGCTACGTTGGATTCAAAGGTTTCAGGATGATTTGACAGTAAACAGTAACTGAGGGATGATCCGATTTAATGCGCGTTGACAGTGTGAAGAAATGTTACTACATACACAAGCGTATTGGTTTTATTCAAAATTAATCTGTTTTTAATTTGTTATTCTCCCTTGTGTTTAGGCATTTATTCACATTATATTTATTCATTCATTTACACTTCTGTGCAAAAGTCATTAGGTTTGTTGTGTTCACAGGTTACAAAGGACTTACATATGCATTCCTCAGTCTCTGTATCAAGATACAACCGGGAATATACAGGAAATATGTAGTGTCCAGTATTTAGCATGTCTTAAACTCTTTTGTTCAGATAATATGAGACTTACTGCACTGATTTTCTGCTGTTTTACACCAAGTTTAATTCAACGCATGTCAAACATTTCTTATTGTTGTATCGGGAACAGAGGTCACACTAAATACTGACTTGTGCCCGTAGAAGATATTTAGATGTAGATTTTGATGATAGAGTTTATCATGTGTTTTTAATACTGTGCTCATATTTCCTGTATTTTCTTGTTGCACATTAATAAAGAGACTGAGAAATAAATATGTCTGCTCATCACATCCTGCAAAAACTAAAGGCAGCTAAAGCTAAAGGCGGCCTAAGGCTTTTGCACAGTCATGTACTTTTTTGTTCTTTTCATCCTCCTCAGCTCAGACTTACGACATCACTGATGAGATGTATGGTGATGTAAAACAAGAATGGAAACAAAACGTGTGTACAAAAAAAACACACACACACCTTCCTCAGGGACGCCAGAAATAGCACCCTGAGGGAACAGGTCCAGAGTCCGTTCCAGTATCTCCGATCCAACAAGCTCGGGCATGACCAGAACTTATAAAAGATCTGGCACCTGACAACATCTATCACAAATATAAGAGAGGTTCGGATAGATCTTCGATAGCTTTGGCGAGACGGATCCTATGACGTACTTTGAACAGAACGAGGCTGATCCTTTTTCATTCGACCGACGCAGGTGGGTTTTGTCCATCCCGGAGTGGCAGCCTCAGTGATGGTGTACCTGGCGTCGGATGGTTCATGGTCTGGGGAGCAGTGTCGGAGGACAGCCAGCATCCTCCTCGCTGACACTACTGGGAAGAACCACTCACTAGGTATCTGTTACTTACAGGCTTTTTGTACGTATTCATGCATTTCCACTGTTGCTGATTTGACACCGTTCGATATCCCCAGGGACACATGACCTCTCGTGTCATCGGAACCCGTTGGTGGTGAATGTGACCCATGACCTTTCTCGACCCTTCTTTCTCACGTCCTCTGTTATCCTCCTGTTCTCGTCTCCCTCGGTGGCAGTGGGAGGCGTCGTCCTGAGGACCTCCTGCCACTTCAGCACCTTCGCCCTGACTGGGTGCGCATCAGAGGGTGGGCTTTCCCACGGCTACCTAATTAACACACACATGCATGCTGCACACACTGTTTGATATACATATGTACAGTTCATGACATTCAACTGCGGAGCCATAGCAGGGTTCCCGGCTCAAAATGAGGCGGAGGTGGTACCATCGCGATCGTGAGGCATGTGTACCACACCTTAATGTTTTATAAGCAACGTACTTTAGGCGATCTAATGATTCTTATATATATTATTAGTACAAGATATTCTTCCAAAAAGGCACATCGCTTATTAAATTGTTCTGTCAGATGATCAACAAGCAAACCATCTAAAATTTTAGGTCATTTTTCAGACTCAAAAATACAAATATTTCCTGCTGGGGTGTTTTTGTCTGCTGGTTATTCTCAATTTGACACATGGTGATGAACGTATAGTTATGAAAACCTACTTTAAACTCAGAAACGGGAGCAGAGAAGTGTAAGAACTGAACGTTTTTCTGAGTCATTTTAAACGTAGACACTTGTACAGTAGGACGACTTCAAGAAAAACAGTCAGGCTTAGTATTTAGTTTTGTGTCAAATGCATTTTGTTTCTGAACTGTTAAAATTCATAATGGCAGGTTCAAATGAAGTGTTATCTGATTGTTTTATTTGGTTTCAGTGTTAAATTTAGTTTTTCATGTAATCTGAGGAAAGTATTGATTTATAGGAGCTGAAATAAAGTAGGAAAGAATGCATGTCAAATCAAATATGATTTATAAAACCCCAGTTTATTAAAGGTCTTTTATTCTGCAAGTCGTTTTATTGCCCACCATGAACCATTAACAATTGGGGGAAAACAAATTCTGCTCTATTTTGTTTCAGTGCGAGTTGCATCGTTCATTGTCGGTTTTACTTAGTCGTTTCAGTTTTTATTTCAGCTGACTTTTCAGTTTTCGTTGACTGTAATAACCCTGCTCTCATGCCTCTCTCTTCCTTCCTCCATCTCTACAACAGTTGCTTGAGACAGCCGTGTCAGATGGACAGCTGCAGTCCTCCCCAGTTGGATCACGCCTCTGTCAGGTAAATGACCGAACAACCTCAGAGCTGAAACAACAAGCATAAGAGTGATCTTGATATGAGCGTGTCTCTGTAGGTGTACAGGAGGAGGGGAGGCCTCTCGCTGCTCTGTCAAGTGTCACCGTGGTTTCAGTATCACCGTCCTCAACGGCAGAGGAAACCCACCACATCAGGTAAACTGGATACCGCATTGTGTATGAAATAACTCAATCCATACTATTTATTCAGCAAACCTGAGACGCTAGACGGGCAGCATGAAGGTCTCATGAGACTTGCACACTGAAGAGTGACTCCACGGTAATATATTCCAGTATCTGGGACATTTCTCGCCCAACATTGTGGTTGCATCCTCTGGAGACTCCAAAAACTCAACTAACTGATTTACATCTCCTATAAAAAAAATAAATAAATATGGGAAAAACCAAGAGAATTTCATATCTAATGAGCCAAGTTTCACAGATGACAGTACGTGTCAAAGAAGAAGTCCAAGAAACTGTTTGTTTTTTTTGTCAAGTATGTTTTATTGAAAAAAATTCAACAGAAAATGTAGGACAAGGGCATTCAGTTTACATTTTTGTTTAGCAAAACAAAAAGATGGAAGTAATGACTAAAAAATACAAACAAAGGCAGACAAACTCAAAAAGGAGTTTCCTAACACACCCACCCTCCGTCCGTCTCATGATAATAGTATACGACAAAGTGATGGAAAACAATAACGCAAACAAGACGAAAGTACGTCCGATGAGTGTCCACTAAGGGTTGCTATTAAAGGTTGCTATTACTTTTTCAAGATGAAGACTTATTCTTTTTCCAGAACATCTAAATGAATTCTTTAGCTGTAATCAGACTGCAGGAAAGAAGTTGCTGCTGCCTTTTCTTTAACACAGATGTGGTGTCTGAAGTTCTGAGTGTAATTAAGACGGGAACAGGTTCAATATGGATATGGAAAAATTCAAAACATATTTAAAACCATTGTCCAATTTCTCCAGAGACCAAAGCAATGGAGGAGATTTACAAGAAACTGCTTTTAAAATGTAAGAATACCTGAGGCCTACGGTTGGTATTGAAACCATACTTTTTCACGTCAGTTTAATTTGCATGAGGTTTTTAAAAGTTCTGGTCCTGTATCATCAGACTTCACAGGTGTATTTACATGATTTGTTTGGCAGCACTTTTTCCTCCCAATCTTCTTGCAGTAGAATCCTTGTAAAATTAGCTTTTACTTTTCATACCGCACCCAACGGATTTACTTTCACTCCTGTTTCCAGAGGGAGACCAAACTGGAGTGTTTCCACGGTTCATGGGATCGAATCGTCAGCTGTCAACCTGTAGACTGTGGCCTGCCCGATCAGTCTCATGTCTACCACGCCATATTCAGCTGCCCGTGGGGAACCACCTTCGGTAAACAGTGTTCCTTTACCTGCGGATCTCCAGCCATACTCCAGGGTAAGACACTGTGTTTGATTTTAGTCTCTTCTATTATAGTATGCGTATTTATTTAGGTATCGGTGGATCATGAACAAACAAAAAGCTCCCGTTAGTTACACTAAGAGCATCTCTGTCTGCAAATACATTTTTACATTTTTTTCCAGTTGCTTACACGCTGAAAGTGAACACTTCAGCAGCATCAGAACCTTAACTTTTCTAACCATACAAAGGCAGCAAAAGTACAAGCGCATCTTCTGCCGTACAGGGTGAAGCACGAAATAAATCCAAACCTCAGTTTTCCATCAATTCTGCAACGCACCACACGCCGTTTCTTACACTTCACTGGGAAAGCATCACCCCTTACAACATTATATTTTGGTGTTCATTAAAGGTTCTGTGTGTGATATTTAGTGACATCTAGTGGTGAAGTTGCAGATTGCAACCAACTGAAAACCCCTACTCTCCCTCCGTCACAGTGGCCAAAGAAAAGATGGAAGGATCTCGTTAGTTTTTAGTTAAAGCGATAGTAACTCTGGTCTACACTTCAACACGTAGGTGACGTATTGCACATTAGCACATATCCACCCGCTATAAAACAAAAAAAACAGAAGAGGAAATCCGTTCTGAGCTACTGTGGAAACATCCGTAGATATTCATTCTACGGCAATGAAAACACACGATTCTTATTTTTGTGTGAATATACATAAATAAAAACTAAAGTCTGAAAATGATATCCCATTTCTGCGATCTGATCCTCCAAAATCCCTCTAAATATCACACACTGGACCTTTTAAATGGGAGAAGATATACTATCCAACTATCCAATTTGAAAAAAAATCATTATTAGGTTTTGATTGCAGTGTTTCATTTTTGACATAGATGTTTATCTCCAAATGTTCTGTCTTCTTTGGCTTGTATGTAGAGCTTTTTACACAATGAGCCAAATCCCACAGTGTGTATCGCAAAAACGCTGTCAAATTTCAATTTTTTTTAATAAAAACAAATGACAAAAACATAAACTTGGTGGATTAAAACGATGATAGTCCTTACAATATATAAAATAAAAGCAAATCCATAACGGCAGGCTGCATCAACGACCCACGGGTCTCCACACCGTTCACTCAGAACAGAGGAAGCCTCTGGGACGAGGGGTGGAACGTCTTCAAGAACCAAAAACAAGTCCAGTTGCCTTCTACTTAAGCATTTAGGAATTCTATTTGTGGCTTTTGGTTCAGTGAAATATGTTCGAAGGCCATCGTGCATCACTCAGCATTGAAAGCACGCTGTGTAGTTCAGGACAATATATTCAGTTCACTCTATTACAGCTGTAGTGGATTTTGATAATCACATTCACACAATGTTTTAACAGCTTATAAAAAATGCGGTGCCATGTTCAGGATTCGTTACATTTTATAGACCTATTAAACATTGTGAAAGGTTTGGTGTGTTACGATTCTCATGCTTCATGTGAGGCCATACAGGCATAGAAAATATTAGCTTTGGGCAACATTGAAGCCATAGTCTCCTTTCCCTCATAACTTCACAAGACAGAGCCATGAAACAAAAGCAGAATGTTTTCCGGGACAGAAATGAATCCATGATGTTGACCTAGTTGTGTTACAGTGTACCTTGTAGTCATTTAGTTGTATAGAGTGAAGAATATAAAACTCACATACAGGTATTTTCTGAAGCATGGATGTGTATCTTTTGAAAGGAAAAATCAAAAATTTGAAAAAGTGATAACAACACCGTTTGCAAATATGTTGGGAAAGTTCCCCTTGGGATGTAATCGTTACAGACTTGAATGACTTTACTATGTCATTGCTTTTTGATTTTTTAATAAAATGAAGTTGAAAAGTCCTAAAAGCATACGTTAAAACCAGGCAGTGTAAAGCTCACCACAGTATCGACACTGGTTACTGTTAAACTTATATTAAAAATATAGCAATGTTAGGCCTTTTCTGACCTCTGTTGTAGTTATATTCTACATATTACCAAAGAGGTAAATACAGCTTTGGAAATAACTATTAGACCACTGTGATTTATGTAGAAATTCAATTTAACAGCCCTTCACCATGACCTTTTGATATTCCGTTCTTGGAATATTAATTGTTTTTCAACATCAGATGTCATTAAATTATATGTTACTTGTTATTAACAGGGTTTTCCCTACGTTTTTGGAGAGCTTAGGTGCTGTGGTTGCGGTTCAGAGATCATGGGATTTGTAGGTTCTGCCGCACGAAAATTTTATGTTATTTGACTAAAAATTTATTTCACATAATTTTAGACTATTACAACATTTTCCCTGAGTTTTGTGCAAGACTTAAGTGCACGGTTGGGGGGTTTGAAGGTCCTAAAATATTACATTTTTCAATAAAGAATCTGTAATTTCACATGATTTTAGATGGTTAATATTGCCATAATTACCATATCTGTGCATAAAAATTTGGAAAAGCTTGGACGGATAATAACAAATAAAATAAAACAAAACTTGCCAAAGAAGTCCACTGGGCACCAACTGCAACGGTTAGATCTGGGAAAAGTAACTGAGTTCATTTTGATTAGGTTTGAGCCCAAAATGGCCTCATAATGGTAGAGACAACCCTGATAGAGATTGGGTTTTTGTTGTCATTAATATACAGCTTAGTTCTTCATGAACTTCATGAACAAACATTTCACGTTGCCTCACATTTGCACACAAGCTGTTTCTTCGGACGTAACCTCTTTGTAATCGCCTACATTTGGGTCATTTATCTAATCAATTATGTAATGTATCTGATTATGATTACATTGGTTTGTATGTAATTACATACACTGTGTTTGTAAACAGAACCGTTCAAACTCTGAATGAGGGAGAGAGAGAGTGGCCGAGCGAGCAGTAGACTGAATGGAGAGAGCGAGGGGTGTGGCCAAAGCGGTGAAATAAAAAATAAAATGTGACATACGTTGCCTTTAACTTGTTACTCCCCAACACTGACCATGGCTCGTTTCTCCTCATTTTCTCCTTGTTTCTCCTCATTTTCTCCTCGTTTCTCCTCATTTCTCCTCGTTTCTCCTCGTTTTCTCCTCGTTTCTCCTCGTTTCTCCTCGTTTCTCCTCGTGTTCTCCTTGTTTCTCCTCGTTTTCTCCTGGTTTTCTCCTCGTTTCTCTTCGTGTTCTCCTCGTTTCTCCTTGTTTTCTCCTCGTTTCTCCTCATTTCTCCTCGTTTTTCTCCTCGTTTTCTCCTCGTTTCTCCTTGTTTCTCCTCATTTCTCCTCGTTTTTCTCCTCGTTTCTCCTCATTTCTCCTCGTTTCTCCTCGTTTCTCCTCGTTTCTCCTCGTTTTCTCCTCGTTTCTCTTCGTGTTCTCCTCGTTTCTCCTCATTTCTCCTCGTTTTCTCCTCGTTTCTCCTCATTTCTCCTCGTTTCTCCTCGTTTTCTCCTCGTTTCTCCTCGTTTCTCCTCGTTTTCTCCTCGTTTCTCTTCGTGTTCTTCTCGTTTCTCCTCATTTCTCCTCGTTTTCTCCTCGTTTCTCCTCATTTCTCCTCATTTCTCCTCGTTTCTCCTCGTTTCTCCTCGTTTTCTCCTCGTTTCTCTTCGTGTTCTCCTCGTTTCTCCTCATTTCT
>JAPQRN010000010.1:228088-244450 GCA_037367275.1 Coranthus polyacanthus
CCTCGTTTTCTCCTCGTTTCTCCTCATTTCTCCTCGTTTTCTCCTCGTTTCTCTTCGTTTTCTCCTCGTTTCTCCTTGTTTCTCCTCTCGTCAGGTGACAGTGACAGGCTGGTGTGTTTGGAGGATGGTCTGTGGTCTTTCCCTGAGGCCTACTGCAAGATCGAGTGCCCAGAGGTTCCAAGCATCTCCAACGCCAAGCTGCTCACAGCAGACTGCCTGGCCTCGGGGCACGACGTTGGCTCTGTCTGCCGTTACAAATGCAACCCAGGCTACTATGTAATAGGGAGCCTCAAAAAGAAGACACCAAAGTAAGCACTTTGAGGCCGCTGTTTTGCTCAAGCTGACAGAAAACAACCCTAACGCTGCCAGCATTTATTCTCCCTGTGTTATGGAGGAAGTTCCTTCTTTTCCTTTATTTTACTAGAGTCCCATTATGCGCTGCTTAATAAAATTAGGATCTTTGACTTAGATATTTTATGTAACATCATAAAAATGCATCACAGGTACACCCCAATCCTAGAGGGTAAACATTTAAATACTAGAGGCTGCAGTTAAAAAATGTAGTTTTCATCCATCATCTGCAAAACCATATTCAGAGTTTTGGAGCAAACTTACATTAGGGTCTAATAAAATTTGTACTGCTGCTAACAGGGCCTAGTCATTGCCCTGCCAATTATATTCATTAGGCAAGTGCTCATTACTGAACACAGTCAGTTCACATGTTGTTAATGAGATGAGGGTTTCCTATTAAGAGGAGACACAGCCTCTGGGCTAATTTTATGTCCATAATACTATTGTTCTGTGTTGTCATTAAAAACAGCGTATCAGATATCTAAAAGCTGAGCTTAACTATGTATGAGCTTAATGTACAGTAAGGCCATTAAAAATACACTGCATATATACACGAGATAGTTTATAGTTTTGCGTTGCATTAAACTTCCATCCAATATGGTGAAGCAGTATTTTATGTTAGGATCCATTTGCAGCTGGGTATCTTTATGAGTTACACTTTCTCAAACATATGTGTAAACATTTTAATAACCCCTGATGCTTTATTAGTCCAACATGTGAAATTGAACAGCAGCAGCTATAAAAGAGCTTTAAACAGCCTTTTTACTCTTACCTTTCACACATGTACCCACATAAATTTATGTCAGAACACATACTGTTGTACTTACACTTTACATGCACCACACGAGAGGAGTCTTTTACTACAAATGGCCAGTCCTTGGTGTCCAGTGTGTTTTTTACGTTTTCTGTTATTGAGACAATAAAAACTAAAGAGGGACATAAGAGAAGCTTGGGAGTAGAGAGTATATAAGGTTGTAGAGTGTGTTTGTTATTATGTGAGGGGTAATGTACAGAAAGACAAGTCATTATTACAAAATAAACCTGGACTTAAATCACCCTGAAGGGATTTATTCTGCAGTAATGACTGGCTCGCTGTACATTGTCCTGCTTATTATACAGCTACTTACTAAAGAAATAAATCATTTGACAAAAATATTCTATGGTTGGAACTACAATGAATGTTGAGTGCTGCCATTGACCAGTCAGAACCGAGTTATTCAACAAGGCCACGCAATAAATCCCTGGAACAAAATAGGTCTGTGAAGTTTCAGTTGAGTCGTGTACAGCATCGTGCAGAATAAAAATAGCACAGATGTGAGTATGTGCAGTGATAGCAAACGACGGCAACTAATGTCACCGCAGTGAACACCGAAGATGTCAACATGTTTACCCGAGGAGAACAAAACTCCTTCAAATTACTTTAACTGCTAAAAACACAGACCTGCCAGTCTTACAGTACATGTTTTTTTAAAAATGTAAATGCATGGATACAAAAACTGACAAAAAAAACAACACAAATATCAAAACAACTGCATTCAAAGCAACGTTATGTCTCCTGGAAATGAAGTTCTGTTTTCAAAGGACACACAAACTCAAAATAAAGAGACATTTCTAAGAATCACTTGAAGACTGATGTGAAACACTACTATGATAATCTTATCAGGAGGCCTTTTGCATTTTGAGGATAAACTGTTATGTTTTCATGCTCAAATATAAAACACACAAATACAGTACACATCCCCCCTAAAAGTGGCAGGTTTAGGTTTTTAGTAGTTAAAGGTCATTGAGTTTTGTTCTCCCTTTTTATGTTGACATCTTTGGTGTTTATGAAATTCACATCGTTTGAGATGCTGTACTTTGTAATGATATGCTGCTGTTGTGTCTAGGAAGTACTTCAAGTTGGAGTGTCTGGAGGGAGGGCAGTGGGAGGAAACTGGCTGCGAGCCCATATCCTGCCCAGCCCTAGCTGATATATTCCAGGGCATGTATACCTGCACCGACGGCCTGTACTATGACACCGTGTGCACCCTGCAATGCCCCGACTCCACAGAAAGCGTAAGGTTTCAAAAGCTTCCAACTTCTCACGCTGGACAAATGAGTGTTGGTTTAGACACAACATTATTACTACTACCTGGCATCACTGGCCCTACCATGTGCATGTTGTTACCCAGACTTTTTGTTTTGATGAAGATCTGCTTGGTTCTTCTGGTTCTGGTTTGTTGTTTTCTTGAGTGAGGATTTAGCCATTTTAATGTCAGGGCTCACTTCTCCACATCCAAAACAAGTTCCCCTCCAAATCTATTTTACAAAGGCACCGTAGCAGGATGTCTTCTATTAGAATAATCCTGCCATTAGGTGACTATTTCTACTCCCTTCCATTATCTGTGTGCTACCGTTTTCAAAGCCCCCTTCACTACGTTAAAGAATAACAACCTCCAAGCTGCAACTACAAGCTGGACATTTTTTGACGAATACGTTTCTTTTGGGGGGATTTTGTCATTTTAATACCATGTCTCGCTTCCCCTCGTGTCAAAAGTTCAAGCTTAGCGCTGCCCGAGACGAATGTGATCCATTTAAAGAAATACAAACTGGCCAAACAACCCAGAGAGTTTTTTTTTTTTTACCCCTATTACAGAATTATATTGGATTCAGGTTTATCTTAAGTTGTCTGTTTCAGCACTTTAGCCTTATGTTTCAGCATCCTGGCATTTTTCCAGTCAACATAGTTTCACAACATAAAAACTAAATCTACTTACCACGACTTGAAGTTGTCTGTTAAGATAATATTAATAAAAATGTATAAAAGCCATGTGTGTGTGTGTGTGCTGCTGCACTGATACTGATGATATTTACTCCTTAGGTTCTGAAGTTTGTTATAAAATGACAAGGCATTTTTCGATACTCAGTGTTTTGAAGCGATTCGGTCGATTCCATGAAAGTATTGAAGTTTGGTACCTACCCCCCGGGATGTTACCTGCTACCTGGGGAATGCCCTTTATCTCGACTTAAAGGAGTTATTTTTGGGAAATGCCATCTGTGTTCATTCAGTATCGATGAGGAAACAGCTGCTGCATCTGAATCAGTACGTGTGGTAACAACAACAAATGGTCTGACCCGGTTCTACTTTTTAAAAACAATCCAACAATGTAAAACAACTCCAGACAACAAACGATATATTGAAGGATTTCTCTACATTTTTCTGTATTTTCTCACTGTCATTTTGAGCTGTAAATTGTAGCGTGTGCGTTTGTTTTTAAACAGAGTGTGATTCGTTGTGCGAAGGATGGCGAATGGACGGCAGAGTTCACCATGTGCTCCAGACTCCAGGGCTCCTGCTCGGCTCCTCCTGATCTACACTCTGTCGAGTACAGCTGTGACCAGGGAATGGCTGTCGGTAAGTGCACTCTTCTCCCAAGGATAAGAGCATAAATCATCGAGTAAACAGTCCTGATTATAGTCTCTTCCTGCTGTCAAACAAAATGAAGGCAGACACTTTGGTCTCTGGGTTGATTGGGTACGTGTACACTAAACTAAACACATCTAAAAACTACTGAGGAGGTAGAGACCCTGTCGACTCAAGACAGGTGTTGCTCACAATATGCAAAGCAGTTGAATCTAAACTCAAACACAGACTCACAACAAACATACGCCCACTTTTCCACCTCTTGCAAGAATAAAAAGTAGCTTTTTTGCGATATTTAAACATTTTTTTTGCTTGCGTTTCCAACTGGGGTTTTTTAAGCACTACTTGAAAATGTGAATAAATAGAATCAGTTTTCTTGCTAATGCCGCTCACTCTCATCTCACTGTCTGGTTTGTTTGAACACCACTCTCTTGTCAATAAACGTTTTATAACTCCTTCAAAGTCTTCACTACATATATATTAGTGGACGGAGGAACCGTGACGTCACCCATTGGTTTCTGAACTGCCGTTTTAAAGCCAGTAGTAGCCGGTGGACTAGATCACTTATTAGAAGGTTCAAATAAAACGAATGAGACCAGAATGACTCCTATTGACTTAGTATTTTTCCAGAGAAGATCAGTGTAACTCTATGGGAGCCAGGGCTTTTTGGAGCAGCGTCTAGTGGCCGTCAGCGGTATTACAACTTTAAAATACCTCCGCACTGGCCTCATTTTGGAGCCAGACATGACAGACATGAATGTAAACAACCATGAGGCAGTAATTGTAGTTACTATGAAAGATTAGACATTGTATTAGTGTATTCTGTGAAACCTATCATATTGTATTTTTTGGTGTGGATCTGGATGTAGATTCTATAGATAATATTGTCCTCTATGAATACAGAAAGAGTGCGGGGAAAACACCCACGTGGCTAGTAGTAGTAGTAAAGAAGCTTTAGAAGAATCTTCTGCATGCTTAAGCACTTAGTGAATGTTTGTTGAACGTTAAATGCTATAGTAACTTGGCATCGGTGAACGTATGACATCACGCGCTAACAAACAGGCCAAGCATATGATTTTTCACTCATATGGAGCTCGTTGAATTATATTGACATATTGTGGTAGAAATATTTGTTATTAAATGCCAGGAGGAGATTCATGGGAAGCGTAAACGACAGACAACACACACACACACATACAGTCAAACAGTAGGAACACTCTGAAAGCGATGGTTGCCAAAAGTCTGAACCACGGATGACAGATGACTGCGCAGTCTGAAGTTATGCGGTCTGTTTTTTCCTCAGTGTTTGCACATGAATAAATTCAACAGATGCAAATGAAGTCTGAAGGTAAGTGTTATTTGATTTGTCTTTTTTTTATACCTCTTCCTTGCAGGTGCCGTTTGCTACCCAACATGCATTGTGGCTCTGGACATGGATCTTCGTGACCCAGTGGTTCTGCCCAACGGCACTAGAGCTGAGTCTTTAAAGCACTGGATTCTGCCCACCAAAGTCCAGGTGAGACGTCTGAGGAGGGGAGGGGAGTGGCGTTACGTCACGTCGATTTCTGGGCCAAAAGAGTTCACGTGAGGTCAGAGTAAAATACCGAACAGTCTAATGATATGTGAATGTTGACACGTCAGCCTCAGGAAAGCCACGTGAAATGCAATTTGTCTTTGTTGTTTTCTTTTCCCCCTTTTGTGCAAAGGAAACAAAGACATCTTCATTATAATTTGAATGAGAACAAATGCAATCATACACATTGATGAAACAACCATGAATACAACACAACAGATAAATATCAGCCACTGCCATCGGTGAAACGTCATCGTATTTAGTCAACCAGTAGATCTATGCATCCCTGTGAAATATCCTTTTGATTATCACCAAGAAAAGCGGTTCTACAAGCTGTTTTGGTGGATTTGGTGGAAGAGACAGGCAGGTCTTGTAGTTACAGCATCGATAACTGTTAAAAAATTAACAAAAAACTAAATATCGTTATGCTTGTATATATCAAAGTTGACTGTATCCCAGCTTAGGGGAGGGTACCTGCACCTGTTTCTAAGCTGTTTCATGTTGTTGTGGTGAAAAATGAGATATCTCGATTGCTTTAAATACCTAAAACTGAGCAAGGGATTGTGGTTTTGCTACCATTTGGAAACTCTTGGCAAGTTTTGAAAATCAGTTGTTGTTTTGCTCGCGGGCTGCTGTGCAACCAGGCCAGCGCTCTGTGAAAGCCGATCCGTTGACAAACAGCGCAGAGATTTCTTTACACAAAAACACCGATCGGACTGAATAATGCATCCAAACATCTGTTGGGCTGAACAACAACACGGAGCTACTGCTCGAGACTGACTCACCTTGAACCCTGAAGTTCAATCTCAGTTTGAGACAAACACAGCTCATGTGGAACGGCAGATTTACAGACAGAAACACACAGGAACAATGTACAAACCGTCACTTTGGATTAGCTTTAAAGTTAAACTTTGATCTCAGACTATTTAACGAGCCCTGAAACATTTTTTTTATTCCATTAAAGTTCTGATTTGTAATTCACCACATGGAGCTAGTGCCATGTGGAGGGGTGACTTTTTCACTTCTTTCACTCAAATTAACTACATGCTTATTATTAATGTTCATAACTTAGAACATCTTGAGAGAACTAGAAAGACTTCTGAGAAAAAACTATTGAGTCCACTGTTTAGTCATTGTGTTTCTATAGAACACATGGTACAAACGTGTTAAAGTTTATCCTCATGTAAAGGACAACAGTTACAAGTACATTACTCAGTTATTTACATGATTGAGTTGAGTAGTAGGTGAGTCAGTGGAGGTTATATAATATATTACCATAACAACAAACTAGGGCAAAGAAAAAAAATGTCAGAAAACGGTGACAAAGTGTTCCCCAAAACCCCACACGACGTCGTCAAATGTCTGGTTTGGTCACAACCGGAAGATATTCAGTTTTCTGTCACAGAGGAGGAACGAAACCAGAAAGTACTCACATTTAGGAATGTGGAACCAGAGAATTTTGAAAATTATTAGCAAAATATCTGCCAATTCACTGAACAGTTGAATCGATGAATCGATGAATTGTTGCAGCTCTAATTGTAAACCTGCTTTGTTAATTTTACTGAGGCTACTCAAATATGAGGCCAAAAATAATCGGAAATGTACAGATTTTCCCATACACTCAAGTTAAAATGAACACAACAAAGACATTTTTGACAGACTTTAATCCTAGCTGCTTCAAAATGGGCTTTGATTGTAACTGAGAGTGACTATCAATCGTCAAATTGCTGCTGAGACTTTTGGATTCATCACAATATGCGCATATGTGTTTCATATCAGGTTCTTGACCAAAACATTGGCAAGACACTTGTAGAGTTTTCTAGGAACTGCTGGACCGGCTAATCGCACACTATCACACACCTAATGTGTAATTTACAGTGTGTTATCATTAAAGTGTTTCTGCATAACTGGTTACTGGAAACCACAGTCAGATAGTGAGAATAAAGGTTGTAGTTGACGTCAAGGCTTTTAAGAAGTACACAAACACACGGCGTAGACAAGTTACCATGAACACACTTGTAGGAATGTCAGATCTTGGGTCTGGGTTCGATTGCTGTTGTTTTGCTTTAAAGGTGGGTCATGTTACCCAATATCATATCGTAGAAATCACTTCTGGATTAAGGCTGTCGCAAACGCTGCCCCCGTTTCACCTTACTTTTGGGTGGTCAGTCAGTGAATCCACTCGTGCCAAGGTCAAATAGTTGGACGGATGCCTGGCTCCTTACGCCATATCTCTGACGGTTCCTTGTGATCTCGAGGCATTGTGTTATCTCGACTGCCTCAGAATCAGGTCTCCCTCGCCGGGTCAGGCCGCACAGGAAATCACAGGGGAGGATCCGCTTTCTTCATCCATATTTGTTAGTCAATCAGCTATCTCCTAACCACCTTGTAAATTCCTGGGGTCAAATAAATTACTGGAGACCACATCCACACCCACATTTCACCACAAAATATGGAGTTTTGCATCCATTTGAATTGTATAAAATGATTGTTTTTTCTTCCATTTCAAGGCTTTCACAGCCACAAAAACAGAAAAAAGTCACAATGTACTGCATGTGTGAATAAAAATGACAGAATATCTGCAAATTTTGCACAGTTTAACTGTGACGTTTACAATATTATTAGCTGTCAGTTTGTGTTTAAGAATCACAGAGCAATACATCTTCACTTAATACAAAAACCCCTTTAGGTTTTTTCATTCTTTACTTCATGTGTTGCATTGGCACAACTGTACGTGAAGGATGTTCATTTGAAATCAGTGCTTCGTTCAAACCGGCTGCGTATCGACAAGAACGTGCAGATACAAGACGTTATATGGTGATTTTCAAATAAATCTAGTTGTAAGAAAAGTATTGTATCACACATTATGTCTATGTACAACTGTACAATCCAATCAAAACAAAGTGTTTTCTTACACCCCTACGACAGAAAAGGTGAAGAAGACATGCACATCCTGGAGCCAAATAGGATGGTGCTGAAGCTAAACATCGAGTAAAGTAGAAAATAGACGGGACTGAAGGATTTTATTTGCTGTGTAGTGTTTCAACCACAAGCCTCTGAACTATGACTCGAAACAAAACATTTGTGAAGGATCGTGACATGACAAACACGTAGTTACCCGTTTTCGTCGTTATCTATAACGGAGATGCTCAGCTGTTGTTCTTGTGTGCTTTGTTTGTCAGAGCATCGTCTGCACCGGGCTGATGAAGTGGTTCCCTGACCCTCGACACATCCATTGCATCCAGTCATGTGAGGTAAGAGTGTTTGCAAAAATACAAAAACAAGAGCAGTCGAATACCGCTCCATCCATATTTCAGTCACAATCTGGTCTTTGAAATTGGTAAAAATAGCAGTGTCTATTTCAGTCATGACTGATGCTGCATCTGGCCAAGGACGATAAGAATATTTCTTGCAGGTGCACATTGCAAACTCAAACAGTGAGATCTGAGATGGATTCAACTAAATGTCCTCTTTTCACCATATTTCCAGTGGCTACGTATCACTTTAGCGCCACCACTTTGTGAGCGCGGGTTCGACACGTCTCTGCGTTTACACAGTGTAATTCAGCTCTTACTTAACAGGTCTAGTATGCGCTTAGTGTGGTTTCAAAGCCTTAAGGTCAGAGGGATGTTTGGCTTTCATCCTGTTATTATCAAAGATATTTTATTAACGGTGAGATAGGGAATTCTTAATCCTTAAAACAATTACACCATTTCTGGGCATAACCACATTAAATTTATTGCCCTTGCCTGACTGTTTCCAAAAATATTAAACATGAAGCAAAACACGCTGTATCCCCGTTGTCATCACTACTCAAGATACCGGAGCTGGTGTGCAATGCGCTTCACATTTCATGATGACAAATCTCCAGCCGAAATTGATATTCTCACACTTCACACTTTACAAGAATCCTTTTCAAAACAGTCCAAAGAGCTTTTTTCTCCCCCGGTATTGCCAAATGTTATTACGGCTTCCAAACATAATGGATTATCTGATAAAGGAAAATAAATTTATCAATGGATTATGTTAGATTTAGATTAATTGTTTAGGCTGACACGAGGCCTTTAAATCTTTCGGCCTAGTTAAAAAACAGTCTACCTTGGCTTGGAAGCAACTCGCGCTGTTTTATAAAGAGAGGGAAAAGGTTTATTTGCTTTAATGACGGAGTAACGGTGAAATTTCTGGTGAATGTCGTGCATTTGCAAAGACAAAAGATTTTTATAAGAAAACAACTCCTGCATAACTTTTAACTGTTCAACGCAATTGCTGTAGGGCAGTTTCTTTTATGACTGAAAGATGCAGATGCAGTGTGTGAAGCGGCAGCAAGTAACTTAAAGCTGCAGTGATTGATAGTTTTTTTACGTTATTGAGCAAAAATTCAATAATTGCCTTCCAGCATATTATAATTCAAGTGGTCCGAGAGGAAACGAGACTTCTGCCTCCTTCTCTGGACTCTGTTTTCAGACAGGTAGGGGTTAAATATGCGACCGACAGCTGTAATCACTGACGGCTGATCAGGTTCTCGACGTGAAACAGCATCAGGTTCATCTATTGTTATATTTAGTCTTTTGATTTGGACTGAGCTGCAAAATGAAGGTGTGAATTTTTGAATTCTGGCGTTTTTTTCCCTTTTCCTCTGATTTCAGCAAATGGGTTTCATGTTTAAAGTAAATGTTATGAATTTATCCTCATTTGATCACGAGGCTCGATCTGCTTGGCACCTTCAAACAGATATTAGTAGATAATCATTATCTAATAATGATTAATAATTGTGCCCTTGTCAGTCACGCATCTATTTTCTACAAAGTATAATTAGGAGGATGTTTTTCAAATGGGATTTTGCACATGTTTGCATCCAGTCTGACCAAAGCCCCGAAAGCAAAGCTCTGCAAAATCGACAGATTTCATGACCTTTCCTTTAGTGCCACCTTCAGGAAAAAGCTCTGATCATAAAGTTGCCATCTGTTCCACCCAACTCTGCATTCTGAGCGACGTTGTTAACATCTGAGCTTCTAGGTTACACTTGCATGTGTTCAGCTGTATCGTAAAAGACGTGCCTTCAATTTGCACCACGAGTGAACGTTAAGTTACTTTAAGCAGCAATTTAAAGTCTATCTGAGCTCGGTGACAGTAAATCATCATAAACCCAGATAGTTTTCATTTGGCGTTCATCCGCTGGGTTCAGAAAAGGCTGGAACTACGGATGGAACACATAAACTGTTGATGTCTCACAGTATTAAAATATTCTTCCTACCTGCCAGCACTACATTTTCCCCTTCCACCTTCCCGTGAATGTTGCTAGGCAAAACAGTTGCTTATGACCAGCCACTCCATGACAACACTGTAAATTATACCGGGCCACATGTGCTGCATATGCTCTATGCCAGATCTCATCCAGATGCCATTACTTTCTTTCTTCTACCTTCTCCCCCGTCCGTCCTCTGCTCTTTTTAAATCAGGTTGACAATTAGTACAAATGTCAGCTCGGGCGTCTCATCAGCAAACTTCTCTTTGTGCTCTTTCGATGGCAGGTAGGGTCACACGGTATATTTGTCTATTAACAGCAACTGTAATTACGGCTAATTAAAGTTCAAGCTGCAGCTAAAGAGATATTTTTACTTCTATACACTGCTCTATTGATTCTAATTGATTCTTAAACACACTACGCTGTAGTTCCTTAATTGTAGACTAACCAAATTAATCACGTTAATTCTTATATGACGCCAGAGGAGAAAAGGTTATTAGAGGACACACATCTCCAACTGTTGGAAAGAAAGCAGGCATTTTTATTTATATTTATGAAGTGGGATTAAAGGTGCCCAAAAGAAGTGAAATACAGCAAATAATGTGGAAGATCCTTTCTCAGTCTTTCCAATAAGAAGCTTATGATCCAGTAAAGAGTCAGATACACGATTACATCTACAGTGCGTACAGATTTAGCTTCTTATTAATGGAAATGACATTGATATTTAGATTTATCCAGCTGGTATGACTGTTATTTCATCCCTGCATGACAACAATCTCACGCTGTTCCTGATGCATATATTACTTATTTACTTCATCTTCAAATGATTCATCTTAAGTGAATTCTTCCCCACATCCCCACGCATCCATTCTCTGTAGCTTCTCTGGGGCCAATGAGCAGTGGCGACAGACTAAACACGGCAGGCCAAATGTGCTTTGCCCTGCCATGTCAGCCAGCTGTTCTGGGGGGGAATCCCGCAGTATTCACCGAATATTCGATGAATAATATCTTTACAGCATGTTCTGTGTCTGCTGTGGGATCTCCCCTTTCCAATAGGGAACCACCGGGAATCCTCGTGGAAAACTGAACATGTGCCCCATCCACTTCCACGGTTACGGAGCTCACTGGCAGCAGTGTGAAAGGTGCACATTCGTAACCATCAACCTGTGTCATGACTCTCTCAAGGATGATTGTGTTTGACTGAAAATCTTCAGTCTGTCTCAGTATTTCTTAATACGTCTAAAGGCCTGAAAAGATGACGTAATGCATTTAAATGTTCCCACTGTGACTGAAAAATAATGATAAATGTCCAAATCCAAAGTGTGTTTTTTTTTAGTTACTTACACATATGTACTATTAAAACACATGTACAAACTAAAGGTGGATGGATTTTTAAAGGCTGATAATATATAACAACCCTGAAAAATACAGCATGATGGAAATGTTTGAATTTATTAGAAACTGTTGAACTGAACATCAAGTCGAAATAATAAATACCAAAATAAATAAAGAAATCTAAATCACTCAACATCAAACATTACGAAATCTGTAGTCGGGAGAATTGTTTACTTTCTGAGCTTTTATTTTCCGTCAAAGTCAGAGATTTCAGTTGAGAATCCTAATATTACCATCAGCCACTATTTGCGCCAAGTTCTGCCGATACTGAGTTTGTAAAACGTCCTGTGAAGACCAAACCGGTTCCCTCCCCTTTCAGAATCGGAATCAGAATCGATCTTTATTGTCCGAGGGTGGAAATGTTTCTTCGACTCACCGAACGCAGACACAGCAGTTAATAAAACAAACACCTAACACATGCTACATCACACATTAAAAGCAGATCATGTTATTATATAGAATATTTTACTGTATTCAGTTCATACTTTTCTCTTGTTTTGCATTCGCCACAAACACTATGCTACTTACATGGGTTTGCTGTTCTCATGTCATCTCTGTACATTATATCTGTCCCATTAAATACACCAGAAATAAATAAAATAACCCTCGTATAAATAAAGTACCACCAATGTCAACACGAACTCCATGAACTCCTTTTCCTTTCACGAGGTAAAACACCAAGGAAACGCAGGAGCGGCAGGCGATGATATAATATCTGTTAGCAAAAAAAACACCAAAAAAAAAACAAAACTTTGATACAGATACTTGGTAGGAAGTAAAAAAAAAAATATATTACTTGACAGAAGAGCGTTCCAGAGAATTCATATCTGTGTTTTATAAAGTTCTGATGAAGAGCTTGGCATGTGCTGATGACAGCACATTCTCCCTCAGAAATACCCAATGCTAAGTGGAATATTTCTGCTAGGAAGTTGCAGAAAGCTGCAGCCTGTTGCCGTTTTGTACATCTGTGTCTCTTTACCGCTGATTTGAAAGGACTTACTGTATACAGGTAATACACAAACCAGTTGACCTTTTAAATGCCCTTAGGGGACTGAGGTGCGCAGCCAACTCTTGCTGGTTTAATGCTCCTCGTGGATCAGTGCATTTCAGTTCAAAGTACGGTATATGCCGCCTGGAAGTAATGTAAATCCTAATTAACCTCAACATGAGCTCTGACCTCAAAAAATTAATCTCATGTGGGCAAAGTGTGAGGTCCGTTAGTTTTAACAGTCTTCAGCAAGGAAAGATCTGTTTGTAAAAAAGGAGAAAATCCCCACAATAAAGCCAAGCTATGAATGTCTTTCAAATCCAAATAAAACTTGAGGCTAGTAAGTCTGTATTATGCATGAGTGCCTTAGACGTGAAACAGTAATTCAGAGATGAATATACAAACAGCGATCTGAGTGAGGCATCTGATGCAGTCGCTGGTAAAGTATTTACTCAGAAACAGACCGATTAATTAGATTTATTTATGCCATGGCAGTTTAGTTGGGAAAGGCAAGGGGATAGGGAGCTCTTTGAAGTGAACAGAAACCTGCAGAAATCTACTCAGCAGCTGCTCTCTCCCCCTGCACGGTTTAGGTAGAGGCTGCAGACTTTTGAAACCACTCCATCAGAGAAAGCCAAAAGTATCTTTGGCTCTCGGCACTTATTTTCATATTGTTGGCACTTCGGGGAAGTCCTCAAAGTTTAGTTGAAAACATTGAAAAGGTTCTCATCATGATGCATTAGGCAATCTAGGCGATGTAACTGGAATTCCAGAAAGCTGCATGCCACTTCAGTTTCCCCACGAGGACGTCTCCACACTTGTCAAAGCAGCGAACATCGGAGAAATCGTTTTTGATTTTTTTTTTTTTTTTTTTAAGCTTACTGGAACAACTGGCACCTGACGTCTGTATAGTTGTTGTTTTATCTACGTTTAAATAAAAAGGAGAGATGAATGGGATATAAAACAAACGTAGTGACTGTACTGTCTTTACAAGATGTTTCTGCTTGTGCATCAGGTTCCTCACCAGTAGATCCATAAACACATGATACGTCACACTCATATTTCTTGATGGTAAAAGAATAATAGTGGTAAAATGTACCTTCTCTTCCAAGAAAGCACCAGGGTTAAGTTTTAGTTAATGCAGAAAAAAAACCTACAGTGAACAGAGCAATATGAACTAAAATGAAACAGAATTGCAGATAAAATCAACTATTTCCCCTGGATTTGCTCACAGTGCAAATATGACGAGAATAAAATGGCTTTGCACAGTACGGAAACTGTACGAAACAGTTATTTGATGTCGTGTTCTTTCATTCTGACTTTTTTCAGCTTCCTTAAATCAAGGCTTTCCTCGTAAATTACATGAGAAAGTAAAACTAACGAAAACTAGTCGATTCCTCAAAGAAACTAAAACTGCTAAAACAAATTATTGTCAAAAAAATAAATAAATAAAACTAAACCGAAAGAAAAACTAATGACAATTTAAAACTAGTAACTGTGGATGGCAGAGCTGCAATGGATATATCACACATGTTTAAGTTGTGTCACGCTTTAATTCCACATAATATGTCATTTCCTTACTCGTCCCAGAGGTCAAAGGGCAGAGGGTGTTGTGTATTTTACAGATGGGGTAACGTCCAGGCATTCTTCTGAAAGGCTGCTGCAGTGTTTAAGGTTTTAACTTCAAGAGAGAGAGTTTTATTACAGCCTGTACAAGGTTTGCAGCGTACATGTGTTTTATTGAACAGCGGAATACAGAGACAAGACCCAACAGCAAACAAACAATCACAAATGTTAAAAAGCCGACGTCTGCGGAAAGACAGACACGTTCCTCTTTTACGACCACGTACATTCACTTCTTTTCCTCCCTTTGTGCCCAGTTACATGTTTATAATATTAGATGACTGAATGTACCTGTGGCCGCGTTACGTCTTGAACCTATAATGACATTGTTGGACGTTTTCGCTCATCTGGCAGGTTCGTGTTTTTGCAGTTCATCGGTGGAGAAACTCAGCGGGTGGACATCGTCATGTGCTCTGTTTTTAGTGTTGACTCCAGCCACATAGCAAAGTTTGGAATAGAAAATGAACCCTTTGCTAAATAAATGACCTATACTTGCTTGGTCATTGGTCAACACTCCTCCTTATTCTGGGGCCGGATCCACGAGGGTCCGCTGACTTTTTGTTATGACTAAAGTACACAGTTAGAAACCCAAGTGCATGAGTGTTTACAAGTAACTAACTGTGAGACAATAGTGAGCGTTTACTGAAATCTCTTTTCTGGGAAGACGTGGAGTCATTTTCTTTGATTGACCTACATGGCTGTGTGAAAAACACTTTGTTAAACCATAATGAATAATGCTGTTTGTTGTTGTAACTAGCCTTTCGGAGGGGACGGCTGGTGTGACACCATCAACAACCGGGCGTACTGCCAGTACGACGGAGGAGACTGCTGCCCGTCCACGCTCTCCAGCAGGAAGGTACAAAGCCTGCACGTTCTTTCACCCTCACTTACACAGAAAGGGAAAGATTTGATGCCTTCTTCTATTTTATATAATAGAACAGGTTTATGGTGTTTTTATAACAGACATCATATAACTGTTAAAAAGGTGGCAAAGTGTTGCTTGGCTCGCGTTGGGCCGTCGAGATGGAGGCTAGAAGCTGAAGCTGGATTCAAAGTCTGATTCTTCCTGTTTACAGTAGTAGAAATCCGTCTCTTTGGCACGAGTGCTGCGCCGCTACGCAGGAGACTTCCACTAAGCAAACAAACAGAAATCCCTGCTACTTTCCCCTCTCTCCTGTTAACGACTGCGCCTATTTGGACTCCCTCATCTGTACTTAAAACAACAGAGGAGACTTGTGCCCTCCAGCTTTTCCACTCAAATGGTAAATAAGCAGGTTTTCACCACCTCATGCTGCTATACACTTTGTCATCTCTCATGTTATGCCATCGCTCCACTGCAAGATTAACTACGGCCGGTCTGAGCTAAAAAGCATTCGTGGGTATCAGCGTAGTGTACCTGGAGAGATTTACAGTATCCTAATCTGCTGCAGCTCTGTTGTGTGAGTTAGGTCTGTAATTTGATTGCATTTTAAAGAAAAAACAGAATCGACTGCAGGCCTAATCAGTTCGAGGAACATGTTGGATATCTTCGTGTTTTTCTCCCTGATGATAACTTGTTCGTGCTTGCTACAAGATGCAAATGTATCACATTGCACTAATTGCTCTAAATGATTGCTGTATATATTGGGCGGGTAAGAGGAATGGTATGAATAATAATGAGTAAGTCCAGGTTGGGCTAGCGGTGGAAACCAGGCCACTCATTCCCCCCACACACACACACACACACACACACACACACACACACACACACACACACACACACACACCACACACACACACACACA
>JAPQRN010000010.1:244550-259200 GCA_037367275.1 Coranthus polyacanthus
ACACACACACACACACACACACACACACACACACACACACACACACACACACACACACACACACACACACACTATTTTTCTGTGCTTTCATGAGAAATTTTCTCCCGTGTGGACATTTGGGGAGTAGCTCATACCCTATTTGGCTACTGTACAGCCACATATTCACGACACTCATTCAGGGGACCCTTCCTATTAATTCCTATGGCCTACAGTTGGCCGGGCCTCCGCTGTCTCCTCCATGTCCGCAGCAGGCCATGACTCACTGGCAGCTCCTTCCCAAATGGAGAAGGAGTTCAGCGAGTCTGTAGCTGCCGTCATAATAAATGAGCTGCCAGACTGCCACTAACTGCTCTATACAGAGGAAAGGGGAGGCGAGGGCTCTAAGGGTGGGAGCGGCGAGGTTTCTGACGGCCTGCGGTTTGTTCAGCCACTGTAAAAAAGCAGCGCGGCGAGCGGGGTCGTTCAGAAGGAAGTGAACTAAACCGCTGTAAGAGTCAGCATCCTGACTGCCACCACGGCTCCAGCAGAGTGATGGAGCAGAGGGGGGTAATGAACAGCGGTGAGCAGCAGGTCTGTTTACAGAGCTCTCTGTTTTTATGTAGCTCTGCTATGCAGGTGTAGGAAATTTAGTAGGAAATGTATTTAGAGTTGGGATTTATTATGTCAACTTGCTTCAGTTTCAGTTCTTCTAAACCACAAAGTTAAACATGCACAGACAACGAGGTGAGTCTGATCTTCTTGTGCAACGTAGTGCAGCCACTCGGAGACTGTTTCAGTATCTGGCAGGATAAGTCACATCTGAACTCCATCAAATATCTGAATCGATATTCGTATCTATTTGTGTCTGGATCATCTAACAAGGCCAGCTGTCTCCTTTTTATGGAGTTCAGGCGGTTTTGGTTTTATTTACAAGGTTAGTTACACTGATGACAAGGGAGGAGGGATACATGAGAGATGATTCAGGTGGGATTCAGTCATTGGCCAACAGGGAGAAAGCTCCCTGAAAGCTGCCGCACCATCTATGGAAACACAATCTTGTTTTTGATTTGTTAACTCGAGCCTGATTTTTTTAGTCCAACAAAGGGCCAAACTAGTAAAAACATCACAGACTGAAAGGAAGAGAGACTAAACTGGCCTTAATGTTCGACTGTGTGCAGTGTCATCACTTTAAAATAAATAAATACATAATCATACTAAAATATAATCAGATGTTGTTGCTTGCTCACGTGTTTTAGTGAAGTTTGTTGTTCTGGTGGGCAATTACTGATGCTAGTCGACTCCGTTTCTAGGCTAAAGGTTGCACAGTGTTGCTGCTGTAGAGGAACTGAAGAGAGGCAGTGAAGAACTCGGGAGTGAGTGATTTTCATGTAAAAATGATCAAAATCTCCACATAGAAATCAGTGTATAGGCTGAGTACTGCTGTTAGGTTAGACATGGAGTTAACTAACGTGTTTCATTTGCTCTGTCAGATTAATCTCGGCTTTTGTCCATGTGGGAAAGTCTACCAGTCCTACCTTAGGAGGAACCCCTGAACGCAACACGAGCCACTCTCTCTGTAACAGGCTGTGCTGCTTGCCCTCGCTGCAGATCTTAATACAGTTAATTGTTAGTTAGTCGGTCGGCAGTAGAACCGGTCTTGACCGGCCGTAGTCGTCACATACAGCTGCGTGATTTTTAAATGCTCATAAATATGTTCCCATGATTCTGTTATATTTAATGCGGTCGAAATCATCACTGAAAATCCAATGCCAATGGAGTTTCTGATTGCCAGATAAGAAAAAATAAGTCAAAATGGAGGAAGTCTTTGTGTTGAACAGCCAGATCTGATTTCTGGTACAGCCTTAGTATTTTCCATAAAATAAAGCCTTTATTGACGAGAACGATGTGTTCCCATATTTCCGACATGATTTGGTGAGTTTAATTTACCACCTGGCTCAACCTCCCATACATGTCATTGCTCTGATTGTGTAGGTCTATCTGATTACATCCTGGAAATCTGAAATGAACTGAGAGATCCCAACACATGACCAGCTCCCAGCACAAGAGAGAATCCAACACAAACTTCATACCAACATGCACAACTCTTACATGTCGAACCTTTAAAAGCAACAGTTTGACAGACAAATCAAAGACGTTAATGTGACAACAGTAAGGCCAAACAAAAGATAAGGTAACGCTGAGCTTTAGTTGAGATCTAAACCTAAAATCTAAATCTACATGTACTGAATGAATTCTGCTCATGAATGTGTTGCAGTAAACAGGCAGTTAATCCTAACACTGTCAGAAAGAGCCAAAACACTTGGCTTTCGTTTCTCTGTATATGCAGGAAAAACAAGCCCTTTCTCTTCTTCCAAAGGTTGTTAGAAGGCATCAAAGGTGGAGAATTGTTTGGCTTGTTCTTGTACTTGCATTAATGAATCAAGATGAAGCTGTTAAGGAAACGTTTAATGGCTGTGCCAATTCGTCCTAAATGGGACTGCTGGCATTTAAGTGAAGCTGGGCTTTCTGCAGCTTGTTCAGAACCGTCCGACAAACTACGACTCTGCCATCAACCCCGTCTCTCTCCAAAACTTAGTGCAATCAGCAGCAAAGGCCGACGAGCTGCTACCTCCCACCCTCCTTCTCGCCTTTCTCGCCGTCATCCTTATTTTCTTTCTCTACCTCCCACTCTCCGTTCTCCCTCTCCATTTCTCTCTCTCTCTCAGTCTTCCTCTCACTCCTTCTCTCCAGGAGCGAATGTTTACATTTCTTGCAACAGACTGCTTCGCGGGGCACCAGAGTTTATTTTGCAACCTGTGGTGATGGCTCGCTTCCTAGACAAGAGCTGGCAGCCTCTTGTTGTTGATTCTTAACATGTGTTCATCCGTTCACCTCCACGGCGGTGCGTTCCTCCCTCCTTCCCCCTGAAGACCCTCAAGGTTTCTCGCCATTCAAAAGGTCACGTTGAACCATTTGACATCATGCGCTTTATCGGCCTCCGGGGGGACGTTAGAGATCTCTTTGAAACTGTGAGGAAATACAAGTCTACTAAGAGCATGCTCGAGTTAGTAAGCGCCACTTACCTTTCAGCGCCGAGTGTAGAAGTGGGGGCAAAATTTATTTTTTATTGTCTGTTTTTGCCATTCAAAGAGTTGCTCTTTGCTACAGTTGAAAAGTAATGACCCTGTTGGGAGGCCTCCTCAATTTTTATTTTTTTTTTTGCATCTTTTAGCTCTGAAAGCCTTGATGTCATATTTTTTTTAACCCACTGCTTTTTATACTTCTTTCCTGTGCTTTTCTAGACTTATCAGAGAGCATCTTATCCAGACTTGAACTGTGGGAATAAATGGGATGTGTGTTTTATCTGTTTAGTCATCAACTGAAAAGGACATCTGCACCAGACAGGCTGGAAGTCAGAGGCAGATCTTGTGTCTTTGTATGAATCCAGCCACAGATTGAAAGATCTATAGCGGCTTAGGGAAGCCGAGCACTGAATGTTGTGCTTGTTTACTGACAGGTCATTCAGTTTGGGGCGGACTGCAATCAGGACGAGTGCACTTGCCGTGATCCGGACGCCGAGGAGAATAAGAGCAAAGCCAAGCACTTGGAAGGAGGTGGAGCTGGAGGAGGAATGCAATAAGATGAAGGGATGAAAGCAGCTGAACTCGTGTTAAACAGAGTCAAACCACAGACTTTACACCACAACAAACAAACAAAAAATATCGGATTTTTAACATTTTTGCTATGGAAAGAATGTGATTGAAGTCAGACTTCATACAATAAAAGGCCGTTTTTACTTCATCAAAAATTATGTTACTGTTAAAAAGCCTCAAGTCTGAGTCATGTTGGTTTTTGAAGTCTGACTCCTGTGTTCAACATCCGCAAGTGGATACAACGGACGTGTTTTCCTGTCAAGTTAAGGTGATCTCTGCTGCTAGGTTTGTGTAAAAGCAGAACATTTTATTTTAAAGAAAGGCAAAGAAAAATAGGAAGCTTAAATGTGAGACAACACTGAGGTCTCCTCTGCATAGATGGAAAAAAACAAAAAAAAAACAACAGTTTATCCACTTCTGTATAAATCAAGTCATTATAATTGGATCGAATCACTGCTGCAAATGGACTCAAGTGCTTTTCTGGAGTTGATTAGTCCTGGGATAAAGAAACCAAAAGGACTGGCTGAAAACTGCTCAGCATGTGCACCGGTGCCGACACTTACACTATGTACAGCATCCAGTAAGAAACAATAACTGGCATCGCATATTTAAATCATGATAAAACCGAAACAGAAGAAGGTGGATTGTAGGGCTGAGCGATATGACCAAAACCTTCGATCATATGTAGTTTATATCACGGTAACGACATATATCACCATACAGTAATTGTTCTGCAAATGTAAGTGAGAAATGGGTTAAAATAATCACACTGTACTTCATCATGTTGGATTAGTTTCATAGCAGAGAGACTAAACGGGACTGTCAGGGTCCTTCTCGTGGTCAGAACAAGCCACTCTCCTCCGCCTTTGTCTGCGTTACCTTCATACAAACTTCCGGCCTGCGAGACTTTGATTAGTAACACGATAAGATAGTTTTCCATCCTCGCGGGATACGCCGTCACATCGCACATCCCTTTCAAACTTACATGCAAACTATTCCGGCCCAAGTGGATAAAGGAGAGCTGATGCCAGCACACAGAAACATTACCTCACAGAGCAGACCAAAACACTTCAAACGCTGATACGAGTCGAACTCTTTACCGCGGTGATCCTTCTTCGATACACACCTTTCTGATTAGTAGCTTTTAGTTAGTCTGATTAGTAGCAGTGTAGTGAGGTAAAAAGGTACATATATATATAAAGACTAACAGATATAGACATAATATATTTGGATCACCTAACATATCTACTAGATCACCTATTAGTCGCACTGTCAACACTGTTTATACCAGTAATACGTCATTTATCTGTTCCGCGCGGCATGTGCACAGGGCTTCCCAAAAGTGTTCCCCATTTACCTCAACGAACAGCAATTCATTAAAAAGAAAAGAAAAGACGAAAACAGCTGGACTATGAGCTAGACATTTTGAACACAATCTTTTCAAAGTTTGTGGGTTTCTACTGATGCAAACGTGCACTTGATTTTGCGACCAGTGAGAAAGAAAAAAAGACACTTTTGGGAAATCCAGAAAATTAGAAAACTCTCCTGCTTGCATGAATGTATATATATATAAAAAAAACCAAAAACTGTGGCATCCATTAGCCATGAATAATGAAGTATCCCCCACCCCCATATTGTATCTATAAAAGTGTAATCATGTTTGTGATATTTTACAGTACTTTATACTCTATATTAAATAAATAGCAACTTTATATCAATCCTCATGAAGGCCGAATTAATGGGTTTGTTTGATTTATATTTATTCATAGAGGACGTGTCTTTTGTGGATGTGTGCACATGTGCAAATTATGGTATAATAAAATGTAATTCAGCTATTTGGAGAACTCCCAACAACAGGCTCAGCAGCACATACTCATAAAACAACCGTAAGGCCTTCGAACCTGCATCTTCTTGTATATTTATATCTTACAGCTGTGGAAATAATTATTAAGACAACCTGTGATTTTCTGAAGTCTTTTCTGAGTTTCAATGTTCTTAATTCATGCGTTACTTGTTCTTGAGAAAATCGTTGCCAGAATGAATTCATTTAAAAAAAGCTTATTTCTTTGACCTTTGTAAACCAATCACTTCATGTGTTTTATTTGCACATTTTTTTTGAAAACCTTCGCTTTACAAAGTCACGTCTGACTTTTCACTACTTTGTCACAGTCGTCTGATAATTCTTTCCAAAGCTGAATTCTACAGTCGTGAAAGGACACATTTACTGTTGAAATAAACTGTAGGATGTTTATGACACCGAACAGAAACTACAGCAGTTCCTAAATCTTTTTGGAGAGATTTACATGAATCTCCTTGCATCAAAAAAGAACGACCGAAACCGTTCTCTTCTCTACATGTTGGATACGTGAGATCCATACTTTGTGCTTCGTCACCTGATGTCGACAGCTTTGACAAGTGATTTTCAGGAGTCATTCTCTCCTGGCAACTTCAACGATACAGTGCTGGTGCTGGTGAGGCCCAGGAACTGGAGACGTACTATACCTGCTATTGCATTGATTATCAATCTAGTTTCATGAAAAGTATCTGTGTTCAGAGGGTCAAGTAGCCTGCAGTAGACGGACCATATCTGCTTACACATTACGCAGCACGAGTGTGATCGCAGATATTTATCTGTATCCAGAGCAGATATTATACTCCATCTTCACATATAGAGCGCGTTATGCATAATTTAACTCTGTTTGCTTCTCCCTGACTGACCAAACTGACGCCTGTTGCAAATAACTCAAAGGAAATATGAGAACAGACCTGTTTTTCCCCCCAGAGTGAATAATTCAGGAGGTTTTTTAGATGACAATCGTAGCTGATATTTCTCTATAAAGCTGAATTAAAGAACGTCCATACAGCCACATTTCATAATATATTCTTTATTGTTCCTTGAAGTAGCAAAGATCAAAGTGAAAAAGTTGACTTTCTGATAGCCACATACAGTATAGACAGCAGATCATGCAGTAGTACATAGTTGGCTCACATCTCTCTTTGCTTGAGGTCTCGTTCTTGTACTTGAACAACAAATCCAGTTACATCTGTCTTGATCTCCATTCATTCACGGTCACGTTTTTAAACTACTCATCACCTCGAATTAACGACCGCGCTCCAATCCTTTTTCCAACGGTCGGTGATGTCTTTGAAGTGACAGTCGGAATCGGAGAAAGGAAAACCTTGCTCTTTACGTTTGTGGATTCATCTAATTGCAAAGCTACACAGCAGAAATTACAGTACAATATGTTATCTACCAAAGCACACAGGACTGTAGTAAAGAATCACTTGTTGTACATTTATATACAGAAGGAAAACACTGTACTGTGCTACAATGTGATGCATTTATGAAATACTTTGCTGCCTATACAAAAATCTACAAGCATTCATTTTAGTATTCACATGAGATTTTGTTAAAAATCAACAGCTAATATACATTTGCATTTCTTTGACATCAATCTCCAACATGGCCACTGAACAGAAATATATAACATGTATAAGAACATAAATAAAAGTTTGACGTAAAAATACACTCACAACAACACACTTCATTAGTGGAAATGTAAGAAGACTTAGGTTATTGCATGACGTTTAATTCATAAACATATAGAGAAGCAGTTGAAAACGGTATTAATACAGAATTATCACTTTAATTGGTTCATTGGTTAGATTTAGACCCAGGTGAAAACTGTAAAATAATAAATACTGTCCAAGAGTCTCGGCAGGCTCCATTAACACGTAAAGATAATGAACCCAGACTGTTTACAACCCTCTGTTGTTCAGTAAAACTCTGTTACAAATGCAAACTATAAATACTACATTCAATAGTTTATATCAGTTAAACTTTATGAGAATGCTATGTACAGGGTTCATTTGAATGTCTATTCTGCTAAAATAACCCCCAGCAGCACATCCTTTCATATTCATACAGCTGTCTTGACTTTACGTCTTCATTTAAATCTATTTAGCTCCAGCGACTAAACCTTTCTCGCACAAACCCAGATAACTCTGCATAATACTGGTGTCGGTCCCGCTACGCGACGGTTCTAGAAATGTGTTGTCCTGCAAATAACAGCTGTTCAAGTGCGTGAATCCTCGCTCGCTTGAAATGTAAAAAGAGATGCGACGGTTAAAGAGTGCAAGTCTTCTAATGCATAAGCCACTCCACACCATAAAGCAGTAACGGAGGGGATAAATAACGCTCCGCCTAAGTCTAAGGGTTCAGCTGCCAGTCACAGCGTAGCCGTAGTAAATGCGTACAATAAGCACCAGAAGCTGTAAAATAGTAACCAGTGTTTGGAATGTGCACGTGAAACGACAATGGTACATTTTCTCTAAAATGTTTACAGGATGCACCATCTATTGGTTGCATTTTTAATGCAAACTTTCTAAGAAACGGGCGGCGTTCGGGTTACACGTCTGGACAAGAAAGCAACGCTTTGAGGGATGGGGGGGAAGGCAGCTACTTGTTTGACATCAACAGTTTCTCCCTGAAATGTTTCAGAGACTGGATTTCAACAGGTACTAAGGATTTGATACCTTCATGGTCCACATCTGACCCTTTAACATCCCACTAAATCACCCAATTTAAACCAGTTTTACCCATCAAAACGCAGACCATGAAACAATGTGCAACAGGGTGGAGATTGTTTAGTCCTGAAATAAAACGCATGACTTTATGGTTAGATTCACTAAGATATATGCATCTCATGTCACATCTGAACAGATAACGTTCATCTACTGTGTGTTTAGCTTTCGTAGCCCATACGATACATTTTTTGTCTGGCGGGAGATGTGAAAGCTTTGTTTTCTATGTTTCCATCATTTTACAGTAAAGGCTGACACTATATCGTAGTCACACACAAGCTGAAAGTTAGCCTCAGTAAACATTTTCTGCAGCCGCCTCACAGTAAAGACCTCCCCGCTTTGTCTTTCTTCCTCGACTCCCGGTGGTTCATGTACAAAGAAGAAAATATGACAATACTATGCACACGCTGATGAAGAAGGACCAACAGCTCTTTATGAAGGACATGGAAAGACTTTTACTGTGAAGCAAATGCAGGATAAATCAACTTTGCTTTGATTTTGGCTAAACATGGCAGAAGACCAGTGGGTTTAATGCAGCTCACACAAAGAACAGTCAAGACTGCTTCCGTTTGTTTTGACATGAATAATCTGTTGTGGTCAATTCTTTGAAATTGTGTTTTGCATTTTGTTTGTGACACTATAAATGCATATAGCTTATTAAAATAGAAAATAGCATTTTATTTGTTTCTTTGTTGGGTTTGACAATTCTGCCATATTCCTGTAAACCGAACTGGAATCTTCAAATACCTCAGAGCTCCTTAGGTTCGCCATAGTCATTATACATGACAGTGAGCGTCTGTTCGTCACAGGCCTTGTGGACGTCCTGACCCATGTCTGACCAGTTCAGCCCGAAGGCCTTGGTGTCGGTGTAGCGACAGGACAGAAACTTAAGGGACATCCTTCGCAGGCCTATCTTTGGCTCCTGAAGGAGTCCCTTACACCACGGGGACAGCTCGTCCAACTGGGACAGGATCAGTCCGGCCTTCCTGTTGGATCAAACACAGCAAAGGGTTAACGTGTGTCGCTGTATGATTTTAAAATCTTGATAACATTAGACATATGTAGATAAAGATGCACTTTCATTCATATAAAACTAGGTTTGACTTAACAGAGAGATTTAAATAGAGTCTCCAGGTAAGACCAGAAGGTATTCCAGAGAATCCTCTATTTTTATTATCTCATGTCAAAAACCTAAATATTGTCAGGACATATAAAACTATCTATATACCAGTGAGTGTTTTGGTACTTATGCGTCCTATGATTTGGCACTTTACAGTTTTGGAAACATTCGTTGTGCTTGGAGGTTCACATGTGCTCTGCATCTCATTCACTAATTTAATCAGTAAGTGATCAAGAACATAGGGATATAAACGACATTTCATCATTTCTCTGTCTCAAAATGCACAATTGTTTTGTTGGGATATCATCATTTTTGCCACTGGCACAGAAAAATTACTGGTGCTTTGAACAGGAAAAAAACAAGACGGTAACGTTGCCAAACTCGAGGCTTCAAAAGGGACGTCGCGGAGGATTCATTCACTTTTTATATACAGGCTTCACCCATGAAAATATCTCTTCATGATCTACTAGTGCTGATGCTGTGGTGCGGTAAGTGTAGCTACTGCCCGATGCTTTCATCAGAATTCTATAAAATATTATTTTTACTCAAAGTGTCCTTTTATGAGTTGTTTAAAAGGTTAATATCACATCAAGCAGTTGGAAATGCGGTGAAGTGTGACATATTCACTGCTAAGAATCTGAAGGAAGATGTTGAAGCACATCAGCCTTCACATACATCAAACTGTCTGCAGTCCATAAATCACACTGCAGTTCTGCTGTTATTTATGAATTATATCATTGTATGGCAGAACCTAAAACCTACCCATCCACCACTGCTTCCTGTCTGAAGGAGCTCACAGGGTAAGGTGCACTGTTACCAACACATTCCAACTTTGACCCAAAGCACACAGTGGCTGCTGAAGGTCTGGGACGGAATCATCGAACTTAAACAGTGGAAAAATGAATGAACGAATAAATGAATGGCCATGGTAAATAAAGACCTGCTCCTGTGGAGGAAAACAGGCTAATGGATGGCTGTAATGCCGCCTAAAGGCAGAGCAGAGACCGTTTTATTTCTAAGAAGTGCTCGAGCCTGACTACACGCCAAACCAGCCCAGCTGAAAAATCATCTCCATTAGTAACATGATGAACAGAGTTCACATAAATAGATCTCATAGGGACAATGACTGCAATAAATAACCATTAAGCCTGATGTAGCCTGTTTGGCCCATGTAGTGAAACTCTGTCAAGTGTTTGTCTAAAGTCGAAAAATGGCAGCAGGAGAAGATTTCATTCATTCCGCACACAGTTTCTTCTCATTCTTCAGCCAAACCAGCACTTCTACAGCACAGTGTCCCCGTTCTGCCAAGCCACAAGTCTGCTGGACCGACCAGAGTCACCAGAGCCACAGCACGTTATACTGATGAGCTGATGACACATCAGAGCACCCAGGCTACGCACTGAATATGCACAAGGTAAATGAAACTAATGACCATACGGGTAGAATGAACAAAGAGCATTTGTCCATTTAGGAGTTTTGCAACCTAGTTTTTCTCTTCCCACAAACGCCAATTCCCAAAAATGACATCAGCGCGCACCTGCAACCATTTGGTTTCACTCCTGGAGGTATCGATTTAATTCAGTTTTGGATGCAAAATGTGCAGGTGAAAGGAAACCACAATGAGTTCAGTATTTTCAACTAATGAACTACTCACCTGTTTGTCATGAAGCAGGCGTGAAGCTGGGCGCGAATGATGACAAAGCAAATGATGACGGAGGTGAAAGTAATGAAACAAAAAGATGACACTGAAAAAGGGACGCGATGGTAGGGAAGGAAACGACGACAGAGTTGATGAGCACTCACTGGTGACAGATACAAGACAAAATAAAAATGAGCTGTTAGAATGTTCCAGGTGAAAACAAATAAGCTGAAAAGGATTTTAAACGCTCGATGCAAATGCAAATTTTGGTCTCGAGGACATCATGCAGCACCACCACAGCAACGCTACAGCAAATACAAAGACATGTTTGACTTGTAAAGCATTTAGTTTCTTTTTTGGTTGCATCTGCCCCCTAGGTTGGATTCAACTGCATCGTGACCTTTGAAAAACACTTTACTGTGGATATTTGTCAAACGTGTGAGAGCAGTTTTTTTAGAGGAATGAGGGAGACATTTTTCACCAAAGGCCAGAATGCCAAATGCAACATAATACCTGCAAACAAGTTGTCCATAACACAGCAAAAATGTAATTAAAAAATGCAGAAGTAGCGCTGTGTATTTGTCACCAGTGTCCTGAACCTGTGTACAAATGTAAAAGTCAGACAAAGGCTCTGATCTGGTCTGTTCTGGTGAACGGTCAAGCAGCTGCAGTATTAGCTCACAGTTTAGTGGTGCCGTGCAGGACAATGAACGGATTTATTTAACCCTTATTTGTATAGGATCAGGTATGCAGGATAAACTGATCATTTACATTGACACATTGACACCCTAGTATTCGGCTGAACGTCGTCTGTGTGAGTTCTGTGCCAGAACCGCATCGTATTAAAGTGTTTTCAAGACGTCTGAAGATTCCAAAAGGCCTCCACAGACATATACAGGTATATAGAAGCTTGTACCATGTTTTAAGCTACAGATGAGCTTGTTTATTTGCATATCAAGTGGGTTCGTCAGATCCGATCACAAGTTATTACTCAAGACGCTTTTTAATGGCAGGTGTGAACAGATGAGCTTACAACGGGATACTCGAGGTCAGATATCCAAAGACGTGTGTTAATGCAAGGTCTGAACAGGGCCACACATAAGGGCTGTAAAAAATAAACTCGACAATGAAGACATTACCTCAACACAACAGTTGAACAATGTACAAGACACAATGCACAAACTACTGTATAACTGAACAAAAGCGCGATACGAAAACGGTTAAAAACTGTTGCAGTTTGACTTTAAAACGATGCCCGTCAGGATCTAGTTTGTTGTTCTATCACCTATTTCTTCATTTCTCTTTAAAGCCTCTATTACTTACATAAAACTGTCCCTTTCTCAAACTCTGAGGACAACATTTTGCTGCACTGGCAACAAACTCTGCGCAGTAAAGAGTGACATCGCTAACAATTGTCAGTATTATGACATGAGGAGTGAACACACGCATAGAAACTGACAATACTGTATTGTGCATGTGAAGCTCAAACGCATATTTGAACATGGTCAACCACACTAATAATGCTCAAACACAAAAAAACACATGCTAAATCAGGTTAGAACTGGTATGATACAGTCTGGATTGATTTGCAATGTGGACCAGATCTAGATCATGGTTTTGAACAGCAAATTGGAGGAAGTTCCAGTCTCTGCGGCAAACTTAATATCCTCTTGTCAGACACTCACTGAAGTATTGACCCACAAGCTGTTTGTACATGTTTGATGTTGTTCATAAACTGTACTACTTAAGCAGTTCCTGGGTGTTTTTAACTTAAAGTTGGCGCTGGCTGGCTGTGCCGCTGTAATAATAAAGACACTCTGTGGCCTGTGCATTCTTCTGCACTATTTCATCTCCTGTCTTACAACTAAATCCAAATCAACTTCTGTTCCGTAAACATATAGCACATCTCCATATTTCTGCTGAGTCTTCATGTTATTTCTGGAAAATGGATATATTCTGTACACCACAACTTCTTTCAGACAGTTTGAGTCAAACGCAGCTCTGTGTTATAGTTGGCATTACTCTCCAATTTGCAAAACCTTTAACTTATAGAGATACAAGACCAGCAATATCCTCCTGACTATAGTAATTACACTGCATAGGTTATTAAATAGCTTTTGGAATGAGAGCCTGTTTTTCAAAGGTACATGTGGACATGTATGCTCAGCAGGAAAAACATCTCCTTTGCAAATGCATGTCTAGAGAAATTTAACGGCAGCTTTAACGGTCTGTTATGTTTCCCGGCCTGGAAACTGTGAACAAAGAAATAATGACGTTAATGATGTCAGTCTTCTCCGTCAGAAGCCTTGTGTTGGAGCTGGTAGCCTGGTGCCATGTACTGTCATTCATATCATTTTTCTGAAACCTCTATGTTCCCAGTGTTTTGCCACAGATTCTAGTGGTTAGAGGAAATCGGGATATTTATTTCCTTTATATAAAGAGACACAAAGTGGTTTGTTATGCTTTCATTTTTTCAGGAAAGCAGAGGAGCGTTTCACAGGTTCCAAATAGCAACAGTTGTCACCGTAAATCCTGATGCATGTGTAAATGTGGAAAACGGTCTCAGATACAACCCCTCAGAGTGCCCCTGAGAGACACAACTGAAATGTGTGTGGTTTTGGCTGCACATGGATGTAGATGTATTTAATCACATACATAAATACATACACAGACACTGTCTCTAGTACAGACGTGTTTGAATGCCAAGGTGGAGAAGCCAGTGTGAAAACACAGAGTTCAACAACATCAAAGACGAGAGGTCTGAACACATCTCAAGTCTGGGATCGGTTCATTTAAAAACCAAACCTGTACATGATCCAGTCCAAACGGAGCGACAGAATGGAAGTAAGAATGTCACACTTTTGTCTTCAAATTACATCTGTAGTTTCTTTTTAGGTCAAATATAAACTCATGGTCACAGAATTCACAGGCATGAGGTCTGAGTGGATGTTGGGAAGAGTCCACCTTCTGGATCCCTTTGGTGCTTAAGCTACAACAACCTTTTGTTCAACACTGGCATATGAAAAGATTGGGACTTTGGATAAATGCACAAAAAAAAAATAAGACTGGTGTCTGCACTGACGTTACGAAAAGAAGGCGACCCCCCCTCATCTTAAAGATAAAGTACGCGACGTTTCTCACCTGTGTTTGTGAACAGAACAGTTCAAACTCAAACTAAACTCAGCGAATGAGGGAGAGAGAGAGCAGTAGAATGAATGGAGAAAGCGAGCGTCGACTGCGAGAAAAAGATTGTGAAAATGTTAACTTAATATTTCTCTAATAATAATTCCTAATAATGAAGATTTACTTCCTTTAATTGAATTCACAGTAAGCAAAATCAGGTATTATATGACACAAAGTTTAAGCATTATCAGCAGCATCATTATCGGATAAAGGATAGTGGCGCCACATAATGTTGCAGTTGCAATGCTTGTGAGAAAATAATATTTTCAATGAAGACACCAGAGTTTTGTTGAGAGCTGGAGGTGGCGCAAAATTTGACGGAGGTGGACACCTCGCAAATATCTACGCAGGAAAAACTCTGGTTCTAGAAGGAAATCCAACCAAGCACACACTTCCTCCTTCCTCTTCCTCCTTCCTCTTCCTCCTTTCTCTTCCTCCTTCCTCTTCCTCCTTCCTCTTCCTCCTTTCTCTTCCTCCTTCCTCTTCCTCCTT